>JAFFJZ010000052.1:1200000-1580780 GCA_018340375.1 Gonatopus flavifemur | reverse complement strand
AATAATGATGAAATATTCATCTACAAAGTGTTATTCATTCATAATCATAACCAAACATGTGTGACCTGATGATAAATGAGCTGATAAATGATTATCGCTTCCCTAAGAGAACACAAACCTTCAGGAACGTTCATTGAATGTTCCTGGACGTTCGCGAACGTTTCTGAAGGTTTGTGTTCTCTTGAGGTTGTGCTCTTTTTTGCAAAATGATGATATTAATAATTCCATGCTATTTACTTGGTTGTATTGATTATATGTATTCCGTTTTATTGATATTTATTTGATATTAAGCGTTTTCATTATTGAAATTGACATCGATTCTTCAATTCGATTAATGTTCTATCGATCGGTTCTATTATTGCTGTGTATCATAACCGATTATCAGGGTATTTTTTCAAATAATGTAATTTCAAAGATTTGAAAAATTCAACTATGTTAGACTGGACGTTTATTCGGTTTCTAGATTGAATCAACACCGATTTTTGTCAAAACGCATTATGATCCATTAACATGGAAGTTACTTGTTCGTATACTGAGAAACAAAATTACTCATAATATCGCCAAAAACATATCCACTAATATCCCTTCAAGATAATGTATCCTTGATATACCAAATCCTTTCTTAAACTAATAATATGATTCTTGAATTGGGAGAATGTTTTATTGATTCAAGACAACTTCTATTGAACTCATAGTATGTCAGTTGCAATTGAAAACATTCATTTTCTTTTACAGTATCTTTCTATTATTCCCAAGATATTTGGATAATATCTTCAGGATCTCCACAAGACATCTTCACGATTCCTGCAAAACGTTTCAAAAATCACTTTAAGAGGATGCGAACATTCTAGCACTAGCGAAATCGTTGGTGACAAACTATTCCAAAGTACTTCAATTAACCCAAAATACCGTTCTATTCAGTAATTCTTTAGTGAGTTCAGAATTTCTGTTCCGAGAGCTATAAAGATTGTGTTGGAATGATTTCCAAAAGTTTGTCACAAACAATTTGGTAAGTGCTAGAATGTTCGTGTCCTCTTCATGTGATTTTTGAAACGTTTTGCAGAAATCTTGAAGATGTCTTGGAGAGACCCTAAAGATACCTCCAAGAGATCTTGGGGACAGTAGAAAGATATATCAAAGAAATCTTCGAGATATCTCAAAGAACTCTTGAAGATATCTTTAAGAAATCTTTAGGGTATCTTGCTGAGGTCTTGAAGATATCTTCAATAAATCTTCGAGATATATCAAAGAACTCTTCAAGATATCTATGAGAACTCTTCAAGACATCTGAAAGAAATCTTTGAGAAGTCTTTCAGAACTCTCCAAGGTATCTCATAGATGTCTATTGGTGTTGCATAAGATAGCTTTTCGCGAGCGAAAAGATCTCTACTGGAGAGTTCTTGCAAGACTCCTTGCAACATTTTAAGTTGTCTTTAAGATATCTTGAAGATATCTTCTTGTCTATTTGGGAAGTGAGTTGTTGTATAAAACATCGAAACGTGTTCTGCGATACGTCGAGGGTACGTGAGATTCAAGTTTAGTTCATAAGAAAACAGGAAATGAGGCAATATTGGGTGATACGGATGCCGATTGGGGAGGAAGCGATGATAGAAAACCGACTACCGGATATTGTTTTCAAGTATATTGGAATACCGTGTCGTGGTGTTGTAGAAAACAAGAGAGCGTTTCCTTGTCCAGTACTGAAGCCGAATATGTCGCATTAAGTATATCAGCGAGTGAAGCTTGCTGGCCGAGAAATATCCTAATTGATTTTGGTGTGTTTGAATACAGGGATAGCCCTGTTTGAATGTATGAAGATAATCAGTCTGCAATCAGAGTTGCCTATAGCCCGCAGAGCAATAAGAGGATGGAACACGTTCATATCAGATATCACTTCGTCAGAGATAAGATTGCAGAAGGTATCATTCAAGTCAAATATATAAGCACAAATTATCAGGTTGCTGACATGTTTACAGAGGCATTGGGTAAGGAAGTTATCTTACAATTAGGAAGTAAATTAATGTCAGATGTTCAAGAGAATGTTATTAAGAGGGCGTGTTGAGGCTGGTAATAAAATTCTATCAGCGCAGAGATTTTGGTTTTATACAGTTAACACACTGGTACGAAGATGAACGCGCCAGTGTGATTATCACTGCTGTTGTTGTAATGAGTCGAGTCGATAATATATTGTATGCACGGTCGTGAATGTAATTTTAATTATAAACAAGTACAATAAACGAATATTTTTCACGTCACAACTCATAGCCTTTATTGAGACTTCAATAACAACAACGAGTAGCGAACGTGTGACGAGCGACCGCCGACGAACTGGCAACAACGCACCGAACTTCCATATGATTATCTTACAAGCATTGTGGTGCGTAGGAAATATCCTGCCCAAGGTCAATGATGTGTGAGGGAACCTCTTCGACAGGCCTTATTACGGTGTACATATGGGCACCTAAAGGAATAATAATGTCCGCGATGTCGCATAATAGATTGGAATTGCTCCAGGGATGATTTAACCAATCAATGGAAATGAATGTCGTTTTATGATTAGTTGTCGAAATAGTTCACAGAATCGAGGCGTCGTTCGGAATCCCGTACAGTCCGTCGTATTCCGATTATTCTCATTATTGGTATTATTTCTGAGTATTCCGACTTTTGTTACTACCAACGGAGGTGTTAGAGTCTTTATTAAAACTCGGTATACCATTGAGGAGTCCAAAACCCATTAATTTATTTCTGTCTTTCCCTTTCTTTTGAGAGATTGAATATTCTAAAATAGTATTATGTTACGTTATCATTGAGTATTGAGAATATTTCGGATACATGCGTCATGAGTGGATACACAGAAAAAGAAAATCGACCGTCCAAGTACGTACTATTGTTTATGATACGCTAATAGGGACTAGCTTGTGGAATAAATTAGTAACGAATAGATTGAGGAAATCTTGTGAAGCGCTCGCGTAGGATTTCATGAACAACGAACGACGATGCATCGTGCGCGCCGGGGACTTGACGTCCGTTACGGTGGAGAACCCATATCGACAAAACCCATTGGGACCTATATGGGAATTTGTCGCTTTTTTGTCGCTAATTAGTTACCAAGAGTTTGATTTTGTCGCTCTTTTAGTTTTCGAGAAAATCGAGGGTACACCAAGGGGGCCGTTCCGCTAGAAAACCCAATATGGTTAATGAGTCGGAGCGGATTGAAAGTTATACAGGAATTTGTCGCTGAAATCCGAGCATAGTTGGAATACCGTAGGCCCAACCGTTCCAGAGTAGGAGGGAAATAACGGATTTGAAAATGCAGGATATATGGGATATGAGAATGGTGGTGATGAACACACGGAGGACAATTTGATGACTTGATATGTGATAACGCACAGAAACATTTGAAGGTAGTGATGCAGGGAAAATCTTGTAATATGGATGTAACATGGATGTAACGAGGATATAACAAACCTCAAATGGTGATTGATTGAACATCATATTGATAGAAACCGTTGTGCGACAAAATATTTCATTCACACTATGCGAGCGACAAAATCAGAATTCACTGGGAATTGGGAGGTCGAGCTGACACTGAACTTCGGTGTAGGTTTTTCTAGTCCAGTGAAGATTTTCAGGGAATATTCTTGGGTTTCGTGATTGATCGAACATTCCACTGATGGAAACCGTTGAGCGATAAAATATTCCATTGGAATTATCGGAGCGACAAAATCAGGATTCACCGAAAATTGAGAGATCAAGCTGGCTCGTCACTTCTATCTAAATTTTCCAGGTCTGGGATAGATTTCCTTAGAATATTCTTGGGTTTTGTGATTGATCGGACATCCCACTGATGGGAACCGTTGAGGGACAAAATATTCCATTGAAATTGTCGGAGCGACAAAATCAGGATTCACCGAAAGTTGAGAAATTGAACTGGCTCGTCACTTCTATCTGGGGTTTTCAGGTCTGGCAAAGGTTTTCTGAGAATATTCTTGGGTTGTGTAATTGATCGAACATTCCACTGATGGGAACCGTTGAGCGAGAAAATATGAAATTCACAATATCCGAGCGACAAAATCAGGATTCACCGAAAATTGAAAATCGAGCTGGCTCGTCACTTCTATCTAGGTTTTCCAGGTCTGGGATAGATTTTCTGAGAATATTCTTGGGTTTTGTGATGATTCGAACATTTCACTGATGGGAACCGTTGAGCGACAAAATGTTCCATTGAAATTATCGGGGCGACGGAATCAGGATTCACCGAAAATTGAGAGGTCAAGCTGGCTCGTCACTTCTATCTAAATTTTCCATGTCTGGGATAGATTTCCTTAGAATATTCTTGGGTTTTGTGATTGATCGAACATCCCACTGATGGGAACCGTTGAGCGACGAAATATTCAATTCACAATATCCGAGCGACAAAATCGAGAGTCAGGAAAAATACAGGGATCGAGCTGGGTCGTCACTTCTATCTCGGTTTTCCAGGTCTGGAATAGATTTCCTGAGAATATTCTCGGGTTTTGTGATTATTCGGACATTCTACTGATGGGAACCGTTGAGCGACAAGATATTCCATTGAAATTTTCGGAGCGACAAAATCAGGATTCACCGAAAATTGAGAGATCAAGCTGGCTCGTCACTTCTATCTAAATTTTCCAGGTCTGGGATAGATTTCCTTATAATATTCTCGGGTTTTGTGATTGATCGAACATCCCACTGATGGGAACCGTTGAGCGACAAAATATTCAATTCACAATATCCGAGCGACAAAATCGAAAGTCAGGAAAAATCGAGGGATCGAGCTGGGTCGTCACTTCTAACTCGGTTTTCCAGGGCTGGAATGGATTTTCTGAGAATATTTCCGGGTTTTGTGATTATTAGAACATTCCACTGATGGGAACCGTTGAGGGACAAAATATTCCATTGAAATTGTCGGAGCGACAAAATCAGGATTCACCGAAAATTGAGAGATCAAACTGGCTCGTCACTTCTATCTAAATTTTCCAGGTCTGGGATAGATTTCCTTAGAATATTCTTGGGTTTTGTGATTGATCGAACATCCCACTGATGGGAACCGTTGAGGGACAAAATATTCCATTGAAATTGTCGGAGCGACAAAATCAGGATTCACCGAAAGTTGAGAAATTGAACTGGCTCGTCACTTCTATCTGGGTTTTTCAGGTCTGGAATAGATTTCCTGAGAATATTCTCGGGTTTTGTGATTATTCGGACATTCTACTGATGGGAACCGTTGAGCGACAAAATATTCCATTGAAATTTTCGGAGCGACAAAATCAGGATTCACCGAAAATTGAAAATCGAGCTGGCTCGTCACTTCTATCTAGGTTTTCCAGGTCTGGAATAGATTTTCCGAAAATATTCTCAGCAAATCTATCCCAGACCTGGAAAACCCAGATAGAAGTGACGAGGCAGTTCAATTTCTCAACTTTCGGTGAACCCTGATTTTGTCGCTCCGACAATTCCAATGGAATATACTTCCGCTCAACGGTTCTCATCAGTGGAATGTTCGATTAATCAAAAAACCCAAGAATATTCTCAGAAAACCTATCTCAGACCTGGAAAACCTAGATAGAAGTGACGACCCAGCTCGATTCCTCGATTTTTCCTGACTTTCGATTTTGTCGCTCGGATATTGTGAATTGAATATTTTGTCGCTCAACGATTTCCATCAGTGGGATGTTCGATCAATCACAAAACCCAAGAATATTCTAAGGAAATCTATCCCAGACCTGGAAAATTTAGATAGAAGTGACGAGCCAGCTTGATCTCTCAATTTTCGGTGAATCCTGATTTTGTCGCTCCGATAATTTCAATGGAATATTTCGTCGCTCAACGGTTCCCATCAGTGAAATGTCCGAATAATCACAAAACCCAAGAATATTCTCAGAAAATCTATTCCAGACCTGGAAAACCTAGATAGAAGTGACGAGGCAGTTCGATTCCTCAATTTTCGGCGAATCCTGATTTTGTCGCTCCGATAATTCCAATGGAATATCTCATCGCCCAACGGTTCCATCTGTGGAATGTTCGATCAATCACGAAACCCAAGAATATTCCCTGAAAATCTTCACTGGACTAGAAAAACCTACAACGAAGTTCAGTGTCAGCTCGACCTCCCAATTCCCAGTGAATTCTGATTTTCTCGCTCGCATAGTGTGGACGAAATATTTCGTCGCACAACGGTTTCTATCAATATGATGTTCAATCAATCACCATTTGAGGTTTGTTATATCCTTGTTACACCCATGTTACATCCATATTACAAGATTTTCCCTGCATCACTACCTTCAAATGTTTCTGTGCGTTATCACATATCAAGTCATCAAATTGTCCTCCGTGTGTTCATCACCACCATTCTCGTATCCCATATATCCTGCATTTTCAAATCCGTTATTTCCCTCCTACTCGGGAACGGTTGGGCCTACGGTATTCCAACTATGCTCGGATTTCAGCGACAAATTCCTGTATAACTTTCAATCCGCTCCGACTCATTAACCATATTGGGTTTTCTAGCGGAACGGCCCCCTTGGTGTACCCTCGATTTTCTCGAAAACCAAAAGAGCGACGAAATCAAACTATTGGTAACTAATTAGCGACAAAAAAGCGACAAATTCTCATATAGTCCCCAATGGGTTTTGTCGATATGGGTCCTCCACCGTAACGGACGTGAGGACTTGTTTACTTCGTTGGTCGGTTCCAGATAGCGCCACGTACTGAGTTAGATGAAAATTGAGATGTCAAAAGTCCCTGTGCGCAACCACTGACGTCGAACGAACGAACGAAGTAGCCGGCGACGCGACGACTCGTCACTCGTGTACCGTTTGTGAACGATGAAGTGAGAAGTGCAAAGTGCTCAACTTAGTTTGCCTTTTCTTTAAGTGACCGTGATCAAAATTGAAGTATACGGTGAGAGTGTGAATTCTGGCGTGTTTTTTTTCATTTGGTTAGAGTAACTTATCCTATTTGTGCCGCATGTGATCCAAATTTATGAGAAATTGAAGATGATCACCGTTTGTGCTCCCGTGAATGTGCTCTGAGGTAAACTTCGTCGGGAGAATTGCGTCGGAGGAACGACGCTAGTAGAGAATTTCGGCTGAAAAACGACGTAGATGGTAACGTCAGTCAATTATCCGTACAAGTGGAGTTTTCTCCCGACCAGTTCGAGAGATCGATGCGTATCAATGGTGAATGGTTAATAGTTCTGTTTATTATAATTCTAGTCGTAATTTCTTTTGCCGATGACGTGAGAAATAGTTCTTTCCTTTTCTTTTGGCTGTTGGATTCATGTGCGAGCCCTCGCGTTTCCTGCGGAGTGCAGGTTTTGTAAATCTGATACTGGAACGCAGCGAGCGTTGTGACACGCGTTCCAGCGAGCTTCCCAAGAGTTTTCTAACTAAAGTGAATTCGTTTGAATTCTTCTAAATCTTTTTTTTCAATAAACGTCTTTCCGTGTTCGAATCACATTGTGTAATTTATCAGAGTCGAGACGAACCCCTCCCCTCTAATCCGACGAGCTTCTTAAATTTCTTTCGTTCCGAGTGGTCAGCTGGGGTTGGCCCCTGCTGTTTTTTTTATTTTTGTGTTCTTGAGTTTCAGGTATAATTATATGGAGAATTCCGACCCCTCCATACCAGAATTGGTGCTCAACAAAATCTACATAGCAAACGCCAAATTGTAGCTGAAGAGCACGCTACAAATCATCACTGGTCTTATTCTCATTCTCAAACTGCTTAGTACAGAAAAAAGTTACTGTTTCTTCTTATCAAGTCGTGTTTCAACGTGAAGTATATTCCTCGTATGATAGAAGAGCTAGTAATTTTTAAGCATAAATTTATCTCAGTGTAATAATCATTGAATACAAATATCACAAACGTGAAAAATTAAATTTTTTGCGCTACTACTTTGTTCACCGTTACTAGAACTGGCATTTTGATTCCGAGGTTCCCACTCCTAGTCACTTCCCAAATCATTTGAGGACTCAATATTTGATTTCTCATCACCTGACTGAGTTGGTGAAATGTAATGCTGTGCCAAATATTGAGTTATCCCGGCTCTGCTGGGATCCCTTGCTGAAACAGACAGGTTGTAACGGATTGAAAATCGTACGATCTCTGTCTTGTTGAAAGTGGTTTCATCTGGGAATCTGGAACAGGATTATTGGCAGGAAATATGAATATGATGAATATGAACTTGGTTCAATACGCACGAACCATTTGAAAAAATCGAGGTGGTTTGGCGGGTTCGGAATCGTCTTGTAACTACCAGGATCATGAGGATAGCAGAATTCGACGGTTGGAACTCGGCATAAGGTGTTAAAAACAGAATGGTTGTGATGCGGGTTTTCCAACAGGATCGTTTAAGGCGCTTGAATCAGGGATAGCAGGTCAGGGAAACACGGATCGAACACGGATTGTCATACAAAGTGAAATTGTGGTCACTATCTGGATGTACCCGAAGGAAATTCATATGCTAGATATGGGTTTTGCCGGAAATGGTTGACCACGAAATCTAAACTGCTACAATGCGGTACGCTTCATCAAACGCATGACTGGTTGGGTACGGATATGTCAGGGTCATTAATTTATTTGGGCAACCTGGAATTGGCAGGGTGATGAATCGATGGATTGATCCCGGATCATCGTATACCGCGGTCGGAAGGGTGTAATAACCCCGAATGTTTGAAGCCCCGACCGCCCGCTGGCCCGAAATTCCACCAGAGATGCCAGATAAGCATTGCCGTTGAGGAGAAGTGTACCCCCACTACCGTCCTATGTAAATGAGTGACATGTGTAAAGGTTTCGTGTGGAAGTGAGAGTATGTATATGAACGATGGTGGGGGTACTATTCCCCTCAACCGCAATGCCCATCTGGCAGCTCTGAATGACACATGCCCGAATCGCCATATGTCGTTAATGTTCGTAAGCCCGAAGTCGCAAAACCCCGAACTTTTTATTATAAATTATAGTATAAATCAACTATTGGATGCTTTTCACGGTTGAAAAGTATTGATAAACCATCAATAGGATCTTCTTTCAACCACGTTCTCTCTCCTCTACGATTATATTAAAATTTTGTATCTTGAAAAAGGATCGTATCGATCCGAAACGTCGATCGGCTTTTCGAAGGAAGTAAAATAAATTCGTTCGACAAACTTGCTTGGATAGGAATTGGATCGAACTTTCGCCTACTGAATCATTGAATTCCTGCGCCAAGCACTTTCCCAACCAATTCATAAAAACTACCCACATCCGAGTCGATGGGTCCGGATGATTCTTCATACTACCACTCCTTTTCTCCACTACGATTATATTAAGAAACTTTGTATGTTGAAAAAGGATCGTATCGATCCGAAACGTCGATCGGCTTATCGAAGGAAGTTAAATAAATTCGTTCGACAACAACTTGCTTGGATTAAAATTGGATCGAACCTTCACCTATTGAAATATTTTTCGTATATGGATTTTATATGGATTATATATGAGTCATATATGATCATATACGGATCACATATGGATTAAATATGGATTGTATATGATTCTATGCATTTTCATATATGAATCATATATGAATTTTATATGTATTTTGTATGGATTATGTATGGGTCATGTATGTTCGTTTTTTACAAGGGTCTTGAAGGGAGCGATGGGGGGCCGAGGGGGGCGAAAATCTTGAATGAGGTGGGGAGGCTCGCGATCACTCATTTGATGGGGATTCCCAGCCCGAATACAGCCGTTTTTTGTTTCCTGGAATCGGTCAATTTTTCGTCGAACTATGACCACTCGAAGATTGTTCTAGGAGCAGTCAGAGCCAGTGTGAACCTTCTTCACTCCCCATCGGATGAAGATCATTGGATGTTATTTTTCAATCAAATGGGGGGGGGGGGAGGCGCATGATGTATCATTCTAGGGAAATGGATCCCCGAAATCAATCGGAAATAATGGATAACAATGGATCCATCAACAAATCAAGATAAATAAGAAATAAGTGTAGAAGGATTGTACACATTACATAGCCCCTAGCCAAAGTGAATCGTTGATAAGTCTCAGGTAACACTCGGGGTAATTGATCAGATGTGTCTCCAATTGTTGGTAGAGTTATCATTTTCTAAAAAAACGCATTTGGAAAAATTTGTTAATTTCAACAAGGAAAAAGACAAATTTTGTTCGTTTGTTTTTTTGAAATTTGTTTCTTTCTTCTTAATTTTCTGGTAATTCTTGTTAGAATTGCTGCTTTATCTTCATGATCGTCTACTAAGGGAAGCTTGAAATATCGTGCTTCCACGTCAAGCACTTGTTGATAAACATCAGTTAACAGTCGCGAAAATTGATGAATTGTGTCTGGAACCGTGGGTGGGGTTATTATCTTTCGAAACAATGCATTTTCAAGAGTGACCAAAAATTCCTACTCAGTTGTCATGATTGTTTACTGAGAAGAACTTGCACGATCATGATTCCAACTCTAGAAACGGTTAAGAAGCATTGATTAAAAATCCCAATCATTGATGAGATGTGTCTCGGATTGTTGGTAGGGTTATCACCTTGAATCGGAATGCATTGAGAAAAATCAACAAACATTCCTGATTAGTTTCCATAACCTTTTACTGAGGAACACTTGGTATATCGCCATTCCAACTCAAGGAATCATTATCAGACATTAGTGACCAATCGCGATAATTGATAAATTTTGTCTGGAATCGTATCCCCCCATGGAAGTGAGAGTTCATAACTCTGGATTGGGGTTATGGGATTTGTAGGGAAGACACAAATCTCGAATCAAATTGGAAGCTTGCGACACATCTGTGAATGGCGTTTTCTCAACCCGAATCCAACCGTCTTTGATTTCATGAAATCGGTCGAACCTTCACTGAGATATAGCAATTCTTACATTCCAGATGTGGGTTCCCTCCATCCCCAAATCATATCCATGTTTGGACAAATACGCGCTTTAGTATGGGACTTGAATGGGGTGTTCACAATGGTTACCTAAACATTCGATGCAGTGAGCGAGGCGATTATAACAACTTTCACCCACGTTCCGCAAAATTTCAGGAGTGATGAATGTCACTTCTTCTTTCACGCAACCCTTCTAAATCTTGTGCTCGATTTTGATAAACCCGATCTTCCAAATGTCCCCAAAGGAAGAAGTCTAATGGGATAAAATTAGGAGATCGGGAGGGGGGGGGGGATGTTCGCGGATTATCAAGAATGTCGACAACAATCAAATTTGTTCGAGAATATTCAAGAAAATATCGAACATGAGCAAAGTTATCCTAAAAAAGTTTGAGAATTATCGAGAATGTCGAAAATAATCAAAATGATCCGAAAATATTCAAGGATTATTTATTTATTTATTTATTCATTTATTTTGTTTATACGGGTATAAAAGACCCTTTGGTACATAGAATATACATTATTTGAACCACGTTATATATATCATACATCAAAGCATTAAGCATCATGTTAAGCTCGACTACATGCATCTTATATTACAACAACAGTTAACGTGTATAATTATAGGTGAAAAGGACAATTAGATATCAAATTTGACAAATAAGAGAAAGAGAATTCCTAAGATCAGAATGAGATGAAAATAATTCAAGCACATCACTGTAAGAATTTGCTAGGATAGATATCCGATTTACCGGATCAGAATAACCGTGTCTCGATTTATAAGAAATTGGATTGAACAATTTAGGGCGCCTCAATAAACGAGAAGGGACATTAAAACGTACAAGTCCAAGCAGTTGAGGGCAGCGAATTTTCCCATTAACAATTTTATACAAAAATGAAAAATCATTGAACAAACGACGTGATTCCAAGGGAGGCAAGTTAAGTAGAGACATAATCAATGAGTAATCATGACAAGTGACGCTCAACGGACGGCCTATCTGATAGGCAGCAAAACGCAGGAACTTATGCTGAACTCTTTCCAAGTCTGTACAATCCCGAATTAGATGAGGACTCCAAATTTGAGACGCATACTCAAGATGAGGTCTAACTACGGTCTCAGTGCGATACAATGTTCGAAGTGCAACAGGATCACGAAAATCTTTACAAACGCGCTTGATGAATCCGAGAGATTTCATGGAAGTACCAACTATGTGATTGTAATGATCTGAGAAGTTAAAACGAGAGTCAAATGGAACTCCAAGATCACGAACAGTATTTATAGGTGATAACAGAGAATGAGACAAGTTATAAGGAAAATAAATAGCATTTTTACCTCTATGAAATCTCATCACATGGCATTTAGTGAGATTCAATGACATATTAGATAGCACACACCAAGATTGTAACCGATCCAAATCAGATTGCAGATTTTGAGCATCTCTGTAAGTTCTTATAATCATAAACAGTTTCAGGTCATCAGCAAAAAGAAGATATGTGCAGTACTTGAAAATCGTAGAGATATCATCAATGAAAATAATAAATAATAAAGGACCTAGATGTGAGCCTTGCGGTACACCTGAGGATACAAAAAATGAATCAGAAAAATATTAAGAGACACGAACTGATTGCGTACGATTCAGAATATAACTCTGTAACCACGACAAAAAATTGCTTCGAATACCTAAATTACTTAATTTATTTAACAATATATTATGATCAACTCTGTCAGAAGCCTTTGAGAAGTCTGTATATATAGTATCCACTTGGGTATTTTGATCAAGCGCAGAGGACACAACATGAGGAAAAATAGACAAGTTAGTTACGGTAGATTTGCCAGAAGTGAAGCCATGCTGGAAATCAGAAATAATATCAGAAAACAGTGGTGTTATTTTATCAGTAACTATATCTTCAAAAATTTTCGGCATAACATTCATGATACTAATCGGTCTATAGTTTCTCACGTCAGAACGGTCCCCAGATTTGAAGATAGGAGTAATTAAGCTGGATTTCCATTGAGAAGGAAATATTCCAGAGGATAAAGAGCTGTTGAAGATCAACCACAAAGGCCGAGAAATGACGAATTCGCAAGATTTTAGAAAATTAGGAGGAATACCATCATCACCAGGACCGCAAGAAGTTTTCAAGGATGAGATTTTATTGAACACTTCACCGATATTGATGGATAAATCGGAAAGATTGACATTGAAAGTAGATTCTGGTAAATCACAAGGAACAACGGGATAATTTTGATAGACTGATCTGAAATAAGATGCGAATAAGTTCGAAATAGCAATACCAGTATTACCAATAGTACCGTCTAAATGCATCACCAGGGGTATACCGTTCTGATTCCGCTTACTATCAACAAAGTTCCAAAAGCTTTTGACATTTGTAGGAATGGACCCTTGAACGTAATGAAGATGAGACAAGTAACATTGGCGAGTCAAAACTTTACATTGAGCTCGTAAGTGACTAAAGATTAGGTAATCTTCAAAGCAATTTGACTCTTTGTACCTATTGTGAGCAATTTTCTTTTGACGAATAAGTTTGATTAATTCCGAAGAAAACCATTTTGGATAAAAACTATTCCTTGATACATACTTGGGTACGAATGAATCAAATGCATTATATAAATGAAGATACAAAAAATCAACAGCTTCAATAACATTAAGATTACGCAATTCATCGTCCCAGTTGATAGAACCTAAATATTCACAAATTGCACTGTAATTCGCCTTATTAAAATTATATTTGATGATTTTATTGGGGACCAGTAAAACACTATCACGTAGGTTGAGCTTAGATACAAGAGAAGGATGAAAGTTGTCACACGCGAGAAAAGGATCCAGAGCAATATTGACATCAATACGATCGTTATCAGAAAAAATGAGATCAAGTATGTTACCATGAGAATTTCTGAAAGTATTAAGTTGAAACAAATTCAATTCATTGAAATATTCGAGAACATATTGCGCAGAAGTCATTGCATTGAGAGTCGAACCAGGTAACACTGAGAAAGATAATTTGGAATCAATATTGCTCCAGGAAATATGAGGTAAATTGTAATCCCCGTATGAGTATAAGGAGTTAAAGTTCTCCTTGAGAAGGATTTCGCCAACGCTTTTACAATGGTCCAAGTATATTGAAGAATCCTAAGAAGGTGGAATGTAGACAGCCCCAAACAACAACGACAAAGAACCAAAATAAACTTTGACGTAAAGATGTTCAACTTTGGAATAAGAAGATGAGACGACACAGCTCCGATGGGTATCCTTAACGGCGATTAAGACACCACCTCCCCGTGAAAATTGACTGGTGAGTCCGTTCCTATCCATACGATAAACTGCATAGCCGTGTAAACCAATTTCAGAAGATAGAATATCCTCGCGCAGCCAGGTTTCAGATAAGATAATAATATCATAACATGGATCTGATATAGCAACAGAGCAATGAAGTTGATCAAGTTTAGTTCTCAAGCCACGAACATTCTGATAATACAACAAAGGGTCGATTAAGCGTTTTTTCTTTGGTGATCAGGAACTATCCTAGGTATCCCATTGAAATAGCGAATAGTCCTTGAAGGGTCATTTAGATTTTTCAACTCTTCACGTAAGTTCGACAGATGATTCCGTTGCTTCAAGGTACGATCTTGCGATATTCTAATTGAACCATTGTACAACGATTTGTTACGAAGAATCTCAATGGGTATGTTCCGTGATGCAAATGTGACACAGATCGGACGAGTTTTAGAAGCATCCTTCTTTTTACCGATACGACGAATCTGCACATTGTCGTAAGTATCAGGTCTGATTTTTTGAAGAAGATCAGTAACCAGAACATGATCAGGAGACCCATCCCTCGAAGATTCTTCAACGTTGAAGAGTAGAATGTTACATGCTCTTCGATGTCGTTCATTCAGCTCATCTATCAAATCTTCCTCATTGTAGAAACCTTGTGAAGAAGAAGGGGCAGACGATTTCAAGGTGGATAATCTCGTGGATAATTCCGCCACAGTGTTGGATAAAGAATTTAATTTGATCCCAAACGCGTTGAGCTGGTTGCTGAGTTTCGAACAAGCAGAATCAACGATGCTCTGAATTTCCGATAAAAAACCTGACTGATCCAACACGCCATCAAATTTTTCCGCAAGATCAACAGAAGTATCAGAAGACGGAAGAGGCCCCTTGCAGTCAATCAGTACTCCATTATGCCATGGATGGTGACTTCTCGCTGAACACGACGAACCAGGATGTGATATAACACTGCATGAAGCACAAGATACCGGTTTATCCACAACTCTGGAACATCCTTTACACACTTTTTTTGGCATTTTGAAGTTTATATGATTTATATGATAATACAAAAATTTTTGAATTCCAATAAACGGCAAGTATGAGATCCACTGTACCGAGGTAAACACACACGCACACACGAAGAGTGTCTTATCATACGTGAGTACACGAGATGTGTATAAGTATCAACAAATAGGATAGACCTCGTGGAAACAATATGAAACGACGAGTGAATAAACCAATGTATTAGGAATAGATTCGCTAAAAATCGCGTGCGAAAACCCAGTTGTTCGGAGAAATTTACACAATATGCCTACTAATGGAACAATCAACAATATAACGAAGAATAAGAATTAAGTGTGCACGATAAATCATTAAATTACGAAATTTTGTAGAGAGCGAAACATTTCACGTTGTCACAACTATACTGCGGTTCTCAACTATACTGCGCATTAATTATTGAAAATAAGCGAATGTATCCGTAAATGTTCGAGAATTATTAGGAATGTCGAAAGTAATCGAATTTGTCCGAGAATATTCAAAAATTATCGATAATTGTGTCGAAAGTATCGTAACATGATGGAAAATGTCTTGTGTAATTCTTGTGTCGGAAGTATCGTAACATGATGGGAAATGATCGAAAGAAGCCAGAAATGGCGAGGAACACAGAAAAAAATGAAAATTATGATTCGAATGAACAGGTGAGAAAAACTTGTAAAAAATCCTGAATCAACAGTGTTAGAGTCGTTATAAGGTGAGTGCGGCGTGGAACGCTGTTATGAGAAAGTTGGAGGGGGGACTTTGGCTACGGGCCTACGTGATGCGTGCAATCCTTCTACACTTATTTCTTATTCATCTCGATTTGTTGATCAATCATAAACGTGGTAGCATTAGGTTCAAGAATAGTTATGAGGATGTTAGGGAATCTGCTAGCTACTGTACCGACGGTTAAATTATTCATGTATAATGGATACATGGATAATTTTTCCACATTCCCAGATTTACTGGTTCATCTGAAAAGACTTGGTCTGAAGGCGACAGGTGCAGTGAGACAACAGTCCAATTGAATTGCCGAAGGTAACTTAGAGGTGGACTTAAATGAATGTTCATGATACCAATTCGGAATTGAATTACGTCACAGTAATGGATGTGAAAGCAGTTCCAATCCTAGCCACTGAATGTGCAGTTGAACTCAAAGTCCCTATGCGGAGATGGGTGAACAGAGGGGACAAGAAATCGAATTCCCCAAGGTGTTTTCTGATTACAATAAAAATATGGGTGGGGTGGATGTGCATGATCAGTACTGTAATGAAGCAACACCTTCTATTCGTAGTAAGAAATGGACATGGTGCTTGTTTCTAAGGCTTATTCAAGCATCATCAACAAATGCAACTGTGCCTTATAACCTTCTCCACGAAGAAAGTCACAAGGGAATAAAGCATAGATTTGATATGATATTATGAAATTATTCTCAATTCCGTTTGTGATGCCAGCATACACATTCTAAAATTACGCATCACGAAACGATTGTTATGAAGAATTCCCATGAGTCGGACGGGTGACACCGATAGTCGGTCACCTTAATCTCCAATAGTCGGACATCAAGATGAAATCTGCGGAAACAAATCTGTATTGTGGTTTTATTTCTCTTCAATTGAATTTCATGACGGCATATAGTGAAGAATAAGTTGAAACTACAACGAATAACTTCAATTATATTTCATATTGAACAAGAATGTCACGGTTTATGTGAATCGAAGCAATATACTAAGCGAATGTACTTTCTCTTGACAACGTTTTTTTATCCAATTTTTGTTTTTTGTTAGTTGTGAGTTTTTTCATTTTTCCACCTGTTTTCCTTCTTTTTTTCATTTCTTTTCTGTTTTTGATCGATTTCGGCCTGTTCCTTTTGAAATATTGGGTTTGTGAATATGACTCTACCTTTTTTTTGTTGAAATAAAACACATTTGCTTGTTCACGAAATTGGAGAACAGTTTATTTGAAGTATGTTCCATCTGCAGCTCCAACCTTCGCCTATCTTCCAGGTGATTTATGTATTCCTTGCCTGAACAAATCCTGATCTTTTGAGCTGATTCAATTATTGAGCCAAATTTTGATACTTCCGTATTTAGCGAACCGTTCTCTTGTAAGATCTGGAAGCATTGTCCGAAATAAGTGGTAATCCGACCGAGCTATGTCTGGCGAATATATCTGGTGGAAAAGTACTCCCCAGTTCTGTCCATCCAAATATTTTCCCATGACTTGTGCGGTGTGTGGTTTGGCATTGTCATGTTGCAGAATTAATTGACTGTGCCTATTCATCCATTCTAGTCGTTTTTTTTCCTATGACTTCCTTTAAATGCATTAGTTGTCGTTGGTGAAGTTCTCCATTGATAGTTTGGGAGGGTTCGAGCAACTCATAATATACAACACCTCTTTGATCCAACAAAATGCGGAGCGTAACCTTGGCACAGTGAATATTCCTTTTTGGCTGTGATGGGCCAGTTCACCTGGCTTCACCCAAGATTTTTGGCGTTTCAGATTCTCATGGTATATCTATTTTTCATTTGCTGTGACTATTCGATGCAAGAATCTTCTTCGTTGCTGTCTTTGGAGTAGTATTTCACAAATTGTTTTTCGAAGTTCCATGTCTTTTTCTCTCAATTCATGTGGGACCCAGTTATCGAGTTTTTGAACCATTCCCATTGCTTTTGAACGCTTCGCAACAGTTTGTCGTTCAACATTCAATGCTGCAGCCAGTTCTGCTTGAGTCTGGCGAGAATCCTCTGTGAATAGTGCTTCCAAATTAGCATCTTCCAATTTTTTTTGGTGGTTTCCTGTATTCTTTGTTCTCAGTGCCAAAATCATTATTTTGAAATCGTCAAAACCATTCCCTGCAAGTTGTATCAGATGGAGCATGCTCACCGTGAAGCTCCACAAGCAAACGATACGTTTCCGCTGCACCTTTCTTTGCAATAAAATGGTGTAACAACACTTCCCGCAGATGATGTAAAGAAGGTAAAAATTTGTTGCTCACAAACCGAACCAAATGTCGCGTAGAGCGTTTGACAGCTGGCGAAAAGTACTATCGAGTACATGTGTTGCTATCTATTAGTACACGTGAGCAATATTAACAACGATATGTGTAAGGATAGGGCGGAGTCATATTCACACACCCCATATACATTCACGCCATGCAGCTGCAGATGTAGCGCTAGGGAGCTTCTCTTTTCGTTGTCTGACAGTACTTCTCAAAATCAGTTCAGGAGTGGATACATGTTTTTCAAATGCAGAGTAGATCATTTCCCCTCCTCGTGGGATGATTGCGGGTCTTCCAGGGGGATATTCCTGATACCTGTCCTTGATATCTTTCTTATCCATCCTTGGTAGTATCTGCTTCCTTTACGTGGTGGGAAGGATGAGTATCTCAGGTTTGGGTCTCTTTTTCGGGTGGAATGAACTACTCGAGAGGGAGAATACAAACTGAGAGAAACTAAATCACCTCAACGCCAGGAACATCGGCAGAAACGGAAGGAAAGCAAGGGGAAACTACCTTCCTTGACATCTTTCAATATTCCCGAGGAAATGAAATCTTTTCTCCAAACCTAGAATTTTGAATTTTGATTTATTGAAAAAGAAGCAACAACAACATGATGGCGTTCTCTCGGGTAAAATATTCCGGAGGTAAAATAGCCCCCCGTCCGGATCTCCAGGTGGAGGCTGCTCGAGAGAGCCTCTTCAAACAAGATAGAAAACCAAAGAAGATAGAGGAGGAAGAGAACATCCTTCGAGTCAGAGCGTGGAATGTTAGATCACTGAGACAAACAGGAAAATGAGAAAATCTGAAATTGGGAATGAAGAAGTTGGGTATCGATGTGATGGGAATTTGTGAAATGAGATGGCCGCAAGAAGGGGATTTCTGGAGTGAGGATTATAGAATCATTCATACAGGATCAAAGAATGGTCAAGCAGGTGTGTGAATTATGATGCATAAAAGGGTAGGGAATAGGATAGAAAATTATTTGCAATATAGCGAACGCGTAATGATGGTCAGAGTTAGAACAAAACCGGTAGACACTGTTATAGTCCAAGTATACATGCCCACATCTGCATACTCAGAGGAGGATATTGAAAAAACGTACGATGAAATAGAAGAAGTGATAGAATATGTGAAGGGAGAAGAGAATTCAATGATCATAGACGACTGGAATGCGGTAGTAGGGCAAGGGAAAGAGGCCAACATGATAGGAGATTTTGCGTTGGGAGGAAGAAATGAAAGAGGACAACGTCTAATCGAATTCTGTGAGAGTGATATAATGGTTATTACCAACACATTATTCAAAAATCTTCCAACAAGAATCTATACTTGGAAAATGCCAGGAGATACAGCAAGATATCAAATTGATTACATATTAGTGAAACAAAGATTTAGAAACCGAATGAAAAGCTGTAAAACTCATCCAGGCGCGGATATAGATAGTGATCACAATATGTTGCTGATGAAATGTTCTCTGAAATTTAAAGCTCTGGAGAAGAAAAGGAAAATGCAAAAACGGTGAAATTTGAAAAATCTCAAACAAGGAAAAACCCAGGAGGCAATCAAAGTGATGTTGAACGAAAAATTGGAGGATCGACAAGAGAATGACTTGGAAATAGAGAGTAGATGGACAAACATGAAGGGGAACATAGAGCAATGTGCAGAGGAAATTTTGAAGAACGATGGGATAGAGCCTAAGAAACCATGGATGACAGAAGAAATTCTCGATTTAATTGACGAAAGAAGGAAATACAAGAATAAGAATAGTGAACAAGACTAGCAGACATACAGGGCAATGAGGAATAGAATAATCAGAGAATCAAGGAAAGCAAAAGAACGATGGTTGGAGGGGAAATGTCAAGATGTAGAAGTAAGATTAAATTTAGGGAAAATTGATGAGGCATATAGGATTGTTAAGAGATTTTTTGGACAAATGAAATCTAGAAGCAGTGAGATTAGAAATTTTCTAGGAAGGCAATTGATAGGAACGGAGGAAAAAATAGAACAATGGATTAATCATTCAGAAGATCTGTATAAAGGAAGCGATAACATAGGATTCTTAGAGAGGGAGGAAGATGTCGATGGAGAAGAATTGGGAGATTCAATTTTGAATTCAGAATCCAAAAGGGCTTTAAAAGAATTGAAAAATAATACAGCGCCAGGAATAGATGGCATAAGTGCGGACCTTATCGAAGCCACCAGTTGAAGAATTCGTGACGCACTGTTTGGATTGGTCAGAGATATGTACGAAATGGGCGAAGTACCGAAAGATTTCCAGAAGAATAAAATTGTCGCCATTCCAAAAAAACAAGGATCAGACAAATGCGAGAACTACAGAACGATCAGTTTGACTTCACATGCCTCGAAAATACTGACAAAAATTAGGTACAGAAGAATAGAAAGGAAAAATAGAGAGTAGATTAGCCGAAGATCAGTTTGGTTTTAGGAAAAATAGGGGAACGCGGGAAGCAGTATTAGCACTCAGAAAAGTCGTAGAGAAAAGTCTAGAGTTGAAAAAGTCTGTGTATATAGGTTTTGTAGACATACAAAAAGCATTCGATAATGTTGATTGGGAGAAGATGTTTACGATTCTGAAAAAGGCAGGAATTAATTTCAGGGATAGGAGAATAATATATGAATCATATAAGAATCAAACCGCAATAATAGAAATAGAGGGTCAAAAAGTAGAAGCACAAATTAGAAGAGGGGTGAGACAAGGATGCTCACTATCGCCATTGATTTTCAATTTGTATATAGAAAAAGCGATGAACCAAGTGAAGGAGCAAGTGCAATTGAAATTCCAGATCCAAGGTGGAAATGTGAGCATGTTGAGATTTGCGGATGACATAGCTATATTAGCTACGAGTGGTGCTGAGTTAGTTGCTATTCTCAGCACAATGAAAACAATGTTACTAGGAAAGTATTGTATGAATATAAATAAGGACAAAATAAAATTCATGATTCGTACAGCACTGAAAACATCAATAAGAACGAAAATCAAAATAGATGCAGGGACAATTCAGCAAGTCAAAGAATCCAAATATATAGGGAGCATAATCACAGAAAACGGTGGAAGCGGAAGAGATATGAGCAAGAATAGCACAAGGGAAACAGGCTTTCCACCAAAAGAAACAGTTACTATGTTCGAAGAATATTAGCTTAGCAGTAAGGAAGAAATTCTTGAAGAGTTACGTTTGGAGCACAGCATTATATGGTTGCGGAACTTGGACAATTGGAAAAACGGACCAACGAAAACTTGAAGCCCTTGAAATGTGGTGTTATAGGAGGATGCTCAGAATAAAGTGGAGACAGAAAGTGAGACACGAAGAAATACTTGAGAAGGTGAATGAAAAAAGAAGTCTCTTGAGACAGGTCGTGAAAAGAAGTAATCTGATAGGACACACATTAGGGCATGATAGCTCATTGGAAACAATGTTGGAAGGAAAAGTGAATGGTAAAACTCGGAGAGGTAGACTTAGATTGGGTTATATGAAGCAAATTATACAAGATAAGGGTTGCCGTAGATATGAAGAAATTGAGCGGTTAGCGGATAATGGACAGGGTTGGAGGATTCCATCAAACCAGCCATCAGACTGATAACTTCATGATGATGAGATCATTTCCTTCCCGATAATCAGCAAATTCTTGAAAGGGGTGTGAAGTGGATGACCAGTGCATTGTGATGCTAGTTGCGGAGATTCACAAGTATTGAAAAATTGTTTGGGAATGGATGAACTGGATGGTGATGTGTCAAAAGCGTTAGAAACAAGAGGAGCAGACGAACATGCAATTTCAGACGCTGGAAAGGAGATGCGACAGAAAGGAATCATAAGAACAGAACATGAAAGGGAATGATATATTAACCCCTCAAGACTCAGTGTGACTTCAAAATCACATAATGTTTCCACGATGATTTCATTAGAGTACAAGATTTTGTGAATATATGAAAAGTAAAAAAATGAAGCCAAGTACATGAAAATGTCTTGCGCACTGAAAAAAAATTTATAAATGCTTTGTATTAGAACATTTAATCCATATAAAAAAAAATTTATGAATTCCTTCTACCAAAACATTTAATCGTCCATACTTATACTAAAACAAAAAAAAAGCTGAGAAAATCTATAACCATTCTCTACCATGAAATTTAACTACATCCAAAATTTTTATAAGATGTCACAGGATCTTCTCCATCAGAAAAAAAGATGTGAAATCAATATGAACTGCCAAGTACATTCGGTAACCAAATTTCATTCAAACCATCTCCGATACTTTATGTATTGTTTTCTCGAAAACAATAAAGTCAATTACTACTACTAAACCATCTCTGGTCTAATGCAACTACCGCAAGTGTATCTCAAGTGGGTAATAATTTTTCTTCGACTTGCGAATATAAAGTGGAGTAAAACAAGGATTAAATCCATGCATTCCGCGTACTAGTAACAACGCTGAGTTATTCTGAACTAAAATTGTTGGTTGTTTTCGATAGATTTCGAAAACCCACTCGATGCGGTAGTACTTGGCGCGGCCGATGGAGATTTTATTATCAGACTTTCCATTCAAATACTTTCAACAGGATTGTTGAGATACAATCAAGGCTCGAAACTCAAGTAACTGGCCGCGCCAAGTACTACCGCATCGAGTTGGTTTCCGAAATCTATCGAAAACAACCAAAAATTTTAGTTTGGAATAACTCAGCGTTGTTTCTAGTACGCGGAATGGATGGATTTAATCTTTGTTCTACTCCACTTTATATTCGCAAGTCGAAGAAAAATTATTACCCACTTGAGATACACTTGCGGTAGTTGCATTACACTAGAGATGGTTTAGTAGTAGTAATTGACTTTATTGTTTTCGAGAAAACAATACATAAAGTATCGGAGATGGTTTGAATGAAATTTGGTTACCAAATGTACTTGGCAGTTCATATTGATTTCACATCTTTTTTTTCTGATGGAGAAGATCCTGTGACATCTTATAAAAATTTTGGATGTGATTAAATTTCATGGTAGATAACGTTTATAGATTTTCTCAGCTTTTTTCTTGTTTTAGTATTAGTATGGACGATTAAATGTTTTGGTAGAAGGCATTCATAAATTTTTTTTTATATGGATTAAATGTTCTGAAACAAAGCATTTACAAATATTTTCTCAGTGTGGAAGACATTTTCATGTACTTGGCTTCATTTTTTTACTTTTTTGAAGTTTTTTGTTTTGGGATTTCACTTCTTTTTTCAAATGTATCTCTAATTGAAAACACAAAGTCTCTGTAGTTTGGAAATAACATGTGTCTCATAGATCACTGTATTCAATGCGAATTTGTTGATCAATCTCTTCAGAATTTCCTGATTATGAACACCCTAAAAAAAAAAAACTGAACCCTAATGTCGAGTTTGATAAGAAACGAGTTTAATAGAAAATCATAGTGATGAAAGAAATGTCCTCAGATCATTCCTGTGATATGGAAAACCACAGGAGTTTCCATCATCAGTCATCTCATCATTGGACAGCAATACAATATCGAGAAAAATGGAAAAAAGGAGAAACAGAGTCAAATTCTCATGGGCAAATATATACATGTGAAGAATTCCGACACTAGATGTTAGCTAACCGGAGGATTAGCGCTCACAGCAGCTCAAGCGCTCAAAGCAGCTCATAGCGCTCAAAGCAGCCCAGCATTTCGAACAATTTTTTTCCGACAACGATAATTTGAACATAGCTGAAACTAATGAACCATATCCTAATAGCACTCAGAAATCTGTAAAATGTTCTCAGAACATCAAGACGTAATGAAAACATCCCCAGGACGTTTTGAAAACGTTCAAGGCATATGGCGCTGTTGGGGTAGCTAAGACGAAGTGTAACGGACTCGAAATCAGTAATCTCCAACGAGAAATCGCGAAATGGTTTTAGACACATTTTATTTCATTCGTATGCAGCTGGTAACAGATAACGGGATCATTTCGTTCCGAATTATTATTAATGACTTCAAGTTTGTTGCACTCTAGGTTGGCTATGGTTGTCCATACCACTGATTGTAAATCTCAAACCAGTGATGCCAGAATTGACACAAAACCGTTACTGCACACTGACACTATATGAACACTACATACGTGGAAACATATGGCACATACGTGTGTTTACATGTACGTGATATTGCGTTTAAGTGAGTTACAGTTTCGTGTCAAATATGGCATCACTCTCTCAAACATGTCTTATGCAAAAGCTTCCAATGTTTTCAGGATATCATTGTGCAGAAATCGAACGGATCTTACGAATAGAGGAAACTTGCATACAATATGTTTGAGGCGTCCAATGGAAATTTTTTCGACAAGATAAAATTTATATTACTCATTTGAGATGAATCTGGAAATGAACTCGTAGCAGGAATTCTTTAATCATCCTTTTGGATCACTTTAAAAGTATCTCAGAAAGGTAACAAATACGTATTATCATGCAACAAAAAGAGATATCTTCAAAGTATCTGAGGAAATACATTTTTCAAGATTCTGTGAGTTATCTGTTACAATTCAAAAAAATTCTTCAATAATGTTTGGTTGATTACAGTGCTATGAAGGTATACCTTTATAGAATATATTCTATGTTATGCAAAACCATTTATACAAGATCACAGTAATTGAATTCTTATTTCATGGTCGAGGGAAGTTATTGCTCCTTTAAAAAATATATGTATGAATTTTTAGCATTACGTGGCCAATGTCGTTCTTCGACTTGCAGATTATCAATGAATATCCACTTGGTACCTTTACCTCGTAACATACACGGAAAATTACTTTCACAAATACTTCCACCGTGATGAAAAAAACAGCTGTAACTTTATCAAAGTGTTCTGCAATTTGTACTTTTGAGGTTGGCGCTGCTTTAATATTTGTATTCTCTACCTTTGTTGCTTTGACATCATTGTTATTGAATATCATCAATTGTACAATTACATATTCTTCTGATGCTGTGATAACTGATTTTTTAGTTTCACGGAAATTACTACAATTACCACAAGACTCTTCAACAGTTTTCCTTGTTGAATAATTGAATTTGAATATTTTTTTAAGTTCAACAGATTTTTGTGAATTTGGAGGTAACGCGAGACACATAACACAATTTGTATCAATAACATTTTCGGTATATATTCACATTTCATACATCTCGTTATTGTAGTTATTTGTTGCTTCACTAAATTCTTATTAACCATTGAATTGTCGCAAATAGAAGCGATGAATCCTCCTGCATCTTGTGAATGATCATGCAAATATTTTGGACCCGCAAACTGTTTCAGAGCTATGGTATCTAGGTTCTTATGCGAATTATAGTTCTCAATTGAAATATTTATAATGTCATTGGGGTCATATGATGGTGATTGTTTTGTCATGGAAGCACAGTGCAATATACACTGCATCGCTGCATTCACATACGAAGAAACACCGTTAACATTAGGAAGTCCCATTACATTAAATTCACGATTTTCTGTTGATTCGTCATCAATATTTTGAACCCTGGATACATCAATGGGTATGGCCCAAATACTATCACGTACTCTGCGAAAACGTTGCTTTGGAATTTCTATGGTCCCAAGATCTGGTCTATTTATTTTACGCAATCGATTGTATTCTATTATAGCTGATTCTTGCGCTTTTACAGAAGCTGGATCAAAATTATTCAAATGTAATCCTTGTGAAGTGGTTACTCGTGAAAGAGCAACATATACCTGACCACAAGCAAATATTGAATCGCCAGCTTCAATTATCGCATGTTGTAAACTCAATCCTTGACTTTTGTGAATAGTCATACCGTAACTGAGACATATTGGGAATTGTTTTCTTATGACGAACGCTCTATCCATCACTTCAAATTTGACACTGACGCGTTGTATTGTATGTTCACTCCCTGTATTTAAAACAATTTTCAAGTTTTCAATCTCGTCATTAGCACCTCGTACAACGGACACAATTTTTCCCAGTGTTCCGTTAACAAGCCCTAAAGTAACATCAATATTTCTCCTGATCATGTTTACTGCCCATACTTTGACAATCATCATTCTTGCCAACCCTGCTGTGCGAGAAGTATCATCATCATTTGAAAATAATGTTCTCAATACCTTTTTTCTCAATTTAAGTGGACAATTTGTGGTATCTTGAGCAATGAAATGAATTTCTTCTGAAGGAAGTCGGCTGAGCATTGCTGTGTTTAGAACATCACATTGCGCACACGTAGGAAGCGAACAAACTGCATCCGGAACACTATTGATGAGCAAATAATCAAAAAGTTCATTTAATCGGTTTTCACAGCTTGTGGTCTGAGAATAAATTTTTCTAGACTGTAAGGCTTCAATGTCCAACTCATTCAGTACACCTATGCGGATTCTTGATAACATATCTTTGTAAGAACTGTCATTCTGTTGCCGCATATTCATTCCTAGTTCATCATAACTAAACAAACTACTCCACAAATCATAAGAACCCAGAGCTCCAGTGTGTTTTTCAATGTTCTCAGTAGACAATTGTATGAAAGCAGGATCTTCGTGAACAGGTGGCAGCTGTAGTAAGTCACCGAATAATTAAATATGTTTCCTCCCAAACCAACCATCATCGCAATCTGACGTATTGAATATTTCTGTCAATCGAAGATGAACATACGGAAAAGTGACATTAGAAACGATTGAGATCTCATCAATTATTATTGAAGTAACATTTTGAGGTTGGTCTCGCATGATCTTGAGAGCTGCGTCAGAAAGTTGTCTATATTGGGCAGTATGTCCGTGCTCCACTGGCAACTGGAAAAAGCGATGCAACGTGAGACCTTCAATATTGAAAGCTGCTATTCCAGTAGGAGCTGTTACTGCGACATCTTTGCCAATAATTTGCTTAATCCAGCATCTGATAGTTTTTATGAGAAAGCTTTTGCCAGTGCCACCTTCTCCGCTCACAGGTTGGTTGAAAAGTTCCTGCGCTCACCAAGAGATAGCACTGCTAGCTCAGAACTTTTTTTTTCTCAAGTTAGTATATCTGTCCTGAGAACACATGCGAAGTTACAAGTTATTCTGTCAATTCATTCTTTGTTTGCAAGCCATTTGAAGTTGACGTGTCATTGATTTTTCTTAATATGGAGAAAATTGAATATCGTGCAGTCATTAGATTCTTTGTTTTGAAGGGTTTAAAAGCAAAGGAAATATATGAACAATTGTTAGAAATTTATGAGGAGTCCTCACCTTCAAAACGCACCGTTGAATTTTGGGCTGGTGAATTTGAACGTGGTCGTACTAGCCTTGAAGACGATCCACGCGAAGGACGACCATAAACTGCAACCACAGCAGAAATCATTGAGCATGTACATAATATGGTTAGTGAAGATCCAAGTTTGACTAAGCGTGAAATTGCTAATGCCATAGGCATCTCAGATGAACGGGTACTCCATATTTTACATGAAGAATTACGTATGAAAAAACTGTTTGGAAAGTTAGTGCCGCACACGTTAACAATTCAACAAAAACTGGATCGAAAACAAATTCCTCAGCGTAATTTGGAGCGTTTTAAGCAGAATAAAACCGACTCCTTGCGTCGTTTTATAACTATGGATGAGACTTGGATCTACCACCATGATCCTAAATTGAAACAAGAACGTTTACAGTGGACTGAAGCCGGTTGTTCAGCTCCAAAGCAGGTGAAGTCACAACGATCAGCAAAGAAGCTTATGGCATCAGTTTTTTGGGATGCAAAAGAAATTTTGTCCATTGATTATCTGCAGGAAGGTGAAACAATCAACTCCGAATATTACTGCAGCCTTTTGGATCAGCTGGATGGAAAAATTCGTGAGAAAAGACCTGGTTTAAAGGAGGAAAGAATCATTTTCCATCAAGATAATGCACCTGCTCACAAAAGTGTTTTGACGATGGCTAAATTCAAAGAACTGAAGTACGAATCGCTTGAACATCCACCGTATTCGCCAGATTTGGCTCCTAGCGACTACTATCTCTTCAGGAATCTCGAACAATTCCTTCGTGGGAAGCATTTTTCGTCGAATGAAGAGGCCATAGCAGCCGTAGACGGTTATTCTGCAGAGCTCCCGGAAAACCATTATAAGGATGGGATAAAATTATTGGAAGATCATTGGAACAAGTGTATTGAGCTTCTAGGAGATTATATTGAATAAAAAAATATATTTCGTAACAAAAACAGTATTCTTTCATTTCGAGCGCAGGAACTTTCCAATCAACCAAATCTTTATCAAATATACGTCTTTGATCGCTATTCAATTGCGAAATCATCTGATTCAAGTCAACAATTCCAACCTTATTTTCTGCATCTTTGAAATCTCTCATAGCACCAGCTGTTTCAATGGGCACACATTCCAAGACGTGATCATCAAACGTATCTCCTTCCTGATCTGAATCATGCACTAAGTTTTGTCCAATTTGTTCCTTGATATGGTCACGAGCTTTTTGAATATCAGCTATTCGCTCATGATATTGCATGCCTTCTAATAGTTGTGATTGTAGAGATGAAAATGCTTCTGCATATGTCTCACATCCGTTTTTCAATTCACAAATATCTCTCCAAGGTTTAAACAATAACAATAATGAAACAAAGTAATTTTCAGGTTGTAGTTACATCAGTAGTTGTAGTTAGGATCATTATACATGATCATGAATTAAAAATGAAAAATAAGAGGGGGAATGTGTGTAATCAGTTCCGTGTTCCATCCGATAGGAGGGCGTCCCAATTCTGATAGCAATGGAACCCCGATCTCGCGCATTCTCATCTCCTCTCTGGCTTGATGCTCAAGGTCCCATGCGTTCACATCTTAAGGGAGTAATTCGAATAGATAAACACTCAACAAGAAACGTTCCAAATCCAAGAAACCTTGCACCAGAGATTAGTTGGAGAGATTGCTAACGTATACTGAAATCGTGGTGTGGTTTTTGGGCTAGTGCCATCATGCGGAAATGATACCAACTAAAAAGTGGAACCACACTGGTTACTTCCATTGGATTTCAGGAATTCCGTTCGATCTGAGCAATCATCAAATTTTCATTTGATAGTTGGTATAATTTCCGCGTGATGGCGCTAGTCCCATAGAGATATTCATTGAGCTCAATACATACTGAAGTGAGCGCGCCAATGGAATTCCGATTGATGGGAGAGAGGTTCGAATAGGTGAGCTTTCGTCTTTCCTTATTCCATTAAAATGGCGAGAGAGAGAGGATCGAATGGGTGAGCTTTTATGTCCGTTCAATAAATAGCGTTGTCTCCTTCTTATATCCTCTCTCTTATCAATCGCGATTCCATTGCCGCGCTCACTCCAGCATGTATTAAACTCAATGGAAATATTATACTAGAGGGGGCGAGTCATGGGCAATCCTGTAAGTGGGAGCGTCGGACGATTAGAAAGAAAAGACAAATATGGTGAGGTGATTGTCCTTTTCCCTCTTTTGAGGAAATTCACCTCCTCTCTTTCTGTTTGCAGTCATCTCTTTTTATTTCAGTGACGGACATTTCATCAACTGGCCCCCTCTAGTATAATATCTCTATGGCTAGTTCAAAAATCATACCACGATTTGACACATGCGAGATGAAAAGCACAAAATAATTGAATAAATGAGATGAAATTTTTTTTCTTGAAACTACGTTTTTATTCAATAAAAGAAGAAAGAACAATAATAATTCAAGAAAAACTACTCTCTTGAAAGGAACTGATTCTAGGGAACTACTCTTTCAAAATGAACTAGAAAATTTAAAATAATTTATCCAAGCTCCTTACCTTTTTTTTTAATCTCCTACAGATTCCTAATCTCATAAAATATCCAGAAAATTTGAGATTGTGAATTTGAATAGCTATAGATATACTCGTAAAATTCAAGACGAAAAACCCACCTCGCGTACCGCGCAAAACTGGCCCTCTAAGATTGATAGGAAACGATTCCAATCCAGGTAGAGACAGACGCACAGTGGGGCCAAATGCCAAAAAGCTGGCCCAAACCCCAAAAATGAAGTTTGTAGTTGGGGATATTTGACCCTTGGGATAAGTAAGGTGATGTCCCAAGTATTGGGATTCTGATATAAGAAGATCTGATCCCCTCCCCCTGCCCTTGTGTACCAGTTGCAAAATACCCTCCTTGAAGTATAATCCGCGTGATTGGAAGACAGTAAAATAACGAGCATGTTCAAAAAGACGCTGTGTCTCGGAGAATGAACCGATTTAACTTTTTCAAATTGGAGTCTATTACTGCAACTATGTAGAATACACTAAAAATTAAGAGAATATCAATTTGATAAGTGGAAAATACTGACAGAGCAATGATTGGACGTAATTTCTACATCTATAAATGAGAAAATGTGTTTGGTTTTTGAAGGAATAGTAGAGAATTACGCAGAATTACGTCGTTTAACTTATTGGAGGTGGTAGATGGGACTCTTACCTAGACATCAGAGAAAAAAACGGCTGCCCATGTCTGCCCCTAAGCAATTCCGCCATGTTTTTGTGCAGGAAATCACAAAAAATTAGACGGAGTGATGGGGAGTCCTTAGATCCGTCTGAAACTTGATATGCAGAAGTTTGTGGGGTCGCTGATTATGAATCCGTTGTCTTCATTTCGGAATTCAAAATGGCGGATCCAATATGGCGGACGACAATTGAAAGAAATCATCGGATTTTCTTCAAATTCGTTACCCAGGGGTTTCTGAGGTCGCTGATTACGAATCCGTTGTTTGAATTTCAAAATTCAAAATGGCGGATCCAATATGGCGGATGAAAATTGAAAAAATCATCGGATTGCCTTCAAACTCGGTACCCTGAGGTTTTTAAGGTCGCTGATTCCGAATCCGGTGTCTGAATTCCGGAATCCAGAATGGCGGATCCAGTTTGGCAGGAAAAAATTGAAAAAATCATCAGATTTCCTTCAAACTCGGTATCCAGGGTTTTGTGGGGTCATTGAGTACGAATCAGTTGTCAAATTCCAAGAATCAAAGAAAGCGTATCTAATATGGTGGACGCAAAACTCAGAATTCAGTAGATTCGCTTTGAATTTTATCTCAACGTTAGTATGTGTTTTATTTCCAGTGTACATCTGCTGCACGAGGAAAACCGTATGAGATTGATCACCATTCGTTTTTCTTCTCATCGCGGGCTTGGGGTACACAAAAGCCAGAAATCATTGATATTTAGGAAGATGATGGACCATTGAGAGAAAAACAGTATTGCTGGAGAATATTCGTAGTGAATTTACTATGAGTTGATGAATTCACTATGGGAAATGACAATAGAACTACCAAAATTTAGTATTATTACTACGAATTTTTTGTAACTTCACTGCTAACATTCTTCAGCGATGCTCTTTTTCCCTAAAGTAACCGTCATTTTCCTGAATGTTTATAAATGTTATTCAAGTATTGATATCTCTTTTCTTTTCGTGAACTGAATCATGACTCGCGATTTGGTGATCGTTCTTATGTTAACCTATCGTTTCCATGGCAACGTAAATAGTTGGTTGTAATCGGTCTGATTTCAAATGGTGCTTATCACAATTGTGCAATAGCTGTCACCGAATTCTTACTCTTGCTAGTAATCGTTACCGTAAACTTTTTTCCGCGTGCAAGTTTGGAGCTTGGTGAATATTTTTCGTTTTTTAAAATCATTCAATGTTAACATACAATTCCAAATGAGATGGATTCCGCTGCCATAGGTGAGTGTTTCAACAACCTATATTTTCTTAGTAGTTTAATTGGAACAGTTGACTGCAAAAAAAATTAGCTTAAGAGGGTTGAATCCAACCCAAGAAAATCAGGAAAATTTTTAGAAACACATGGGGTTTCTGTAGCGAATTTTATCGAATTTTACAACGTTTGTAGATTTCAGAGATGATTCAATATCTATGACTCGGAGAGAGATGTACAATATTTTAAGGAGCAGTCCTCTACCTACGTTGGATGAAAAGTTCACTTTCCTTCAAGGAAAAATCATCGAGATAACGTGTTGTCCGGATAACAAAACTACAGAGATCTCTAACCTTTTATCTACTTTTAAATGTGTATTTAAAAAGAGATGTGAATCTTCTCAAAGGACCGAAGAACGATTCCTTGAAAATAATGGAGAATGGTGAAAACAAGAGGTAGTATTTTGTACTTTCAGGAATTCCCATTCTGTAACTGTTCACACGCAAGTGGGAAGACCTCTTGTTGAATTCAACGAATGTTCAGAAAGAACGAAACGTAGGAAAACGGAGAATATCAGAGTAAATACTCCTATCACAGAGCTGTCTTAGGCCACACAAATGTGTTTAAGAGCGTCTGGACAGATCGAAGCCGCAAAAATTGTAAAGGATGTTACATCTTCTGATCCTGAGCTTGCCAAAATGTATATGGAAGGTTATCAAACTTTCAAGCGAAATGAGCCAAAGATGTTGAATGATGAAGATGCTCTAGCTCTCCTAGTAGATGCCGAGCTCTCAAAACATCAGTACTGCTTATTGCGTGAAGCTGATCCGCAGAAATTTCCACCTTATAAAAAAATTCAACTGGCCAAACGCATGTGTTCCCCTGACAAGGAATTTATTCAAATAACAGAAACCTGTGCTGTTGTGCAACTACAAGCACTTATTGATCACACAGCTACACGTATTTTAAAGCTACAGAATTCGGTTTTGTCAACTTTATCTGATGAAGAGTTACAAAACCTGGTAATTATTTCCAAATGGGGGTTTGATGGGAGCTCTGGCCACTCCTCATACAAACAAGCATACCAAAGTTCGGAAGCTAGTGATTCCGCTGTGTTCATTACTTCACTTGTGCCTCTCCGCCTACACTGCAGTTCAAAAATAATTTGGCAGAATCCAAGGCCATCATCAACCAGATTTTGTAGGCCAATCGAAATAGAGTTTGTGAAAGAATCAACTGAAGTTTCGGTTGCAGAGAAGCTACGGGTTGATAATGAAATAGAAAATCTGAGGGCTACTTCTTTCAGAACTGATGAAAAACATGTTTCAGTGAAACATGAGATGATTTTTCCTATGGTGGACAAGCATATGACTTGTATGCAGAACGATTTCCTGAAAGAACAACGCCATCCATTAGGTATTTTCAACGCATTACAAGATTATTCTCAGAAACGGGAAGTGTTACAAGGGAAAAACGACATCGAATGAGAACTGTCAGCGGAGAAAATGCGGAAGTTAATGTACTAGCTGCAGTAGCCAATAATCCACACGTGAGCTCTCGTGAAATTGAACTCCATTCGGGAATTTCTCGAAGAAGTGTTCTTCGAATACTGAAACGTCACAAATTCCATCCGTATCACATTTGTTTGCATCAAGACCTTCACGGTGATGATTTCGAAAATCGTGTACAGTTTTGTCGATGGGGTCTAGCGCAAATGCACAATAACAACTTCATCAACATATTATTTTCTGATGAGGCGACGTTCACCAATCATGGTCAAGTGAATCGACATAATATGCATTACTGGGCCACAGACAATCCAAGATGGTTACGTCAAGTAGAGCATCAAAGACAATGGGCTGTGGATGTTTGGTGTGGTATTTTTCGATCTCGAGTAATTGGACCGTACTTCATTGCAGATACGCTAAATGGAGAGAAGTACAGACATTTCTTAGATCAAGTACTTCCAACATTACTTGAAGACATACCTATCCAGGAACGATTGAATATGTGGTATCAACACGATGGTTGTCCATCCCATTATGCAGTCACAGCTCGAGAAATATTGGACAGAGATTATCCTGGACGATGGATAGGACGTCGTGGACCAGTTCATTGGCCTGCCCGTTCTCCGGATCTTACTTCTCCAGATTTTTTTTTATGGGGATACATAAAAGATACAGTTTATCAACAAGCACCGACTACACCTGAGGATATGCGTCAACGAATCATCAATGCATGCGCGAGCATCAATGAAGATATTTTAGCACGAGTTCAGCAATCTTTTGTAAGACGTTTTGAAATGTGTATTGAAGTCGAAGGCCATCATTTTGAGCATCTACTGCATTAAAATTATCCAAGTGATGTAGACGATTGAAATGTGTTGTGTTTTGTCTGTTATACCCCATCACCTCCGATTCAGTTCAAGTGGTCCCCCTTGGAATCAGACAACTTTTGTCCAAAACATTCTCCTCCAAGACCCTTCGTTTTCGAGTTATTCTAATGTCAGATTCAGTATGGAACAATATCGATTAGAGCGCCATCTTTGCGGATTTCAGGAAAATGGTTCAGACAAAAGTTTCTTGGTTTTTGACCTAGAATCCTGCAAATCTGCAGTAAAAAATATGAGATGCTATTCAAAAAACAAGAGTTGACCTCAGAATGCCCTTGAAGATGAGATTTGAGGTCAAAGCCAAGGCCACCATCGGATGTCCCCCTCGATACCCTACAATTTTTGTCCGAAAAATTTTCTCGTATCTCATTTCATTTTTGGAAAAAACGCCCGCGACACTTTCAATGCCCCACCCTGTATATTTATGGTAACCACGAGAATATATGTTCGCGAAGATTGTTTTGTTCTGGTAAGGAATTCGGGGAATTATGAATATTCATATACTTTTTTTTATTAATACGCCACATTGTTCATCCTCTGGAAACATAAATTCATAGACTAGAAAACAATTTTGAGAATCAAGTAAACTTATAACTTAGAGGATTTATCCAAAACTTTATACTGATGACCCCAAAGTGCAGCTGCTTTTTGTTTTTCCTTGATTTTGCTTGTCATGTTGAGATCAAAAGCTTTAACGGTGTCGATGAATACATAATTATATTCAAATATCTTAACAACATTCATTTCCAAAGGTACCGAGAGCATCACTCCAGGAAATGCAGTAGAGAAAAAACGAATGAAGACATTTTTAAATGGTTCCTTTTGAGTTCTGATCCAATGTTATCGAGTAAAAGACAGTTGCCCAAGAAAAAACTAAAGTTTCTCCCTAGAGACGTGTTAAGCCTGATCAAAACTCCGGATATATACTTGATGAAGACAACGTAACTTTCCTATTATCTTCCTCTGAGAGTGAAGAAGAAGACTGATCTGAGTAAAAAAAGTGTGGCAAAAGTAAAAACCATTACGATTTCAGTTTTTTATATTATTGTATATATTGTGAATGTATATATCTTTCGATTCAACACATTTGGTGTGTTAATATCATCCGATAAATATATTAATAATGATTCAATGTTGGAAATAATAATAATAATGATCATAATAGGAACAACAAAATGGGCCGTTTAGTTCTTGTTTAATATTAGGTTATGAATGGAGTTTTGATTTTTGGCATCCGCCATCCTGAATTTCGGAATTCTGACAACGGATTCGTGATCAGCGATCCCGAAAACCCCTGGGTACCGAGTTTGAAGGGAATCCGACGATTTTTACAATTTTCGTCCGCTATATTGGGTCCGTTATTCTGAATTTTGAATTTCAGACCGTGTATTCGTAATCAGCGACCACAAAAACCCCTGAGTACCGAGTTTGAAGAAAATGCGATGATTTTCTTAATTTTTGTCCACCATATTGGATCCGCCATTCTGAATTTCAAAATTTTGACGACGGATTCGTAATTGGTGACCCCAAAAACTCCTGGATGCCGAGTTTGAAGAAAATCCGATGATCTTCTCGATTTCATTCCACCATATTGGATCCGCCATTTTGAATTCCGGAATGCAGACAACAGATTTGTAATCAGCGACCCCAAAAATCCCTGGGTACCCAATTTGAGAAGAATCCGATAATTTTTTCAATTTTCGTCCGCCATATTGGATTCGACATTCTGGATTTGAGAACTCAGACAGCGGATTCGTAATCAGCGACCCCGAAAACCCCTGATCACCAAATTTGAAAAAAATCCGATGATTTCTTCCAATTTTCGTCCACCATATTGGATCCGCCATTCCGAATTTCGGAATGAGAACAACGGATCCGTAATCAGCGACCCCAAAAACCGTTGGGTACCCAATTTGAGGAGAATCCGATGATTTTTGAAATTTTCGTCCGCCATATTGGATTCGCCATTTTGAATTTTGGAACTCAAACAGCAGATTCGTAATCAGCGACCCCAAAAACCCCTGATCACCAAGTTTGAAGAAAATCCGATGGTTTCTTTCAATTTTCGTCCGCCATATTGGATCCGCCATTTTGAATTTTGAAATTCTGACAACGGATTCGTAATCAGTGACCCCATAAACTTCCCAGGTACGAAGTCGCAAGCGAATTTGAGAGCCCCTCATAATTTTCTCCAGCTTTTTGGCATTTGGCCCCACTGTGAGACGTTTATAATCCTGCGTATTGTACATGAGAGACCGCTTCCTCTCTTCCATTTCATTCTCATGTCATCGAATTCCGTTGATCTCCTTTGTTCATCGTTACCCTTTCCAACTTCCTTCACCTTTTGTGAATCTATTACCTGCCTCCTCTTATTATTAGACTTTTATCTACAGGGAAAACCCGAGGGGGAAAAAAACTCACCCAATACAGCACACTGGTTCAGGAATAGTTCTTAAAGAGTTCAATTGGGGTTTGAAAAATTCATTATGAATTCTCCAGAGTTCTTTTTGAGCTTTCGTACTGTGCGGGCTCGGTTGGGGTTCGAAGAATCCATTATGAATTCTCAAGAGTTCTTTTTGAGCTTTCGTACGGTGCGGGCATCCTCCCTGACTAATTATATTATTATTATTATTATTATTATTATTATTATTATTATTATTATTATCATCATTATTATTATTATTGAGGGCAAAGGCGATCCAGGAATGCCGTCCTCTTACCGGCCGCTGTGCATGTTAGACACAGCGGGAAAGCTGTTAGAGAGGCTCCTCGAGGGGAGACTGCTTCAGGCGATCAATGAGGCGGGTGGCCTGTCGCCGAAGCAGTACGGGTTCCGTGTGGGTCGCTTGACCCTTGATGCGGTCCAGGAAGTAGTGGAGGCCGTGCGGCGCGTGGAGGATCACAATCGTCACACTAGACGGGTGGTCTTCCTCGTGACGTTGGACGTGAGGAACGCGTTCAATTCCGCACGCTGGAGTGACATGCTCTGGGCATTGGAGCATACGTTCCGTGTGCCTCCGTACCTCCTCAGGATGGTGGACCACTATCTACAGGGCCGTGCTCTTGTTCACGAGACTACCGCGGGCTGGAAGAGAACTGCGGTCACGTCGGGAGCGGCGCAGGGGTCCATTCTGGGCCTCGATCTTTGGAATGTCGCTTACGACAGTCTGCTGAGGTCGGAGATGCCCGATGATTCCCTACTGGTTGGGTTTGCGGACGACGTTGGCCTACTTATAGAGGCCCGCGACGTTGCGCAAGCCCAGCTGGTACTCAACCAGGCGATGCGACGCATCGAAGCTTGGATGAGGGGGCATGGGTTATCTCTGGCTCTCGGCAAGACAGAGATCGTGGTTCTCACAAAGAAGAGAATCCCTGCTGTCCTACCTCTGCGGGTGGGACAGGAAGCAGTGGAGTCGAAGCCCGCGGCGCGGTACCTGGGCCTCACAGTGGACCGGCGGCTTAGCTTCCGGTACCACATCTGGGGGGCTGCCGACAAAGCCGCTAAGAAGGTCACAGCTCTTAGCAGGCTTATGGCGAACGTCGGTGGCCCCAAGTCGAGCAGGAGACGATTGCTGATGTCCACGGTCAACTCAGTCCTCCTATATGGTGCCGAGATCTGGGGGCATGCCACGGAGAAGAAGAGCTGCAGTGCGCGACTGGAGCGAGTCCAAAGACTCGGAGCGCTTCGGGTCGCGTCTGCATATCGCACGGTCTCCGGTCCTGCGGTGTTTGTTGTGTCCGGAGTCGTTCCCGTTGCGCTTCTCGCTAGGCAACGAAGCATCTTCCGGCGAAGCAGGGCTGGGGAGCAAAGAAGCGCAGTGGCGGCCGAGGAACGTACCCGCACGTTCCTCGCGTGGCAGGCCTCCTGGGACGGGGAGACCAGGGGAAGATGGACCGCAAGACTCATCCCTCTGGTCAGACTGTGGACAGAGCGCGAGCATAGGGGTGGGGGCGAGAGGTGGGGTACTTCCTGACCCAGTTCCTTACTGGTCATGGATACTTCAGGAAGTACCTGCACTAAATGGGGAAAGTAGCGTCACCCGAGTGCCTCTATTGTCCCAACGAGAGGGACCATGCCGAGCACACGTTTTTCGAGTGTGCTCGGTGGGAAGCACATCGGATGGCGCTACAAACGGAGCTCGGAGACATCACTCCCGAGAACATCGTGGGTCTGATGCTCCGAGATGACTCCAGTTGGCGGGCGGTGGACTCCTTTGTACAGTCCATCCTCCGCCTCAAGAAGGTGAACCTGGACAGGGCAGGGTGACTGGCGGCGGTCTTTCGGCTACAGGGAAGAAAAGGGCGGAGCTCGAAGTAATGTGATGAACGGTTCCGGGCTGGGTCCGAGGAGGGAAGAGGTGGGTTTTAGTGGGTAAACTGCAATAGGCGCTCAACATCTTCAGCTGAAGCAGGAGTCCCACACACCGGGGAGCGATGACATCAGCTCCCTGACGGTGCATAGAGCATTTCCCCCTCTATGAAAAAAAAAAAAATATTATTATCATTATTATTATTATTATTATTATTATCATTATTATTATTATTATTATTATTACACCGATTTTATCTTTACAACGTTTTTATTTGCTGACCAGATTTATTTATGTATTTATCCTATTTTATTATTGACTACACCTTTTCTTTGTGTTCTGTGACGTTCTTGTTGTATTCCATCTGTCCTTTGTATGTATTCATGACAAAGACGAACGGTCTCGAGCAGAGTCCAGGATAAGGAGAGGGCCTTACAACAACAGAGGCCCCATTGGAGGCAGAAGGGCCAGGTGAAAACGGCCCGTAGGCCAGGGCATCCCCCCCGAAGTAATGTGATAAACAGTTCCGGGGGGGAATCAATGCCTGTGAAGAGGGGGTTTTAGTGGGTAGACCCATTCCACGAGAGTTTTCTGGTGCACGCCCACGTAAAATATCACTCAGCGTACTTTTTGGCACATTGCATCGAAGACTTGCCTTCCTGATACTCATCTTATGTTGACGAATTTTCAATAAAGCTTCTCGAACGTTCTTTCGACTATAATGATGATATGTACGCTTTTTCTTCTCAAGGTTTTTCTTTCTAGTCATGATCATTCTACAATTGGTGAATAAGAAGTTGAATATAATAATGTGCCCAGTGAACATTCCGTGTCTTGAGATGATGATTAACTGACTGTTGGGGACAGAAATCAAATACGAAGTAATCAAAGTTCGGACACCCGTCCAATTCTTGGTGTTGTCGACTGAACTGATGTTTCAAAGTCTGACAACTGACTTTTCTCAATTCAAAATGTGTGCACGACAATTTGGTATGGGAGGGAATGGATGTTATGATGTTCTGATCATGATAAGTATTCACATGGTTATGAACCATTCCATTTGTTGCAATACTCACCATTCCAATCATGCGGTGGTCTGTTTGACTGAGCTCAACTTCCTGACACGTTTCGATGTATCGGAAGATCATAAAATCAATCGCAGCTTCATGACAATAGCTAGATTAGATTCAACTGTTTCGACTTGTGGTGATAACTTCAACGAATATGTAAAATCATTGTAAAAATGAAATATTTTCAGCTCAATCTGATGCGAGCATCAAACGAATGACATGTCCGACTATTGGGTGGTGTCCGAATAGAGGAGCTGCTACCCTATGTGATCATATTTGATTCCAGATGTATCAGAAAGATATAGAGGCATGCTATTGAATAAAAAATTCATTTAAAAACTCACCAATAATAGTCACATTTGAGAATAAATCCAATTCATGGAATGAAAAAGCTACATCATAGTTCTTTGAATACAAAATTATTCCCATTTACGGATAACATAACTTCGATGTACATACATGAGGTAATGTCCCCTTTCTACAGGAAGATGTTCTCGGCTTTGAAACATTTCCAACGCCAAGAACGGATAATTCAGGGTTGTTTGAGGAACAATAGAATCTTTTGTCAGAACCGGAGAAGGCAAAAAAAATCAGAGTCATCAAGCCACAAGAGAATTTGAATGATATATTGAGGATTTCTGGGAGAGGCATGCCTGTTCAAACGGACGATGGGGTTCCGTACGACGACTCAGAGCTATCTGATTCAAGCGTGGAGAGTGCATCGAAGAAGAGAAAACTGTCTCCCCATCGGAAACCAACACAGGGTTCTCTCAAATCTTTTTCAACACTGGGGACTCATCCATTGCGGGAAATTGAAAGGATGTGACACAAACTCCATAGATGAGTGAAAAAAAGATTTTTTCGACAGTTGAAAACACTACCTGAATTTTATGTTGACATATTGAAGGCTTCAGTGTATTGTGCAATTGATCCTTCAATAAAACAGATCGGATGAAGTCGGAATGGAAACGAATGCGGAAAAGAAATGAGATGAACTTTGGAATAGATATTCCTTCAAAAACGAATTCATTACTAACTAATTCTCGTTCTCAAATCTCATTTTGCCGGAACTAGAGTCGAGATATGATTCCTTATCGATTTAGATATAAATGATTAGAATTTTAGAATAGGAACAAAATTGGGAGTAGCTATAATAATTATACAAAGCTTCGATACTTTCCTTACTCTGACAGCCGAATTCAAATCAACAAACTGGAAGATAAATCGTTGCTCCACGTTTCACATATATTTGTCTCAGCAACAATTAGCACACTCGCAAACGAAAGCATTCATAAAAAAATCAAGAGATCTTACAGCGGTTTCAACTACAATGAGCATTTAGAAAGCGAAATGAGCGATATACACATGCGCGTAGCAACAAAGAAGAGAAGAGCAAGATTCAGCACACACGTGATTATATGTAACTGTTCAAACGCTTCGCAACGACTGACCCGACTGACTCCGATAATTTTCGCACCGGAATCGATCGCATGATCTATACAACTACATACACTTGCACTATCAGCGCGCAGTAATACATTCAACATAACCACCACTTTTTGAATTCCGATTCTCGTCTGCGTTCAAAGCTGCCGTTTCAATAACAGAGGTCCTATGAGGTAATATGCTGCTGTGAAACTCGGTTAGCAGTAGATGAAATAGTGGATGCTCCCGATTGTGAGAGCTCTTTGCCCCAGAGGCCATGATTCAGCCAATGGGAACCCAGTATCCTAGCCCCAGGGGCTAGCCCCTGTCTACAATCGGAAGCATCCAGTTACCCCCCAATTCTTCAATAATCACATACATTATATTACACCAACAACTGAACAAGAAAGCAGAGGACGAGGGAGTGGGGGCATCATGAGTTCGTCAAAAAGAAATTTCAATCCCTATGCACGTTAGTTTGCAAATCTAATTCCCATATATGGTAGGGATAGATATAAAAAACAATACTACTTCTACATTCATAGTGAATGTTCACTCAAGTCCAAGTGCAAATGACGAACAATGTTTGGAATCACTTAATGATTTAATGAAAGAATCAGCGAATAAAGAACCGAGTGATCATTGGATAATTGAGTGAGACTTTAATAGTGGAATTAGTAGAGGGGAACAAGCTGGATAGAAGTATAACTCGAAACATGACGCAAAATCATCGAAGACAGTGTAAGAATGAAGTATGTGATCGGAGAAGGCGCATGTTGTTAGGCATGATGGAGGAATGGAGCCTTCCAGTGTGCAACGGTGAAACGATTGCCGATGAAAAGAGTAGCTCCACTTTCTTTCCCTCAGTCGGTAGAAGCACAATTGATCAGGTTTGGATGAACTTTGAGGCAATGCAATATTCTGATGATATGGATATAACACCCGTTGCTCCATTATCTGATCATCTGTTATGTTCCATCAGGATCAAGAGCCTTGAACAAACAACTCAATTCGGAGTGATTGTAACCGCAGTATCCAACATTCATATCCACTGGGATGATGCAAAAACTCAGATGTCGAGGTATTATCTATCCCACTCACATGCAATACCTTATGCGATGATTACAAATAAGCGGTAGTTGATGTGAACCAACAGACAGGTATGTGAAGGAATGTCAACTTATCTAAACTAGACTTGAAACCGAAAAATAAAGTATGTTACGATCAAGATTGTAGAAGACTGATAAGAAATCTTATCAGGGAAGCATATAGAGTTGACAAGAAGGAATCCTAAACAATTCATTCAGGGAAATACTTGGACTTGGAGAGAGCATACATAGATTAGATTCATAGGCGGAAGGAAGGATATCAGAAATATACGTTGGAATCACTAACAAACATAGAAACCAGTATGGAGAACCATACACTACTCCCATGTTCTTCATATATTTATAAGGGATAGATGTGAAAGGGTGTGACAGGATGACAGGGGAGGAATCACTGCTGTTTGATATGTTACGACGAAAGCGAGACTCGTTATTCTTGTTCAAAAGAGTTTGTGGATACATCGGCCCGAGCAGTGAGGGAATATTGAAATAATACTCACGAATTGTTATTTAGAGTTGGTAATCTTCAATACTAAAATTTTTACTTTACTTTCCAATTTTATTTGCCGATAACGAATGATTACATAAATTTCAGATGTAGTATGGTGACAGTATATGAAGGTAGTATATCTATGAATTCGAAAATGGAAAGTTCAATGTTGAATTCATAGATATATGAAATGATACCAATCATTTAGGAAAAAGAAAAGGGTATGAATATGCTGATGAGAAAATGACTACGTACTCCAACTTTACTTGTGTTGCAACGGGGAGTTCCGACAGAGGGAATTTGGGAATAAAGATACAGGGAAAAAAAGGAAGCATGCGGAAAGGAAAGATGACAACTACTGACCGCTCTTGAAATGGTGATAATCCCAAAGAGACACGGAATGAATCCGATGAACTGACGACAGTTTTCAAACAGTTCACAAACACGAACTCTTCGGGGGTTTCAAATTCTCTCACAAAAAATTTTTATTCCAATGAAGAACGATTCTCTACTCTGGGTAACTGAAGAGACAAAGAGATGGGAAAATCTCGCGGAAACTAAGTCTATCAGTTCACTCTCTATCTCTCTGAGAAGGATCCCGGAAGCCACAAAAACCCCAACATGTCAGAGTAGAGTCTTGTGTTCACATCCATGCCGCAAGGGGAAGGGCCCGGAATCTTCCTACGGAAAAATTCATCCCTTTAGGGCTTGAGGAATGAATGCGAGATGCGAATTTCTTGTTTATTTGGACAAAGGGAAAACATAGACCCCTGTTGGAACCTTTTTGGCCGTCGTGGCTCGTGGGACACCGAAATCCTTCAAAGAGAGAGAGAGAGAGAGAGATGGAACCGCGGACTTAATTTTTGAAAACAAAGAGTTGCAAACCGCTTTACAGTTAAGCGAAGACTAACTGTAGGACGTTGTTGCGCGACGATCTCGGGGCCTGAAGGGGGTGGTGAAAATCATGGAATAAAGAAGGTGGGAGGTATGTTTTTCCCGGCGTGGTCAGCACTTCAACCCAACGTCAGAATTCGAAGAAATCCGGCGGTTGGTTTCGGCACCGATGAGTCCCACACGTGCCTTATCGCTGTCGAGGACAGATTTTCGCTGGCCTCAACATCGACAATGCATGTATGTGGCCGGCCCAGAACCATATATATAATTCATAGAGGAACGAAGATTAGAATATTATTTCAAAGTTGGATGTTATCGTGAAGATGGACTTTGGGGATTTTAGGAAACCTTTCCCGAAATCACTTCTCGACAACCCTGTTACGAAGGAGGTGTCGAAAGGAAAGGGAACAATAGAAGCATGGTACACCCGTAACGCGTGCAACGAAGAGTCGCACGCACACGCGTATAATTGTGTATACATGAGACTCCAAGCCGCAACATGTAGGAGTGGAGAGTGGAGAGAAATGGAGGAGAAAATTTCTCTACCTCGTAGGCGTGAATTAGGAATTGGAATCAATTCGTAGCATTTTTTTTATTGGAAAAAAATTATTTGTTTCGAATGAAAATCAAATAATACATTAATCAAAGTATTCTCCATCGCTTTCGACTACTTTTGACCATCTTTCGAGCGAGGAATGAATGCCCTGTCGGAAAAACGCATCATCTTTGGATGCAATCCACGAATCGACCCATTTTCGGCAATCTTCGTAAGTAGCTTTAATTACTCAACTCCCAATGATTTCGACAATTCTTGGAGAGTTTGACATGAGCCTCCATCGCGCAACGTCTCCAAATCAGTATCTCCAAATTTTTTCGGCTGGCAAGGTCGCGCCTCATCATCCAAGTCGAAATCACCAGCTGTGAGACGTGCAAACCATTTTCGACACGTCTGCTCAGCTAGACCATGTTCTTCATACACTTCCACTTAAATACGATGGGCTTCAGCAGCACTTTCGTTCACATTGAAGTGATGGAGTAAGACTCCCCGCGAAAACACTTCATTCGGTATAAATTTTGGAATGTTCAATAAGTTATGAAGTGTTGTTATCTACGATTACAGAAAAAAGTTATTAAGAACGAATGACGTCCAATAATAGCTGTTTCACGGTGAATAGATTATTGTAGGTAGCAACGGAATACTGTGCTACCTACGTCAGCTCTTATACAACGCTACGAATCAATTCCAACACCTGATATAACTACAGCGCACTCATACGTGTACCTAAGCAACGTCACGATGTAGAGAAGAGAAGTAGGTAAGTGGTCAAAAGGTGGGAGGAGAAAAGGAGATAGGGTGAGAGGGAAAAAGAATAACAAGAAGAAGAAGGACGGGTGAAGGGTTATGAGAATGGTCCAGGCAAGGTGGCGCACAGGTGTCACGCAATCCACCCCACAATATCGCACCCGGAGATGCCACGTGGAGGGGCGAAAAGTTGCGGACCGTGACAGATATATCCATGTTTGCGAATGAGTTGGAATGGAAAACTTGTCAAGTTCAATTTATATTTGTCCAGTTGCAATCAAACAGTCACATACAACGAACAGAAACCCTCTTCTCCACATTGAGGGAACATTTTTTTTCACAGTTGTCCACCAATTGAGATCAAACTTGTACATCACTATCTTAGAGCATATACTACTGGAGAGCATTGCCTATGATGTCAATAGGAGTAAGTGTGGTCGAATTGAGAGAGAGAGATCCGACTAGTTGTCTTTCTTCTCATCCAATGAGATTTAACCCTTATCCGGGCAAGCCGGGCCTCAGAGGCCCGGCGAGTCATGATTTCCAAAACACACAGAGTTGTATATGGAGTCAGTGACTGTGCATGAAAATTTATTCAAATCAAGTCTAAATACATCCAAAAATTAAGATATTGTACAAATCCCACTGGTGGGGTGATTTATCGAACCATATATATATCCATTACAAACACAGACGTGCAAGCCGGGCCTCAGAGGCCCGGTGAGTCGCGATTTCCGAAATACGCAGAGTTGTGTACGGAGCAAGGGATTATGCATGGAAATTCATTCAAATCAAGCCTAAATACATCCCAAAATTAGGGTATTGTAAAAATCCCACCTTTGGAGTGCTCTATGGACGCATACATATTCATCACTAACACGAAAGGCTTCGCAGGCTTGCTGTTTCTCACATCAACTGTAAATACCGTAATGAAAAGAGTATTCATATCACTTACATTCACAATGAAAAAACAATTTTGAAAAACGAATTCTCTCCTTTATAGATACTTTTTCAATGTTTCGAAGGGTGTTTTTTTAGGAGATATCATTTGATCTTTCGTTCACAAGGTGCATGGAAGAATCTCTATATGCGCATAGAAGAAATGATTACGCCTATAAATATTTCAGAAAATATATAATACTCTCATATTCGAGTATAGGAATTTCACGAAAGTACAACGAAAAAGGAATATGTTCCTTACTCTGTACCGCCAGCTTGTCCTCTGATTGGGCGTGACCAAGTGAAAGGGAGTGTGCGCGGGGAGTACGAAAGTCCGTCTGCACGGGATGCATTCTCGTTGGCTGGAGTATATCTACGCTCATGACCGAGTGTCCCAATGCGCAAGTTCCATTGTACTATAACCTAACTACTGTAGTGCGGAATCGGAGTAAACAAAGCAACGTAAGGTTCAGTGACAGTGAGTGGTGTGGAATCAGTGATTGTTGGCATACAGAAACAGGTCGTAGAGCTTGTGCTTTGAAGGTAAGTCGACTTGAAAATTAATTTGTATGAAAATTCAAGTGCATGTGCAATATTCCAGAAGACAAATGGCCACAAGACGTTCTGTTCGTGTTTTGAATCGACTCAAACAATCTGAAATCACAGCGGCCATTCAAACTAATGCATCAGAGGATGATATTGAACCAGATTGTGAAAGCGAGGAAGAAGTTGATGATGCTTCTGAAAACGAATCCGATGCAGATTTTGAAGAAGCATCTGAAAATTCCGATGATGAAGTATTAGATGGAGTACATGGCAATCATGTTGTTTTTTTTTGGTCGTGATCAAACGGAATGGAGTTCGGAACCCATCAGCGCTCGACGTGATCCTGCCAATGTTTCACGATATTCACGTAATCGTTTTGACACAGTTGTGCTGCTTCCAGGTAAACGAGTGAACAACCAGTCGTTTACGAAAGAAAACGCTTCCTCATAAATTTAGCCGACCAACTCGTATATGAGAGAATGAGGACAAGAAGTAAGATGGGATTGAGCACTCTCCATCAACAGAATATTGATTTAGTTCTCAATCAATCGTTGCACACCTCAAGAACAGAAGCAGGTAGCCCATTAGCGAAAAGAAGCAGAAAACGTTATGTACTGTGTCCATCATCTCAAGATCGAAAAATACATCAGACCTGTTGCGTTTGTAATAAGAATGTTTGCAATGAACATTCGATGAAAACAATAAAATGTCAGAAGTGCGCAAACGTTTCAAGATTGAATCAATCAGACAGCTCGTGAGATTCCCGGTTCTGTATTGTGTAGGATTATTTTTAGTTGTTTTTGCACATATCTCAGAAATGTAGCGACTTTTATTTCTACTTATTTCCACATTGATATGTTTTGATTATTCTAAAAATTATCCTTGAGAATAAAAATGGTGAAACCTCTTCGAGTTCCCTATACTTTTACTCACAAGAGAAGATTGAAGTTCACCGGGCCTCGCAGGCCCGGCTTGCACGTTAGCGTCGTGATTTCAGCTTGCCCGGTTGGGGGTTAAACAAAGATAGCACTGCCTAAAAGTCGGAACTCTCATTCCATCTCTAATTCAAACTGACCACACTTCTCCGTAGCCTTTGCCCACTCCAGTAGTATATGCTCTAAGATCACTATCATGGGATTGTAAATCAAACGTGGTGGAAGTTTCATTGCGATCGGGGAACCAGCCATGCAAATACGAGCGGTCGCAAAATTAAAATGTTCGATGATATATTCCCTTTCCCCTCGCGGTTTTTTGAGGGAATCAGGTTGAGAATTGTACGGAACCACTATCAAAACTGTATATAGGTAACTCTTCTACAAATCGGACAGATTTAGGCAAAATCTGACGGACACATTTTTGATTTGGCTGAAACTTTTTTTACGGGTTCTATAGCAAAAAAAACGAGATACGTGTTCCAGGATTTCTTTATTTTATTCCTTCGCCCTTGGATAAAGAGGGTTGAGAGTTTTAGATTTTCGTGATTTTTGCCTTGGAGACTCATTTTCAAAAATTCATAACTCCGGTACTTTTGAAACTTGAGGGAAGTTTTTTTCCTCATTTTAAAGATAAAAAAGTGAATTTGAAAAAAAAATTTCCAAAGGAATTTGTGGGAAATTTCATATTTTTATAAACAATTGAAATGTTTAAATCAATTTCTCAACCATGACCACCAAAATTTAACGATTTCTCAATACAATCATCGTATTCTACGTCGAATTTTCTAGGAAAAACCTATTTTTAATTGATGGAGAAATCATTATTACTGGTGGAGATACATTAATTCATCCAGCGCGGTACGTCGCATCGACGCGCGGGTACCACTGCAGGCTTCTTTTTCTAACCCCACATCGTTTTTCTCAATAAAAGTGATGATTATTCAACTACGAGTATGAATTATTATTATCAAACAGGACTGTATTAATAACTGAACAAAATAATAACATGTTAGTAAATGAAAAAACATACTTACTCCTGTTATTGGATTACTCTCATTCATTACTGCCCAATGTGTGTCTCATTTCTATGTTCATCGCTATATTATGCTAAACATCTAAATGTTTATTTCAAGATTTTTACAATTGTTTTCGTATCATCTGATGGAAATTGTTCAGCTTCCAGTCTCTGAAGAGAGATTGGAATCATGCAATGAAACTATAAAGTGCCTTTTACCGTTACAGCTTTTTGGAATCGATCTGACAACATTTGTTCTTCTTTTTTATAGTCATCATTTGTTGAATAGCGACACGTTATATTATGCGAAGCTTCTGTTGCCCGAGTGAATAACTCGTGGGGTGTTCGAATAGGATCATTTATCCTTTGAGGACCAGCTCTAGCAGCAAGTCGTTTTAACGTTCCTTCTATTCCATCACATGGTCCCTTGCCATGGGAGGTGGGGAAGAAATGCCATTCGGCTGCTATTCCAAAATCTTCTGAATGATGAGTGATATTTATAAAATTTTTCTTGTCTTTATACATTGCGCTTGCACCGTCTGAAAAGACACCTTCAAAATTCGTTTTTATAAATTCCACCAGTTGTTTTTGAAAGAGATGAACAGCGATGCTGTTATAATTCAAGCATTCAGGAATGGAAACCAAATTTTTTTACTTCCACCTCATCTTCATTATCTTCATGATGAATTGAAAATTGATGTATAGTTACTTGATCGTTATTCCAGTGCACACCTTGTACAGAATTTTGTAATAGAAATGCATAATTTTCACTGAAATCACAGATAACAAAACATTCATTTTTCATTATATTTTCTTTGATGTGATTTCGAATCGAATGGCCTATTATGACAAATTTTTGAAGTAGTTTTTGACAATAAATCTTCGTGAAGTATCTATCGTACCAGTAGTTCACGATAATCAGAGTAGAGGAAACTCACTGCGCTCCCAATATATCAGTCAATTTCTCTATCGAATAAAGTTTTGTGGATGTCTACTACTTATTCGCAGGGAATTTATTCCACCAAGTGCCTAGTTATTTTGAAAATAACATCTCTCTATTCCACTTGCTAACCACTTGAAAAATCATTGCAAGTGTACAAAAGTTATGATGATAGTACATTCTTTCATAGAATGCAACTTTGTATCTTCGTCACTCTATGAAAGAAGAATGAAGTTGTGGAACATTGTTTTCTTGATATACTAATATTCTCAATACTTTTCCAGAAAAAATTCAATTACTGTTTCTGCTGAGTGATTACCTAATCTATAGACACTCATCGAGTATTCGTTGGCGAAGTATTTCAAAATACAACACTCGATGAATGTAACAGATTACCCTAGTTGAAGTCTCTTAGCAATTCATGAGAAAATGTTCTTGATAAGATTAGGTAATCACTCAGCAGAAACAGTAATTGAATTTTTTCTGGAAAAGTATTGAGAATATTAGTATATCAAGAAAACAATGTTCCACAACTTTATTCTTCTTTCATAGAGTGACGAAGATACAAAGTTGCATTCTATGAAAGAATGTACTATCATCATAACTTTTGTACATTTGCAATGATTTTTCAAGTGGTTAGCAAGTGAAATAGAGAGATGTTATTTTTATAATAACTAGGCACTTTGTGGAATAAATTCCCTGCGAATAAGTAGTAGACATCCACAAAACTTTATTCGATAGGGAAATTGACTGATATATTGGGAGCGCAGTGAGTTTTCCCTACTCTGTTTATCGTGAACTACTGGTACGATAGATACTTCACGAAGATTTATTGTCAAAAACTACTTCAAAAATTTATCATAATAGGCCATTCGATTCGAAACCACATCAAATGAGGAATTAACTGTACTCTAGAAGTACTTTGTTCCAAATTTCACTTTTCATGTATATCGATAAAGTGTAAATCGTTCATTGGAACAAATTTTCAATTGAACATGGGAAAATCTCATGCACTCTATTGAATTGAATATACCTATCAAGTATCCTCTTGAAAAATATAAAAATACATGTTTCAGTTTTTTCTCATGAAAAAAATGATTCAAACTTCATGAATATATTCATATATGCTCAGTTCGCATTCGGATACGCGATATTCAAACCGTATTCTACTTCGTTCTTGGGGATAATTTGATTTCAAGAAGAACAATTCATCATATGAACCAATTAATGATTTTTTCAATATTAATGAAAATTACATTGTTCATTCATACTTATCCTCATGATACGAATACGTATCGGAATGTATCAAACCATTCCTGCAAATTTTCAAATATTTAATATGGTCACGTGGTATACAGGAAATATGGTCACGTGATATACTTCATATATATATGTATAAATATACATATACAGGGTGATTCAAAATTCCCGCACTCTTTTTTGGGAGTAGATTCCTGATGAAATTCTAAAACGATTTGTCCTTTTGCACAATGCTCTCCGACGCATAATTTCCGAGATATAATTAATTAAAGTTGACTAATTATGAGGTGGATCCATCGGTCATTCAGGAGCGTCATAACAGAACAAGAGAGGAAGGTGCTTGCAGAGGGCGCTCATACGATCAGCTGATCGGTATAATCGATACGATTTACCAGCATACAAATTGGTAAATTCTCTATGTAGAACGATTGAATTCGTCGACACTGTGGAAAAATTGATTATTGTCATGAATTCTTATCACGATATGCTGTAGGTGAAAGTTGTAATTTCAGTAATGATTTTTATTACGCAGACAAATGTAAAATAGTGTTATTTCGTAGGGATAGGGATTCAAGTGGGAGAAAAAAGTATAACAACTCGTTTTCAATCAGAATTTTCATGTAACAAAGAAAACATGAGAATTTTCATTCATCCGATACCCAATTTGAACGGTTTGATTAGTAAGTTTAACACAAGAGATTGGATTCCGAATCCTGTATTCTGATTGGTCGAGGATCAATGTATGTTAGATCAATCCTCGGCCGTTTCAAATGATTCTTCTGAAGAATGTGTTTTCGACTTATCCCAACCACAACATTGAACAATGATGAATTTATTCGAATTCACCCTTTTTACATCATTCGATGATTATAAAGGGTTTATCGAACGTTAATAACTTACTTCAACTTGCAGAATCCATCAATTTTGACGAAAATACAAGGTGTGACATCGTATACGACCCAATCATTGCACTTGATTGACATTGTAATCACATACGGTTTGTTTAGCTTAAATCAACCATTCGTGATACGAATCAACCAATCAGGTGACAGCTCGAAACAGTTTCATTTAAAGCACATATGACTTCAAAGGGCATATTGTTATTCCAAATGGAAAAAGAATTGTCTTTGAAGATTAACCAAATCCGTCCTTTTCAGGACGAATACATTTTCTAAACGTAGAAACGCGCTCGAACTTGCACACATTTGAATTAGATTTTGATTTAAACATGGATGATCTTGAGTGATCTTAAGTAAGTTATTAACGTTCGATAAACCCTTTATAATCATCGAATGATGTAAAAAGGGTGAATTCGAATAAATTCATCATTGTTCAATGTTGTGGTTAGGATAAGTCGAAAACACATTCTTCAGAAGAATCATTTGAAACGGCCGAGGATTGATCTAACATACATTGATCCTCGACCAATCAGAATACAGGATTCGGAATCCAATCTCTTGTGTTAAACTTACTAATCAAACCGTTCAAATTGGGTATCGGATGAATGAAAATTCTCATGTTTTCTTTGTTACATGAAAATTCTGATTGAAAACGAGTTGTTATACTTTTTTCTCCCACTTGAATCCCTATCCCTACGAAATAACACTATTTTACATTTGTCTGCGTAATAAAAATCATTACTGAAATTACAACTTTCACCTACAGCATATCGTGATAAGAATTCATGACAATAATCAATTTTTCCACAGTGTCGACGAATTCAATCGTTCTACATAGAGAATTTACCAATTTGTATGCTGGTAAATCGTATCGATTATACCGATCAGCTGATCGTATGAGCGCCCTCTGCAAGCACCTTCCTCTCTTGTTCTGTTATGACGCTCCTGAATGACCGATGGATCCACCTCATAATTAGTCAACTTTAATTAATTATATCTCGGAAATTATGCGTCGGAGAGCATTGTGCAAAAGGACAAATCGTTTTAGAATTTCATCAGGAATCTACTCCCAAAAAAGAGTGCGGGAATTTTGAATCACCCTGTATATATTACTCATAGTTCCGAGACAACTCCCTGGCGGCGCTGAAACTCGTGTTTTGTCTTCACCATTATACCATGGGTACCCTGCTACTGGCCGTTCTCATGATGTTTTCCCAACATACTTTCATGAAAAATAACCTTTAAAACCATATGCACAGCTTCGCACAACGTAATGCCCTGAAAAAAAATTTACTCCAGTCAAATGAATATTTATTTGTCCTGTACCAAAGAAATATATATGAGAATTACCAAAATATTCTTTCGAACCAAAATAATTTATTTGAATTAAATAGATGGTTTTAATCGTTTATTTGATTCCAATAAATTATTTCGGTTCTGAAGAATATTTTGGCAATTCTAATCAATATTTCTTTGGTACAGGACAAATAAATATTTATTTGACTGGAATAAATTTTTTTTTCAGTGTGAAAACCTTTATTGAACACGTTTCCAGAACGTCGCACGGTGCAAATGAATAGAACGAACCGGGACATTTGCACGTACCTGGGACATACATGTGACGTTCTTAGAACATCCCGAAACGTTATTTCCACGTTCTCTGTGTACTTAAGCACGTTTTTTGAACATTCAGAAGACCTCTTGGTGCTGAATGGGTAATACCAGGATTTTTAGATGTTCAACACACAACAGGATTTTACATTTCGGTGTATCGGACTTTCGGGAGAATTGCCCTTCGGGACTGAGACACTACCGAAAAAAGTGTGTGGTTACCCGAACGATCTGAAGTATGGATTTTCCTATGAATTCAAATTAGAGTATTTTGGTAGGGAGAAAGCATGCTCGGATGGTAACATTCGTATTCTTCAGGGTGTCTATCGGCTGGAAATTCTGTGCGTCATTGGTTATTCTATTCAACGTGAATTTTTGGTGGGTTGATTCCGTTAGAAACTTGGTTTGACTGAAATTGAGGACTAGAAATGTGACCCATGAACAGATTTGAGCAACGCTGTTGATATAAAAATGAATTCCTGATGGATGAATATGAATCATCAATCTGATATCAATTTATTTAAAAAAATGTCATGACAGGAACATTTCAAATTGAAGAATTATAAAAGCTTGTGAATACTCATTATATAACATATATAAGCTTGAGTGATATCTATGGAAAATGTCTCGATTTTATATTTTTACAAATAAAAATGTATGAATAGTTCATAAAATATGATGATAATAAAAACAACAATAACAACAACAACAATAATAATAATACACGATCAATAATAATGTTCACAATCGAGAATTATTTTTAGAGTATTTTTCTGTCCAATAGAACAATGTACAAAGTAATGAAATTATAGTTGAATTTTGGAGGTAAGGGGTCTTCTGACCAAAAAAGTTTTTGGCCGATTGGACATGATTTGACAATCGCCAGTCATTCTTTAGTGTTCTCTGAAATCGATTAGTGATTGGCAAATCATGTCGATTCGGCCAAAAGACCCCCTACCAATTTTGGAATATCTTGAATACAAAATTTGCTACAATATATTCGGGAGCTCTAGTGGATCATGCATACATACATACATACATATATGTATATATACATATACAAATATACACACGTAAATTCATTCATACATCTATTTACACATACATACATACCCATATCCATGTTTATATCTATATACCGGGTGTTTCATAGTTCACTGAGAGAATTTCACAGGTGTATTTCCGGTCTGAAAAATTTTTGTTGAGTCTTAGTTTTTGAGATAGGAGCATTTTCAGAATTTTTTTCAAATCCAAATCATTCAGAAGCACTGTGTGTTACATACTTCAGCTTGACACGATTCGTCAAGTTTGAAAATCGCGGATCTCTGAGGAAAAAATCAAAGTATCCAGTCATCCCATGTTTTGTAGCTATAATAACTCAAAGTTGCTGGATTCTGATCGGCTGGAAGCCAAAAAATTTCAAATTGCTATAACCTTAAATCGAAAAATGACAGAACAGTACATTTTCCCCAGAGATCCGCCGTTTCCTAACGTAGCCAATGGTATCAAGCTCAAGTATGTAACACACAGTGCTTTTGAATGATGTGGATTCGAGAAAAAAAATATAAAAATTCTAATATCTCAAAAACTAAACCTCGAACAAATTTTGCCAAATAGGAAATCATCACATTTTGACTGCAGAATAACGCCTGTGAAGTTTTTTCAGTGAATTATGAAACATCTAACTTGACTCATACTTCAGAGAGTTCAAATAACCTATAAATATCTAGAGTTCTGATGCTGGAAAACTTGGGAACGAGGAGATTCAGTCATAGATTTTAGTCATCATTCCATGCCATCTCCCATCCAGAAAAATGAATCTCCGGTTGGTGATGGTTTTTTCCATGACCTTTTAAATGCTCAAACAATTGCTATAGCTTTGCGTGGTTATGCGGCCGTCCGAGATAATTCAATGGGGGTTTATTTCCGGGAAGCTTGGAAACGAGACTGGACGATTTCACTCTTCACTTCATGCTCCTTCTCGTCCAGAAAAGTCAATCACCGTCCGATGATGATATTCCTGATGGCCCTCCCAATGCTGGGTCGATTGATGTAGATTTGAATGTTTCACGCGGCCCCTCGAGTCCCTTCACTATGAAAGATATGTGACGGAAGTACCGTAACTCTTTTTTCGTGACTCTGATTGGTTGTTTGTCATTCCCGTAGAAGGTAATCTATTCTCCCTTCAGAACACACGTTGGTGCCTTTATCCCTCCTCCAACGGGATTGCGCTCTATTATTATTGGTTCATTCAACTTTGGGGTCAACAAGATATAATAATGGGGAGGGGTGAGGGGAAAGAATTCGTTGTTTTGGGGACTATTAGTTCTCATTCAGTCTACGTCAAGGATACAATCGTGAAACTGATTCCCATAAAGCACAAGAAGGCGATATTGTTGTAGTCTGTTTGTACGGCAAAGTGATTGTACTATACGGAAAGACAATAGTGAATAGTAGTGGAGTGGATATTCGTGGTGCGTTATAGTGTTATATAGTGGGGAAAGGATAGTTACCATTTCCGGAATTCAATTCATCCACAATCAATTCTGACATATGTTCCAAACAAACATTCGAATAGGAGGAATGCGTAATTCATTTGCGTAACGAATGAATGATCATTTCATTCGAACTAGCTGTTATAGAATTCTCTGAGAACTTTTGAGGGATTTGAACAAATCATTTGCGCTATCTAAGTGCGATGTTCATCGAAAGCTGTCATTGGAAGAATGTGATAACTTTTTTGGTGTGATGTGAATATCAAAATATTTTCAATGTTCCATGCATGTAGAATACAACATGAAATAAAAAAGAGAAATTCAAGAAAATGCTTGTGAGTTAACAAAGCACTACCGAAACGAAACTCTATGAAAGGTATCCTACATTCACAATGAAAATGCCTGGCTGAACTGTAGATACGAGAGAAAGGAACTAGGATGCAAATAGAAATGAATCATAGTTTAAAACCAATATATTTCAACCAAAAAAAGAGTTTCAATATAAAGTTGTAATCAGCACGCACTGAGAAAACAAACCTACACTTAGACTACGCACTCACACTCCACACAATTCACACTTTTCGTGAGCCGACGTCTACGCGCTCGAGTCACGGGTCACTCAAGAAAATTAACCAACGATAGAAGAAAAACTACTTCTTTCCCGTGAAAGGGACGAACTACGAAAAATTGAGCTGAAGAATTTGAGTTGATGGGTCTCAAATGCAAGAGAAAAGAACACGAAATTCAACGCTCAAAGAGCAAAGAAAATGCGCGCGAAGAAAGTTGAACAAAGCGACACGTAACCCGTACTCTCGAACACCTCGGTGACGACTGTTACTAAGCCGAAACGGCAATTAGTAGAAGATCTAGATCGATACATTTCATCTAGATAATATAAATCTCATGGAAGCTCCCTTAGGACGATCTTCTCGACGTGCATATGAGCAGCTACAAAACCTATATTACTACAGGTGCAGTAATTAACCCATTCCGGAACAATGCAATTTTTAAATCATTTTCCATGCATTGGAAATGAATCTTCTGAGATATTTATGTTGTGACATGATATATCCTCACCAAAAGAAGTCGCGAGATGGCACCACGCACGATCCCTATTGAACGTATCCGTATAGTAAGAGACCATATTGGTACAAAGAAGGAGGACGAAGCTGTCGCTCGCTCATACAAGAATCGGCAACACACTCCCCTCCTTGATCATCCCTGTCCTCCTCTAATTCCTATCCGTTCTCTACCATGTTGGGGTTTCCTGCCCCGAGGAGGCAGCGCCTTCTATAACGCAGGCACAAAGAGAGATTGGTTCAACATTAAAGGGCGTCACCACCATCATTCCAGTCTCTCTTTTCTCGACAATTTATCAGAAGACCGGAAAAGACCCGCGGGTATCACTCTCTCATCCTAATCCAGAACTCATGGGAAAGTGGAACCCTGTACTCGTCAGTTCACGAGACGTCAACTGATAGAAGGGAGAGCCAAAGGAAGAGAGGGACAACCTTCATCGCAACACGCCACCTCAACCCTGCCCAGGCAGACTGGATGAGGATGGAGAAGAATCGGAATACCCGCCCCGGAAGGAACCACTCAACGCATTAACATACACTCACTCATCGATTCGTAGGCCCAGAGCATCACCTGGATTGATACAGGAACTTATAAGAACGAGTCTCAACGGAAAGTCACCGACGGAGTTCAGTGAGTCATTTTATGAACTCACGCGTCAGTGAAGGAGATAGTGGTGTCCATCTTGACTTCAATTTTTGTTTAACTGAGCCACGGCAACGTTAGCGAGGGATTTTTTTGTGGAGAAAACGCACCACTGTAAGTGTGTGGTGCCAGTGGGCCTTATTTGTTGGATTTTTCTAACAATTTCCGTGTCTGCCAAGGATTTGTCGCCACTGCGGTACCTCCTCTGGACGGGTATGTATTGATGTGTCTCTCTTCGTGTGGCTTCCTCCGCGTGTTCCGTCCTCGATTTCCCTCCAACCTCTCTTTTTTTCAGTGCTAACTCCTCCTCGTCGCTCGTATTTGCCCTTCCTCGGTTGATTTTCATGGTTGCAGATTCCCTTCGCCCTTCCTTTTTTGTTTTACCTTTTATTTTCTCCGAACTTCCTTTGGGAACCCACCAAATGAATTGCTTTCGAGGAAAACTTTTGAACTCCCTTGTAAATCCGCGAAGAAATTGTTTACAGTATACAGTTCCTTTGTACTATGTTCCCTGTTTCCTGTCAGATATGGGAACAATATTTTTCATTACATCCGGATACCTCCCACTATAATTCCGATGATTCTTTTACTATGGTTCCTGTTCACGTATTTCGAGTGCAGGTTACCAGAATGACCTTATGGCAGAGAATAATGGATCAGCATGAGAATTTCTCAGTTAATTGATATTATTGTGAGATGTCAAAAATATTGTTATTCGCTCCCGTTAGATTCTCATATGAATATGTGTTCATGAAATTGACATTGTTGATGAGTCAATTGTTCATTTGATCTCATGTTGATTTCAATCAGCGGACAATTCTGTCTGCGCAGGACCAATTGAGTAGATACGACCAATAACATCAAACTGTGTTTCACGGTCGACTCATCCGAACACGTTTCTATCATTTATTCGCAGTCTCTTGAATACATAATGACATCGGATTCCTGAGAAGATATATTTTTCCGCTGTTCCTCCGCGTGAATTCAGTGCAAATCATTTCATTGACATGGTAACTTTATCTCAACGCGCCTCTCAACCCATGATCATTGGGATCTGCGGGAATAACTACACTTCGTTCATTTGGCAAATGTACAGGTGACCTGGTAATCGTCGTGACGTGGTATGACTTTTGTCACGCAAAAGTTTACTCAAAATACGTCCGAATCGACGCACTATCGCCATTGAATCTTCATCATGTTGAATCATATACAGTAGCCTCTCGTTATAAGCGTAAGCTGTGTCCTTATTCCACTCAGTACCAAATCTTATGTGAGAAAAAGACGCAGATAGCTTTCGGCGACGCTTATAATGAAAGCCTACTGTATTCCAGGGATCTTAAATATAATGAGGGATATGATAATTCCACCTGAACGAACATCATGATTATGACCTATAGTTTACAAATCATCTTGTAAACCCGTGTAATTATCAACACGAACTTTTTTGTGACTCCCCAATGAGTGATTCATCCTATCTCTCTCAATTCCAACGTGAATATTCACAAGCCATTGCTGGAATAACCGCCAATGCATAATCATTACATCGGATTGATCACGTATTGCAATTGATAAGAGGTATGAGCGTACCTAGTGATGCGTTTATCTTTATTCCTCGAAAATGAATTACCGTGATATTCTTGAGTACCATAAGGATGAAATAGTGGGTGAATCCATGATTCAACATTTGGGTCTATAGTACCACTAGTCTGTAATTCTTTTGTGTTTTCATTACCTATGACAACATGAGATTCTGGTATTTCTCCGTTGATTGTTGTAGAAAATACTGCTACAACTCCATTCAACGTTTGAAGATTGAAACTGTGGTGATCTATACCGGGTTTTGGAGTGAATATTGAGTGAAGTTAATCGGAAGTATTTCTAACCTGATGCATCAACTCGCTTTTGATGGAGTTCCAATTCTTCACCTATCATTTCAAAAGATCCCACAAAAATATTGATTGTGACCCTCCGACGAAATCACAAACATTCAGCAATGAATTAAACTTGTTTTTTAAATCTCTCATTAGGATGAAATAATTTCGAGAAATAAATTATCACACGGGATTGAAAGTCAATTCATTCAGTCTACTGCTTCGATTATGACACATAATTTATAATAAAAGTATAGAAAACTTGATATCCACTATACAAACCTGTACATAACTCTAGGCGAGTGACGATAAACTTCTCTCTAGGCGAGAGATGAAAGTGAATACCGATTCGAACACATAAACTCTAGTTGAGTTACGGAAAAAAATTGATGCGCTCTTGTTGAGTGTCTTATTTGATCTATCAATAATTTGTCGAGGTGACGAAAGTACAAGTACATAGTTCACGTATATGAGCTGTGACATGTATGTGTCGATGGTATCTGCGTGAAGTCATGTAGATACAAAATTCTTTCGAATCGACGGTGCTCAATCAGCATACGAATCATTTTCCGCAGGGTTTCTCAAACAAATATTATGCACCCTCATCATATTATCCAACATTAACAGCACATTACAATCTGAGGCGGGATCACGATTCAATCGATGTTGGGCCGCTCCATTGACATCTACAATGAAAAGCTAAGCATAGCTTGGTGGTTCATTCGGAAAGCGATGTATAGATCTATTCACCCGATGATATATTCGACCTCGAATTTTGGAACAATATGCGGCATGACGAAACTTCGATGAATCAACTAAATTCGCATGCAATGATGCAGAAGAAAGAGCACTATTATAACGTTGAATCCGTTCAGAAAACAAACTCAACCGTGAGTCAAAACCATGGAATAACGCACGGAGCTGTGTTGGTGGTTCAGGTAAACTTTCAGAGTATACATTCCCATGATCACAACAATTATTGGATAAGTTGGGGGTATTAGATATTTTTTCTGCTTGGGAATGTTCAGTGCCACAGTGAACACGACAAATATCTATTCCTCTGATATAATGTTCATTCGTATCAACAATTTCATGAATCAGACTGTAATTTCGCATGATGCCTTTTTCGTCGCAACCGCCGTCGTTCTTGAAGGGTGGAAGGTTCCACCAAGATATTAAGGTCATGGAAAATCGGTATCAAGGCCGAAGGGATATCACCATGATGGCAGATCACTGCTGAAGGTTACAGAGAGAAACACAGAGCAGTGAGAAAAGAAATCGCAATCCCTTGCATAGACCCTTCCACGGAAGAAGAACTCGATACAGTTCAAAAACAGAGACTGACCAAATCCTAAATACTGTTTATTTATTCGTTGATTTATTTACATATTCACTTCCTTTCATTTATATATGAATTCATTGATTCTCATTTATACGTATATTTATTCATTTTTGTTTGTAGGTATATATTCATACGCTCATTCCCAAAACAGCCCTTGCAAGAGAACTCAAAACACCTGAAAGAGGGCCTAGCGATCAACGTTATTAATTCATTTGTAGATTTATTAATTGTTATTTATACATACGTTTATTCACTCTGCTCAAAAACAGACTTTACGAGAGTTATATGATGTACGAAATCCGTTCACGTAACCTCCCCACGGTGTACATCGGATAACATTGATGCTGACCGTTTCACAAATGTTGAATAGATTCACAATTGAGTCCGATAACTCGGGTTATGGTTCCTCTAACTGGAATTTATCGGGTTATGAGGTTGAAGGGTTCAACAGCTGAAAATGAAAGAATGTGTATTTTTTGATGGAATGATTTTTTTTATTCAATATAGTCTCCCTCCGCTTCAACACACTCATTCCAACGATCCTCCAATAATTTTATACCATCTCTGTAATGATTTTCCGGAAGCTCCGCAAAATACTGTTCCACAGCTGCAATAGCTTCTTCATTTGACGGGAAACGCTTTCCACGAAGGAATTGTTTCAAATTTCTGAAGAGGTAATAGTCGGAGGGAGCCAAATCTGGTGAATATGGTGGGTGTTCAAGGACTTCGTACTTCAATTCGTTCAGTTCAGCCATCGCCAGAACACTCGTGTGAACACGTGCATTGTCTTGATGAAAAATGATTTTTTTCTTCCGTAAACCAGGTCTTTTTTCACGAATTTTTTCATCCAACTTGTCCAAAAGGTTGCGATAATATTCAGAGTTGATTGTTCCACCTTTTTCCGAAATAATCAAGCAACAAAACCCTTTTTGCGTCCCAAAAAACCGATGCTAAAACCTTCTTCGCCGATCGTTCTGACTCCACCCCTCTTGGAGCTGAACAACTAGCTTTAGTGCACTGTGAACGTTCTTGTTCCAGTTCAGGATCATGATGGTAGATTCAAATCTCGTCCACAATTACGGAACGACGCGAAAAATTGGTCTCATTCTGCTTAAAACGCTCCAAATCACGCTGAGAAATTTGTTTTCGATTCAGTTTTTGTTGAATTGTCAACGAATGCGGCACTAACTTCCCAAAAAGCTTTTTCATATGTAATTCTCCGTGTGAAATATGGAGTACTCGTTCATCCGAGATGCCTATGGTATCAGCAATTCCACGCTTAGTCAAACTCGGATCTTTACCAACAATATCATAGACTTGCTCAATGATGTCTGATTTCGTTGCACTTTTTGAACGTCCACTACGTGATTGATCTTCAACGCTTGTACGACCACGTTTAAACTCTAAAACTCATCGATGTCCAGTTGGAAATGAAGGAGCAGATTCCTCCAACACTTTTTTTATTCTAGTATGAATTTCTGTTGCTGATGAACCTTCCAAAACAAAGAATTTTATCACTGCACGATATTCGGATTTTTCCATTTTCACATAATGCACTGATACGTCAACTCCGAATGGCTTGTAAACAAAGAATGAATTGACAGATCAAAATGAAATTGTGTGTGTGTTCAAATGGAAGATGACATATAAAAATAGCATGTAATTTTGATTTCTGTGCTGGTTGATAGGTGTCGCATTCGAAACTTCCCAATCAACCTGTATCAATATTGCGTTGTGTCCTTTGTACGCCAGCGCGCCGCTCGTATGGAAAAAAAATCGCGCACCCACCGGAAGGTTAAGGGCCATGGAGCATTGAAAAATGTGCAGAATTTTGCTACGTCGTTTCCAAATAAGTAGACAATGAATCAGAACTTCGAATACATAGCAATGAAGTGCACTGCTAGGATCCGGCTCTGGATATGAATCCAAAGCCCGAATCATGCTCCTAGACATAAGACACCAAGTTATGTAAATTGTTAATATTCGTAGGTTGATATGCTTCTAATCGTTTGCATGATTTTGAGAAATCATTCGCAGTTCAAATGTCATATTTAAAGCTCAATTTCGGTCACGTCCTTGATCACTGTGGATTTCAAATTTGTATTTATTGCTTGGTTGATCGGAAAGTAGGCAGCAGAATTTCGCTCATCCCTTGGAGGACTCCATGGTCCTTGATCACATTATGGATTCCATTCGCGTCCATTATTGGTACAGTCGAAGGAGCAACGGGTCTCGAACATTTGGGGACAGTGAGAAGACAACTTCATCCTTTTTTCACAGCTACAGGTTTCGCTCTAGGATTGATTCAGGAGGATGGAGCATGGATTCGAGCGATGGAAGGAGCTGTTATTTGGATGATGCTGCGACCACTCCGCGAGTTATCATTGAGAATATTGATTCACTGTCACCCTTTGCTGGAACAGGTGTCGGAAAATGTCAGAGTGGTCCGGAGATTTTGTTAGACGTTTAGGTACAGGTCAGGTTGAGAAACAAGTTTATGCAAATGTGAGTGAGATGTTGGATAGGGAAGGTTGGAGTTTATCTCAGTTTTCGAGTAGGAATCCAGTTTCAGAAGTTGAGGATGATGCAGAATTTGATAAAATTGAACAGTTTGCAGAGGTAGGTATGCAACAATATGGGAAATTGACTGAGACATAAGGAGGAATTGTGGATGTAGTTCTGGAATTGGTCGATACTAATTCACAACAGACAAATGAGTTGCAAAGATGCTTTCATATGGATAGCCCAGGAGGGTCAGGAAGAACCTTCATCTACATTATTCTTCCGTATTTATTGAATATTGGACGTAAAGATGTATGCACTGAGGCGATTACTGTTATCGCAGCTACTTCGCTGCCCAATGGTGGAACTGTTCACGGGACATTCGGATTGCCAGGGATGAAGCACTCATGGATCCTCGATGCGCTTTGGAAATTATGGACCGTACATTGCGCGGGAGCACGAATAAGGATTCAGCATTTGAAGGGAAAATATTAATTCCAGGAGGTGATTTCAAACAACTGTTGCCAACCGAACCACATGGCACTAGACCTGAAATAATAGATCTTTCAATGCGAAAAAGTACTTCATGGAAGTTATTCAAAATATTTTTCCTCACGCAAAATATGCGTATTCTCTCAGGAGAGACTGAATTTCCACAATTTGTCTCGGACGTAGGTGATGGAAACTTGAACATTCATGATGATTTAGTTATTCCATAATCCTCAATTGCTCTTCATAACGCACAGGTTGTTGAAGATATTTACAGTGATTCGTTGGGAGAAAACTATACAAGTACACAGCGACACATGCATCATTTTCTGTCCGGAATGATGATGTCGATGACATGAATATACTAGTTGAAATGTTAAATATCAACAGTGAGAGAATATATACCGGTATACATACAATTCCAGATTCATGTGGTGATAAAGGACAATGCACAAACTATTGTACCCGATACTTACATTCTTCATCTCCCTGATCTCTACCAGTGCGTGAATTATGTTCGACAGTGAGGAGTGTGTAGTGTGTGATTTGATTCGGTTCATTTCCTGATGGGAATTATGATTTCATTATCCCTTCAAATTCGAATGAGTTTTGAAAGAATTCGTTTCATAAATAATACGATATAATATAAGGAATTCCCGTCTATAAGATCTCAATACTCACCCTCTCGTGGGAAGAACAAATAATTTTGGAAGAGATCACATCCCGAATGGATCACCAAATCACTTGGACATCAGCGATCGAGAGGGAAGTGGAACCTTTAAAGGTAAATTGGAATGAGCGCTCGTGATTATGAAATAGGAGGGGAAATATATTCAACTTCTGACATCACAAAAACATTTGTTCTTCTTATAATCCTTCCTCCTCACGAGGCGGTGAATGATTCAACATTGCCTGTAACAGATGATCCAGAAATTTTTCTTCATAATCAGAGACTTACATCCGTGTGCGCGACAATGTTTCGAGTTATTCCAATTCTTGATTCCATCTAGGACCGTGAAAAACATCTCTTGCCTCACTTAGACCACCCGAGACACAACTTGCAATAAGTGTGGTGTGGGTTCGTCTAGGTAAAAGTATCAATAAAATGATAGTTTGGAATAGCTCTTTACATCAATGTCGCAGTGACAGAGAGTCAAGAGTATTCGCTGTGAAAGGAAAGAACTATGAGGTTCTACTCCTCTCAATTTAGCATTTGATCAAGTGGAAACGAGAATTGAATACACAAAAAAATTATCGAGATGTGATTCAGTTCGACGTTTTGTCGATTTCGACTCCTCATTATAATGTTGGGAGTTTATTCTGAATCATGTGCGAATAAAGCACCTTTCGAATGTGTTGATGAGTTTCTGTATCAAATGATCTTATCGAAGAGATATTCCTGATCGTCCACCTTCACAGGAGACCTGGTGCGTTCACGGTTACTAACATCGGAATCACCCTCTTTGAATCACTTATACCAATACTCACATGTGCTTTCAGATACAATGTTGTCTCCAAGAACGAAACATATTGATTCACACGCTTTCCTAACACTTTCTGCTTGAGGAAATCCATAGCGAATGCAGTGTCTAATGGATAACCCTTGTATCCGTCAATATTCGAAATATACGATCATTTTTCAGGTTCGTAGATGAGACACAGGTGATCGCACAACATCAGAACATAAATCATGACGCAAAATGATGAGAAATAAAAAAAACCATGGATGCGATCGAAAAACGAGATTTTTCTCTTGATATTCTCAAAGCGGGCATCTTCAGCTTTCATTTAGGAAAAAACAGTCCTGTAGCTGCTGCGTCTCACCTCGAAATATGAATTTGAAAATCATCCTTCCAGATGGTTAAAAGTTCATAAAGTCTGCGTTGAGAACCCCCTCACAATGGATCCGGAGTGATGAAACGTGTATTTTCTGGATCTGAATATCTCCATGAGAGTCTCATATGATTTTGAGCATGAAATATCATTTGGATCAAAAGTTATTGGAATTCTTGTCACGTGGCGCGTGGTCTGTCGTGGAGCGTTGATACGCAATTTTGCGAAACTTTATTATTTTATAACTCGAAAAGTATGGGATTCAAAAAGAAACGGTTTTGGATTGGTCGATAGAATGGTGATAAGATTCGATGAAAAAAATTTCATAGAAATCCGAGGTGGTGGGTGTCATGGCTGGATGAACTGACATGGAATGACTCTCCATCGATCTTTGAAAATTCATTATGAATTATTGTTCGCACTTTTTTTCGGAATTTCCCGCTGCCTAGGAGGAGAATTCCGACCGTATCCTTTGAGCTCTTCTCATAGTATGACTCCCAAAAGTATCACATGCGATCGGAAAGAAGAATTCTAAAAGAGCCACATTCTCCAGAAATTTGTGAGCTCTATGAGTACTCTGCGAGTATCCATTAGGTCACTCTTGATTTGTTTCGAGGATTCTTTCCACGGATCCGTGTTTCTTCTCGAATTTCCCTGAAACTCCTTCTGCTGTCTGGGTAAGAATGAACAATCAAAGCCACCCCTCGGAAATCAGCTTGAGCTCAGAAAATGCAAGCCCATGCAACTTTCAGTGCATAAATTTTCGTGCTCACGGCATTCTACCGAACCGATGCTGGGAGCCCATAAGCCCGAAGTTGCATACACCCGGCTCTCAAGAGCTGGAACCACATTTCCAAATCTATCTTCTCAACCACACCATTGTTTGTCATATGGCGATGCATAAGGTCCAACAATAAGAGCCACTCCTTGAAATTTGGCTTGATCTGGAAAAATTCGGATCTATGCAACTTCAGGATAACGGTACTCTAGAAACAGTGGGTGTAATGAATCTGTTGAATAATACTCGATTCGAAAACTTTTGAACTATATCATCGTTTAACGTGGATCGTCCCCGAAATGTTTGGATGTTTGAATTCCAATTTTCCCTCAGAATTTGTAAATTGTGATACAGTTTCTCATTCGCCTGGGAAGAACAATTTTTTCGTAACTTGACCTCTTTCCACCGCCATATTCAATTCTCTATTGCGTGATCCGGATTGAGCCACACGGCATCCGGAAGTAGAGGTTTCAAGCTTTCATTTGCACCCCTGCAAAATTTTTTCAAACCAACTCAATTTTGGAGCAGATAGGGTCTCCCGCCAACAAAGAATGCCCCATACATATTCATATATATCCATTATCATCGGGTTCAACCCATCAACGCCCAAAAGTGCGAAAATTTTCGTTCATTTTCAAGCTGTAATTTCATTAAGTGATGCTCAGGAAATTCCCATCAAATCATGTGTTTCTTGTGTATTTTTTTGTGCTGTTTCCGAATCTGCAATCAGAATTCGAGATATTCCACATACAAATTCAATATGACGTTTTTAATCCAAGGGAACGTGAAACATCGGACATCTTTTTTTTTTTTTTTGAATCCACGTTTTCATGTCGATGAAGTGTAGAGAGTAACGAGAAAGCTGAACTATCGTGGCATTAAATAGGTGTATAAACGGAAACTTACTATGGTGGAAAAATCGAGATGACGGCCAGGATATGGCATAAATGACGGCAAAAAAGGTAAGAATTCGGTATTTGTCAAAACCTGTACACGGGATATGTCTTTTATGTTTTTCGTCACTCAATCATAGGGGCATTCTACGTCAAGTGTACCCGCCTAAAAACCTTCATCGCTGGAATTTTGATGAAACTTGGTGGAGTTGTTGTACTATTGGAGTACATAATTTCTGCAGAAGGGGGGAAGAAAATATCGACGGGTTGCCGAAATACAGGGGCTCAAGGTTTTGAACACATTTGTCTTCGTTGAATTATAACTCAGTTATTATTTTTTTTTTTTCAAATTCAAGTTATGGTTTTCGTCGGTTTTTTCCGTTCTTTCCAATAGATATGAAGACAATTCTCCAAATCATTCATTTTTCCAAAAAACAGCGATTTTTATTTTTCTTTCTGATTTTTTTAAAGATTGGCATTTTTGAAAATTTTTTAATAACACTCAATCGGAAGCTTATTCTTTTTTCTTCAAAATCATTGGTCACACATGATGAAGTCTCATGAACTCATCAGTGAATTCAATCGTTAAAGCCGGCACGATCCAGCTTCCAAGCGCGCTGAACATACTGGTCATCCGTCACCCGGTACGGTGATGAAAATTTTAACATGCTTTATTCACTGTAGGAATTATTTATTATCATTATTAGTCATCTCCATCATGGGGAGGATTTTGGTTTTGAAGCTGAGTGGCAGTTCCATGAGACTGCACATGGTAAAGGGTCATGTGATTGTATCGGCGGGAACATCAGAAGATTAGCAATGCGTGCAAGTTCACAGGCATCCTCAAGGGATCAAATTCCAACCTGCGATGCATTTCATGCTTGAGCGAAAGATAACTTCTTAGGAACAAGAATATTTTTTAGTTCTAGAGAGAGCCATGGAAAGATACGAGATGAGCTGAAGTGTCGATTTGACTGTGCGAAAACGATTCTGGGGACAATAAAATATCATGCGTTCGTCCCAGTTCCACAAACGACTCTCCAAGTTAGGAGATATTCTTCTTATTCTAGGAGCGGATGTTTTCCAAAACTCCAGAGGAAAATTGAGAGAACTCGATGTACACATTCTTTCTCAATTCCATACACAACATCCACCAACTTGTAACACTATTTATAACGTTGTTGTCAGAAAATTGTATATACTTCTGAGAGCAAAATCCAAAATTTGGTCATTAGGAATAAGAAAATGAGAATAATAATAATGACAATAGATAATTTCCACAGTGAATAAAGCATGTTCTATGTATTTTATCAATCATTTTGCAGTAGTCTATAGAAAAAAATTTTCATCAACATCGCCGTACCGGGTGACGGATGACCAGTATGTTCAGCGCGCTTGGAAGCTGGATCGTGCCGGCTTCAACGATTAAATTCACTGATGAGTTCATGAGACTTCATCATGTGTGACCATTGATTTCGAAGGGAAAAGAAAAAGCTTTCGATTGAGCGTGATTAAAAAATTTTCAAAAATGCCGATCTTTAAGAGAAATCGAAGAGAAGGATGGAAATTACTTTTTTTTGCAGGAATAATTAATCTGGAGAATTGTCTTCATATCTATTGGAAAAAACGGAAAAAAACCGACGAAAACCATAACTTGCATTCAAAAAAAAGTAATAATAACTGAGTTATAATTCCACGAAGACAAACGTGTTCGAAACTTTGAGTCCCTGTATCTCGGCAACCCGTCGATATTTCCTGTCGCCCTTTTGCACAAGTTATGTACTTCAATAGTACAACAACTGCACCAAGTTCCATGAAAATCCCAGCGATGGAAGTTTTTAGGCGGGTACACTTGACGTGGAATGCCCCCATACATCTGCATGTGTGAGGAACCTGATTGTGACGAATTCATCATTTTCCGAAATGGTGGAACCAATATGGCAGCCTAATTTGGTGGAAATTCGTGGGTTTCCGTTTCTTTCCCGCCATTTTCCCATGTTCTTCTATGATCCTTGGTTTTCCATCTTGTGATAGCGGACATTGATTGAATGATGTATCTTCCGAAATGGCGGATCCAATATAGCGGCCTAATCCGATTGGAATTCATGGTTCTTCGGTTCCTCCCCCTGTTTCTTATTCTCTCGTGTCCTCTTTCTCTACTGAGACGATAAATATTGATCAAATTATGTATTTCCTAAAATAATCCCATATCTCACTTATATCCATCACTCATCTCTCAGCCGTTGGTATACAACGTTGCCCGATACTGACCGCGTCGAGGTGGATGAATTCAGATATCTTTTGTTTTTTTTGGTTCTTCGTTTTCTTCTGTATATTTCCTTGTTTTTTCTGTGTTTTGTTTTTTTTTGTGTATTTTTTCTTATTTTTTGAATCCATTGTTTCGATCCCCCAATACTCTCTTATGCTCCTAATATTCCATTCCTCGTTATTTTTCATTCGTCTCATAAAAATCTTGTGATGCAGAAAAAAAGTACATTCTAAAAACCTCAATGATTCTTTGAGAAACAAGATTTGCAGACACACTTGTTGAATGTTTCGCAGAATTCATCTGTTCTGATCACGCACGCTCCAAAGGAACACTTGTCATGCTTCTCTGATTTTATGACTCCATGTGTTCTTTCTTTTGTTGATTTAGGAAGATAATGTTTCGCAATATCAATCATAAATTCTTTTGTACAAATGCTTCCACCATTTCGACCGGCACGATTCGAAATTACTACTAAGTAATTGAAGCCTTAAGAAGTCTGACCAAAACTACCCATGTCCATTCCTTCGATCTGATACACGGCAAAACATCATTACAGTGGCCATCGTATACATCAACTGCACCCATGAATCGGTTATAGAAGTGAAAAGCATTAGGAAAAGATATTCCAATTTTCGACTTCTCTTCTTCACTAAATCTTCTCGAAGGTAAAAGAGGTGTCACCCCCGCTGCTGTGGAAGCTATGGAAACCTGTTTAGAGTCAAGGATAGTGATATAATTCATCCCACTTCTTTTTCGTGCTTCACTGCGAATGTACCTCTTTGAGATTTGTTGTCAATCGAATTTCGCTCTTTCACTCTGTTTTCCCTTATTGTGCCAGTACAACGAAGCGATTTCAAATGTGAGGAAAGAATCAAACTGGTGAACGAGTTTTCCATGTAGAGATGATATGAAGGTACTCTTCGACCTACAGTGGTGAAGAATTTGTCCAGCAAATAAAATACCACTCGAGTTCTCAACGCGCATTTGTGGGCGGTTTATTTCCCACAGATGAATTTTTCCCGCAGTACAAATGGAAATCCAACAAATATCCGTCCGCAGTACAGAGTCCTCGGAATTTCAAGCCAATCCTCATAAGCTCGCCCCAAATAAATTGCTCCAGAACAGTTCGAGCGTAAGATTTCGCCATTATTTCATCAATGGACAATGCAGTTTCAAAGTATTCAAATTTTCGAATATTCTTCCGAAACACATTCATTATAGTACGAACACGCCAAGCTCTGTCATCGCTGTTTCGATCTTCTGGTTTCGAATATTTTAGGTGAGACTTGATATTTCCAAATGTATCACGTGATAGAGCAGATTTTACCATTTGGCAAGATGAAATTGGATCAGTTGACTGACAATCTCTCCGGGATTTCCTTTTATTGAATGCAGACAGAATGATTATTCCTATGGAAATGTCCAATTCGGACATTGTTGCATCGTAACCATTCATCCCACTTGATTCGATAATAATTTTTCAATTTCTTCAGAACAGAATGTCTCAAATAATTCAACACAGCTCAGATTTCGAATTTCCTGCCTATCAACATCAGACGAGAACACTCCATTTTCAACATTATTGATGTACGTTTCCTCCACGTCTATTCATTCATGAACATCATCCTTTTCAATTCAGATTGATCGTCTGTGTAATGTTTGGAAGCTTCTGTATACGTAATTCCAGGTGGTGTATCATCTGAGGATTCGATATCAGGATCATCGCTGTCATCGGAACTACCAGAATCGTCAGGATTTGACATCAGAACAATATCATCATAGGGACCAGAAGAACACTGTGTCTCAAGAAGACTAGAATGAGTCTCAGATGACCTACGACGTTTTGGTTTCATTTCGCAGGACGACTATAAACCTGGTTCGTGAAATATTCAAAAAATTTCAGCGATCGTTATCTTCTTCGAAACAGGGGTAATAGACTCATTGGAAACAAGTGACCTCATGAAACGCGAAAAAATGATTCCTCACTGGGTGTTTGTGATTATGATACTAAGCGGTTTATGTCAGGGAATACAATTTAAGAGGATGGTAGGAATGGATCAGGCAAAGGAGGAGATTATGTGAAAAAAAACACAATAGCGGAACTCAGTCTTATATTGATACAAATGCCTTGATTCGGGAAATGTAATGTAACACGACCACTTCACTGAACAAAAGCAGTATAATCATAGAAATTATACTCGAATGGTTGAAGGTTCCATGATTGCAGTAATTCCAGAAACTTGTCATTCCCCAGATGAAGAAATCAAGATCACATGAATCTAATCGTGATAACCAGATGAAACGATCAAACCCAAAATCAACTATGAGAGTTTCTTGTAGTCACCAGAATTTTTTCCAGTGTGGTCAGTTGAACTGTTGGGAAAATATGTTCTCACATATGACAATGATGCCCCCCCCCCCCCAAAAAATACTCAAATTCTTGGGACAGTTCAGCCATGTTTCGAGTTGATTTCGAACAGACCAAACTTGGGAATATATATAATGCAATGGATATTCACTGACTAGGTGTGGAGACGATTCATCGAGCTAAAATGCATCACTGGAATTTTGAACCCTTGTCAATAATCATACAAAATCATGGGGGAATAGAGGGAAATGGAATAAAACCCATGGATTCCAATCCAATTGGGCTACCACATTGGATCCGTCATTTTGGAAAATACAATCTGTCCTCGCCGTTTCACCAGTCAGCTGTCTCTCTCATCACCGAATCGAACCACCTAGCGACCAAAATTGCATCAGAACGTCGGATTGGCCGGAACCCCTTTAAGCAGGACATGGCGTGTTCCACTAGGAAAGTTGAAATCACGTAAATGGGACGAACGAGCAAGAATCGACAGATTCGTCAAACAAAATAACGCTGGAGGGGAAGCCTTCGCAGAATCCACGGTTTGTCGTGTGCTTATAGTTTCCTCCAATAATCAAACAGTGTTGATAATTCTTGAACCAAATTCCGTTTTGCCTTTGTCGTGTTGAGAATCTTTCTTCATACCACTTTGTGGTTCAAGTTTTCTCGTTCTTTTCTCGGAAGTCAACGATCAAAATCTCAGTGTGGATCGTTGGATTAAATTCTTTTTGTGAAGCTCCGCATGGAGATCGTGACCTTGCGGGTGCAACGTTTCCTGCACAGATCACTATCACGAGCGACGGTGGAGCGAGGGGGACAAAGAGAGAGAAACAGTAATACCATTACCGAATTCAACTTCCAGGAAAAGAAACACCTTACGTGTTCAATCTTTCTCCAACACGGTGAGTTCTACGGATGATGATTCTTCTTCTCCCCCACTCACATATGCCAGACACTTCGATCGAGCCACTACGGTCAAGAAAGTTTTAGAGATTTCATGAACATGAGATTGTCTCTTGACATTCCCAAATCTCGTTTTGTAACACATCCCCGAAACCATTAATCGTCATACTTCTCAATTCAATTTTGTTTTCAGCTGAAGTAAGTGGTGTAACAACTGCAGAATTCCTCAGCACAGCACCCTTAAGTACGTATGCATTATCGTATTTTTCAGAAGATTATAACATTGAACCGAGCTAGATGCGCATTCCAATGGTTCTCAGAATATTCCAATCAGACGAAAAACAATACATAAAAAATACAAAATACATCATGTTGTAATCTTTTGGGAAATACGATATTGCGTTTGTGCTCAAGGGTGCTGTGCTGAAAAATTCCGCAGCCGATACGTCATTCGCTTCAGCTGAAAACGAAATTGAATTTGAAAGTATAACGATTAATGGTTTTGTGCACACTGAAAAAACATGTGTAGTTTCCAAAATTTTCGAAGATAGTGTGCAGTACGGTGGAATGACCGATACTTTTATTGTACATGAAAAAATTATATTCGAATACATCACGGTAGAGCAGATTAAATTGGACTCACACTTCCCTGCTGATACTGGATGCTCCGGTAGTATGCGAGAAGCCCGACTGGTAATAAGCCCGGATGGCACTCAAGCCCGACTGGCGTTAGCCCGACCGGATTATCACCCGAACGACTTCAAACCCGAATGACCCTTATGGAAATGCACCATATATGACCCACATATGACCCATATATGTCCCATATAAAAACCATATATGGATCATATATGTTATGAGTAATCCAAACATATATGAACTATATATGATCCATATATGACCCACATATGATCCATATATGACCCACATATGATCCATATATGACACATATATGACTCATATATGACCCATATATGATTTATTCCCATTTATTGAGGGGTATGAAAAAAGTTTCTCCTACGAAAACTGAACGCGGTTCGTTGGGACCGGATTCCATCCCCCTTCCACTGGAGCCACCGCCGGTCGCTTGAAAGAAGCGACTTCTTTCACGTATATGAACTCCCGCTTATTTTTGAAAACCATATATGGCTCATATATGAACTCCGAATTGGTAGATCAACGATTGTGGATCACATATAAAACATATATGAGTTATTGCAGGTCAGATTCACAATGAGTTCCTCAATATTTTAAGAATAATTATTTTTGAATTCTTCGTTGAAAAATATGAGATATTTGTCAAATTTGTTTGTTTGCTCTTTTTTATTTTATTGTGTTCACCGGTTTACAATGTGTCAGAGCTCTTAGTTTCTACAAATCCAGTTCTTTAGCAATACTTTTGGTTCAGTTCTGAAAATGGTAATTTTCCACGACATTGAGGAAATATAAATAAACCAAGACAAAAAAGAGAACTCAATAACTTGAAATTACACATCAATCCGTCCATGAAATGTCTTATATCTATGCTGCATTACAAATCTTGAATAATCGAGCACGCGGAGTTCCCAGGCCGCCCTTGTTTTGTCTAGATCTCTCGAATGCCGTGGAGTAACATTTTCGAAAACGGAACGAAAATTATTGTTATGTTACAGAAATTAGTTTTGCTTGTGGAATTTGAAAATCTAACGTATTCGAATTTGAATGAGATACTCTTTCCACTTCCATCGTCGAATTACCGCAAAATACGTTCTTGGAGAGAAATTTCCTCCTGACTTTGTGAAAAGTTGAGGCAAAATCCTAAGTTCCATGCCTTGGTAATAATTTTTTGTATTAAAAGCTTTCCAAGATGCAGGCATTTGAAAAAAAGTGGGTTTTAGAAACCAAGAACTTCGACATATGTTGTAAACCTGAAATCATAATAGAATGAGAAAAAAAAACAAATGATACCTATCTCACATTCTTCAACAGAGAATTCGAGATAACCATTTCAAAAAGATTTATGAATTCTTGGAAAATCCGATATGACATAATCCATACATAGCAAATAATCATACCAAATATGAATCATATATGTTTTTGACCGTTTCCTGCAAACATATATGTTGCGCGCGGTACCATATATGCTTAATATGTATCACTGATGAGGCTTCGGCCACATATATAGGGCTCATATGGGTCATATATGATTCATTTCTACTAGGGGACAGTTGACCTGACTAGTTATAGGAATATAATCACATAAAACGGGAAATTACTCGGAATCAGAGTTTATTCAACCTTTCACTGTGAATATGTATAGATTGAAGGGTAATTACGCTTTGATTCCGATTAATTTCCCATTTTATTCAATTATATCCTTATAATTAGTCGGGTCAACTGTCATTCGGGTTTAAAGTCATTCGAATTGAATGCAGTCGGGCCAACGCCAGTCAGACTTAAGTGCCATTCGGGCTTATTACCAGTCGGGCTTCTCGCATACTACCGATGCTCCCGATATTCGTGCGAATTTCGCAAATTTCGCAATCTTCAATACTTGTGTCTTCCATCTTCTCATTGAAGTTCGAAAATTTTGCGAAATTTGCACGAATATCGGAAGCATTCACTGTATACATGGAAGATGAAAGCCAATGTATAGAATATCATTTTCCGTTATCAGTTATACCATCCTCAATTTTCATACAAAAACGGGGTCTATACCAGAGCTGCCAGATGAGCTCCGACGCTGAGGGGAAATGTACCCCCAACATCACCTCATATATGTATGTGTTGTAAGTGTTACTCACCAATACTCACGACTATCATATACATGGAGTGATGGTAGGGGTACTTTTCCCCTGAGCGTTGGAGCTCATCTGGCAGCTCTGGTCTATACGTGGAAATCGGCATATTTTGTAATTTCTCCCAATGATTTTGATCACCTTCATGTGTGATAAATACTGTGTTCGATGGATGAACGGAGAATGGTCTGTGATTCATGTCATCCATAACTTTGTTCCGTGGTTACATGAAGTATATCTTTCACAATTATCAAATAGAACTAGACGCTTGGCAGATGGCATGCGCGTCTGGAAGCTATCGGAACAATTTTCTCAGACCCTCTCAATGCACCCGGAAACAGCGTGCAAGCACGTTGGAACGGCGTGCAGCCACAACGTGATGTTGCGCATATGTGTACGGCAAACGATCATGCACATGCCCGATGAGACACGAGGTAGGTACGTCACTACGTACTGCAAACGCACAAGGAGCTTACGGTGCTTAGCAGCACGACCTCACAGCATGCGTACCATCTTGCGTCTAGGAACAACGGAGAGAGAAGTCAGTGTGCTCTTCTCTTCGCTTCATCGTTGTGGGCTTGAATCGAGTGAAGGAAGACTTCTTCACCCATTTTGGGAGGAAAAATCATAGCACCGCGCAATGACCTTTTTCATCCGTACAGTTTGAGTTGATGAATGTTGGATTTCGATTTTCCTCCGCGTGAGCGTTGGAGGGTTAAATTGTAGGTTCCTATCTGGATCACATACATTGGAATCCGAGTGTGTGATCATAGTTGCAGGGTCTCAGAAGCCAGAAGAAAAGAAAGAAGAGAAGAGGAGCAAAATGGGAGATTTTCACACTCCGGTTACAAATCATTTCGAGTATTCTCTGACGAAAAATCCAATTTAGTGATATTCCAGTAATATACAGTTATTCGTAATGGGGTTCCAGATTATGAATAACCGTGCGTGTTGTACACCCCTTCCTCGAGGCACGTTAAATACACTGGGTCCTGTTCCTCCAGAGACCCAGTGTACACACGCAGGGATAAATTCACCAACATGGAAATTCTAAAATCCGTCATCTCGGCAAATGGAAGATATATTCAAGCAAACTCAACGGCATTTGAAAGGGCCATACTCGCATTTCAAAATCAAGTTCATGGTTTTGCGAGTGACAGAAAAAGTTTGATGCTAAAAGACCTCAAATTTAGGCTGAAATCGTTGTTCTCAAACATGTAGATCAGGAGACGAGGTAGCGTCTCGACGCTGAGTACATGGAAAAAACCTGAGAGAGAAACGTGTGAATAAACAGTCGAGAGGAGATATTTTTTTCTCTCGAAATCCAAAATTCTGACTGTGTACAGATCTAGATTATCATTCTAAAATTCATCCCCGAGAATTTCCAAACTTTTTCACAAGACCAGTTCCAAGAATTTTTGTCGGGAACGTGCCACCAGATGGAGCTACCTATGCACTCGTATGCACCCAATGGTGTCATGAATGATCGCTCAGATTGGCCGCCTTCAAAGGATGACTTAGGATTATCTCCCAGACAACACCGGGAGGTATCTGAATGTTTTGAAATCATGGAGTTAGTTCTGCGTGTTTTGGTCTCTGAGGAGTAGGTTTTCCAAATATTCCAAGATGGAAGAATTGCCTCACGCTGTGGTCGCAAGCCAACAGATTCACATGCGTTGTGATGTAACAAATCATCACAAAAGAGTCGCGGGATAGCACCGCGCACTATCCCTATCGATCGTAATCGCAAGCTTTCATAACGAGTTAGTTCACTCGGAAGAACATAGCTGTCGCTCGCTTATACGAGAATCGGGAACACATCTCCTCTCCTTCGCCATTCCTGTCCTCCTCTAATCCCTGCCCTTCTTCTATTTGTTGAGGTTTCCCGTCCCCAAGGAGGCAGCGCCACCTATACCACGGATGCTCGGTAGGATTGGTTCAACGCCAGGAGGTGATATCAACGCCATCTCGGCCGTTCCAAAATCGACAACCCCCAGGAGACTGGAAATCCCTCGTGGGCAACACCATCTCTCTAACCCTGGACTAGAGAGAGAGAGAGAGAGAGAGAGAGAGTAAGATGAGTCGTCTCCGAGGATGCCATCCCGTTCCTGGTTCGGCGGAACAACGGCAGAGACCAACCCGACCACGCTGTACCCCTTCTCCCGGCCCCACCAAAGGAGAGAAAAGGACATAAACACCCGCACCCAGAAGATCTCCACAACGCACATGCGCACACTCACCCAACGAGTAGTAAGAAGCCACCATCACCCGAGCGCGCAAAACGAGCTCGAGAGTGCGCTCCAACGGAGAGTCACCGACGGGGTTTTGTATATGATTTTGTGGACTCACCTGTCGGTGAAGAAGAAGGAAGTGGCCATGTTCCCTGTCACTTCTTGTGTAACTGAGCGATCGGTGAGTTCGCGGAAAGCTTGTTGCGAAGAGAATCGAGAGAGTTTACGAGACGGTGAGTACCCGATGCCATCGAAGTTCGACACTTATCAGAGGATTATTCGAGCCTCAAGGATTGTGACGGTGTGGAGTGCCGGTGCGATGTTTTGGTGAAAAGTAAAAGTGGTAAAACGGTGTCACTCACGTGGCCTCCTCCACGTGCCCTTCCCTTTGATTTCTCTTTCACCTCTTTGTTCTCGTATGGAATCACCCCCTCCGTTCGTATTAGCCCTCCCCCGGTTACATTTTATTGTTGCGGTTCCCCTGTTTTTCCCTCTGTGTTGATTTATGTAAACGGCATAGTCCGTCAATAGATATTCCCTCGCGGCCGCGCCCTCCGTAATCTTTTCTTAGTCCCTGTGTTTCCCAAATCAAATTGATAACCGAAGGAGTTGCTCGGATTTCTCTTTGCGTGACGAAGTCGCTTGCTTTGTGTAACCTTGTTCAATTGAGAATATATACGTGCTCTGCCACGTGGTTAACCTCATTTGGAGATTGTTTATTTTAGTGAAATCAAATCAACCCACCCCCCCTCCCTGAGCTCATTCCTTTTCCCTTGAACCCTCAAAATTGTCGTGAGCAAGTTACTTGTTCCCTTCCGATATTTTGCAGGTCCCGCTGTTACAAATAAATATCCACGACAGGAGTCGTAGAGGCGCTCAATGACCCAAGCGCCTTTGTGCATGGATTCCAGGAATATCCATCACAAATTGGCGCCCAACGTGGGGCCCTGTGTATGAATTAGAGGCTCGGAAGCATCTGCCAACGTCCAGGAAGTGGTGGAATAGTGAGTGACTGTCTCCGACTCAGTCGAATCCCAATATTTTGCCTCTTCTTTTGGCAGTCGAGCTGGAGCGAGGTGGTCAGGATTGTATCGGATAGTTATCCTGTGTCATTTAACTACATCGGTGAGTCCAGTCCAGTTTTCTACCCAGGGAAGCAATATTTCCATCCGTAGGCCATTTAGAGTACTTTGAGGGTCGACTTTCGTTAGTGCTGAGGGATTATTCGTCTCTGAAGTGACGTAACATCAAAGTTCATTGGTGTAACCATTCAAAATTATTATCTATGTCAAATTCATTGAGAATTCGAAACATTGAAAGAGAGAATCTCATATGAAAAACAAAAAATAATGCAAAGTTCGTGATGTAAGCAGGATTTCTCAACCTTTAATGTTTCATACGCGTATGCTATAAAAATCATTATATGTGCATACTATTTACTGGTGATCTTTATAATCGAATAATGTTTTCTATATTTCATTCTCAACTCGAGGCAAACATTTCATAAAAATAAAACTTATCGATGATTATATACAGGTTGATTTTTCATTATAGATTTTTCTTGATATACAATACAAGCGAATGATTACTTTCAACTATCTGATCGTCTAACTTGCATTATGTTCACAAGTCAGGCATTAGAAATCTTATTATTTGTTATCCATCTGTTTTCATTTTGCGTTTAAGCGAATTATGATAGTTGTTATGAAATCCATCTGTGCATTCACATATTCTCAATAGATCAGCTGGATACAGAAAGAATAACATCAATTTGTGATTGATTTTATAAAATCATCGATGTATGATTCGAAATATTACTTCTGGTGAATTTTTGCTTTTCATCACCATCGAGTGCTTTGGTTACGTTTGTTTTTGTATTCGATTTCATAACTCAAAAATGTGTTTCAAATACTTTGGTGTGATAATCGTTTGAGAATTGAATTAAATTTCTAATGACGTATGTCTTTATAATTTTTCTTCATCGACATATTTTTTTTTGAGTTATCTCACAGCACGAATGAACAATCACGCGACAGCTTTCCGATTCCCAATATAATTTCATTCGTCAATTAAATATGAATGACAGAAGTATCATGGAATGAATTATTTTCGACTTTCAAATGATTTGTAGGGATTTCTCCAACTCAATCACAGTCACGTACATTGCGGGGTCGTGAAACCTTTCATTCAACACTATTCAAGTATTTGAAACGTATAAACAAACGAAATTCATGGTTCATTGATAGTAAAAACATAAAATAACGTTCACAAAGTCCATAAAAACAAGTTTACGTGAGAATACTCCACGTTCCGTGAAACTGGTTTATGATAATAAGTTTATTTTGAATAAATTCGAAATAAATAATCATGCTACATCGATTCAGTTAGGATGAATATATATGGATTGAATTATTCATCCTTTTTGAAAATCTCATTCGAAACGAGTGATTGGCGTATGAGAACGGATAGACTCGTGGTAGAAAACAAGCGTATTCCAAGCGTAAGTTCCCTTCCGTTGTATCTTCGAATTTTCTTGTGGAAGAAAGAGCCAGAGAAAGAACTCCCGAAGAGATACCCAAGTCTCATTTTGCCATCTATTACAGGAACACATCTATAGTAGCAAGTGTTTTCTTATATACGTATATATATATATATATATATGTATATATATATAGGACATTATTGATGATGATTTGAATCGCTTATACATAGTGTTTTTTGCATGATACATCGCATTCAAGATATCGCGAGTGAACCCTTCAGAGAATTTTTCAAGAAATTTCCAATATCTCCTGTTCCGTTGACTACAATGACGGATGATCATTAATATTATTCTTATGCATAAGCTACTCGATAACTCGTTCTGTCTAAGAATTTGGAACCTCGAATAAGTTTCGTACTTCGAGTGAATCATTTGATTGACTTATAATAATTTTGGTGAACCAAATGACGCTTGAAGTATAAAGATAGCATTTGGAACTTGTTATTTCTGATTATTGAGTCATTATTCTGAGCTCTCGCAGAAGCATATGGATTTCATTCGAGAATTCGTATTGTTCGTTCAGTTTGTTTCTTTGAACATAGTTTGGGAATTCATGAAGTGTCTTCCACAAAAACGCGTAATATCTCCAGGGTAATTTGCAAATTCGTTTTCTTTGCTCGAATAGATTTTTTTTCTTTTCTCGCATTATTGTACAGGACTTCGGTGGTTTGAGGGATTATTCTCTCCGTCTTCACCGATAAGGTAAGCACACATATTGTGCTGGACCAAGTTCATATTCTGTCAATGACATTGATTTTTTTCTCTGTTTATATCAATTGTATAAACGACATATACAGGGTGGGGCATTTAAAGTGTCGCGGGCGTTTTTTCCAAAAATAAAGTGAGATACGAGAAAATTTTTCGGACAAAAGTTGTAGGGTACCGAGGGGGACATCCGATGGTGGCCTGGGCTTTGACCTCAAATCTCATCTTCAAGGGCATTCTGAGGTCAACTCTTGTTTTTTGAATGGCATCTCATATTTTTTACTGCAGATTTGGATTCTAGGTCAAGAACCAAGAAACTTTTGTCTGAACCATTTTCCTGAAATCCGCAAAGATGGCGCTCTAATCGATATTGTTCCATACTGAATCTGACATTCGAATAACTCGAAAACGAAGGGTCTTGCAAAAGAATGTTTCGTACAAAAGTTGTCAATACACAACACATTTCAATCGTCTACATTACCACCATTCAGAGCTCACGCGATGTAAACAAACGACGGGGTTCAGTGAAAATTCACGATACTGGAAGTCAGTTTGTCAGTTACATTTGATTATTACTTGGTTTATGACAAATTGAAAATCATGGATATCCGATACACGGTTTCTGAAAAGATCGATATGATCTACATTTACGGTGAAGTGCATAAGAACCCCAGACAAGCATATGACTTGTATGCAGAACGATTTCCTGAAAGAACAACGGCATTCATTAGGTATTTTCAACGCATTACAAAATTATTCTCAGAAACGGGAAGTGTTACAAGGGAAAAACGACATCGAATGAGAACTGTTAGCGGAGAAAATGCGGAAGTTAATGTACTAGCTGCAGTAGCCAATAATCCACACGTGAGCTCTCGTGAAATTGAACTCCATTCGGGAATTCCTCGAAGAAGTGTTCTTCGAATGAAACGTCACAAATTCCATCCGTATCACATTTGTTTGCATCAAGACCTGATTTCGAAAATCGTGTAAAGTTTTGTCGATGGGGTCTAGCGCAAATGCACAATAACAACTTCATCAACATATTATTTTCTGATGAGTCGACGTTCACCAATCATGGTCAAGTAAATCGACATAATATGCATTACTGGGCGACAGAAAATCCAAGATGGTTACGTCAAGTAGAGCATCAAAGACAATGGGCTGTGAATGTTTGGTGTGGTATTTTTCGATCTCGAGTAATTGGACCGTACTTCATTGCAGATACGCTAAATGGAGAGAAGTACAGACATTTCTTAGATCAAGTACTTCCAACATTACTTGAAGACATACCTATTGGGATACATCAAAGATACAGTTTATCAACAAGCACCGACTACACCTGAGAATATGGGTCAACGAATTATCAATGCATGCGCGAGCATCAATGAAGATATTTCAGCACGAGTTCAGCAATCTTTTGTAAAACGTTTTGAAATGTGTATTGAAGTCGAAGGCCATCATTTTGAGCATCCACTGCATTAAAATTATCCAAGTGATGTAGACGATTGAAATGTGTTGTGTTTTGTCTGTTATACCCCATCACCTCCGTTTCAGTTCAAGGGGTCCCCCTTGGAATCAGACAACTTTTGTCCGAAACATTCTCCTCCAAGACCCTTCGTTTTCGAGTTATTCTAATGTCAGATCCAGTATGGAACAATATCGATTAGAGCGCCATCTTTGCGGATTTCAGGAAAATGGTTCAGACAAAAGTTTCTTGGTTTTTGACCTAGAATCCAAATCTGCAGTAAAAAATATGAGATGCTATTCAAAAAACAAGAGTTGACCTCAGAATGCCCTTGAAGATGAGATTTGAGGTCAAAGCCAAGGCCACCATCGGATGTCCCCCTCGATACCCTACAATTTTTGTCCCAAAAATTTTCTCGTATCTCATTTTATTTTTGGAAAAAACGCCCGCGACACTTTAAATGCCCCACCCTGTATATATATACATATCTTGAAAATTTTCTTTCGGCAATCGGCCATTTTGTCTTCTGTTGTTTCCAGCTTGTGGCGCCCATTGAACTTCACAAACCGTAACAAATACGGAAGAAACCATCATTTTCGATTGGACCCCCTGAAATAATCGGATCATCTCCCTGTTCCCCAACGCGTACCCCAACAGGACTTAGGATTCGATTCAATATATAGAATCGGAGGGATTAATTGAAATTCTCTCATAGCCTTCGCAAGTTATTTATAAACCGCTAGAGGAATTCTTCGCCGCTAGGGAATTTTGATCGATTAAGTGGAGAATCTTCGATTTTTTTTTTCCTATTCTAAGCAGAGTTTCGGGAATTCTTTTTGTTTTTGTATCCAACCATTTCGTTGCGTAATCGGGTTCCATTCGTGGTGAACATAGTTCGGAATATATTTCCATTGCCTTCGTGATCAATCATTACCGACAGATAACTATCATCTAGGGGATCCCGAGTTCTTTTTTTTCATTCGCTCCTTTATCGAACTTGTTCATCGGGAACAGATTCAGGATACGTCACCCGCTCCAATTTTTTTGTAATAACGCACAGTGGGCCAGGTAGCTGGAAAAGTGGCCAAAATTAAAAATGTCGTCGGAATTGTTCTAAACCTGGCATATAAGAGTTTTTGAGGTCGCTGATTCCGAATCTACAGTCAGATTGGGAAAATTCAACATGGCGAATCCAATATGGCGGGCTGAAATGTTGAAATTCTCCGAATTCCTTGGAAATTCTCTCCCAGGGGTTTCCAGGGTCGCTGATCACGGATCTGTTGCCAGATTTCGGGAATTCGACATGACGGATTTGATAGGGCGAGTTTAAATGCTCAAATTCACCGAATTTCCTGAAAATTTTTTCCTGAGGGGTTTTCAAGGTCACTGATTTCAAATCTGTATTCAGATTTGGAAAATTCCATATAGCGGTTCCAACACGACGGATTTTCATTTTCAAATCCATTGAATTCCCTTTGGCTCTTCCACAGTAAAAAATTTTTCGTCATTTTGTAAAGTGTTAAAATTTGTGTGTTGAATATTGACCATTCTAGAGTGTTGATTCAACACAATCGTTGTGTTGACACAAACGATTGTGTTGAATCCATTTGTGTTAACACAATGATTGTGTTGAATCAACACTCGCAAATGTGGAATATTTGACACACAAATTTCAACACTTTACACGATGACGAAAAATTTTTTACTGTGTCACTAAGAGGTTTTTGGGATCGCTGGTTTCGAATTCGATGTCAAAATTCCTCATTCAAAATGGTGAGACCTACATGATTTCCGAAGATTTGAAATAAAATCCTGTGTTTGGTGGTGGCCAAGGTTGTTAATTCTACACATTAGGTACAAAATTTGAAATTCAAGATGATGGAATCGATATGATATCCAAAATTATTGAAATTCATGAAGGGTGCGAGAACAATGTTATTTAGAGTTTTTTAGGCTGCTAATTACGAATTATTAATGAATTTTTTGTCGAAAGTTGTCTTTTCCTTACAGAAAAAATTCTATAAGATACCTTCCAAATACACACACTTTACTTTTTTGAAGCAACGACAATTCAGTTACACAACTTGATTCACGGCTAAGATTCGCTGCAGTTATGCACCCAGGATGTGCCACAAGGAGGCTCCTAGTCCGAATTTACATCCCGTATTTTTTTTATTTACTTTTTTTGTATTTTTCCTATCACTTATTTTTTGTATTTTTTTTTGTCTTTTTTTCATTTTTGTCTTTTTTTTTGTTTTTTTTTGTGGTTTTGTTAACATTGTTCAATCATTTATAATTAATATTTATTCAATCATTATCACTGATTTCTTCATCAGATAATTCTACCCCATCTAACAATTCATGGAAAGAATTAAATTCAGTCTGTTCCACATCCCCTGTTATGCACTCATCATTATCATCATCATCACTATCTCTGTCATCTATCGAAAGTAGCTGTCTGACTTCCACTGGTAATGGCAATCGCTTTCTCCTGCGAATTCGAGATATGATACTCATGTTGGATACAATTGGACCAGAGGAATCCATTATGCGATAAAACAAATCTTCCAAATTCGCTTCCCTGCTACAATGTCTACTATGGTTGAGTCTAAAACTTTTATAGTCTTTATTACGAGATTCAGATGCCTCTTCTCCAAACATACCCACTGGTAGAACACAGTATTTCATTATGTCTCCAGCATGAACTAATATCTTATGAACTGTGGATGGCATAGGGTACCATGGATAAAGGGAAATATATAATTTCGCTGTATCCATACAGAACTCTTGGGATTTTTTTACGTTGACAGGGAGTTGGCAAGAAAGAGAAATGAGAATAATTTTGAAGTTATGCACCAACTGATAATCAATGTTCAAGCAGTCAGCGAAAACATCTGCATTTTGGAATGCTCTACGCGCCGTGTTTCCATCGTTAGTACTACCACTACCACCTGATTTTGGTTTATCGACTATTAGACCTAATTTATCATGTAAGGATTTTTGTATTTGAGCTTTTTGTTCTGCAAACAGCTTTTTCTGCTCATAAGTTCTGACCTGCCACTTTTTAATATTCATTCGATAGGCTATGTGCAAACAACATTCGAACAATCTAATCCATGCATGTAACGGACTAACACCATACTGAAGTGAGTTCTGATCAGGAAGAAAAGTGTTTGTTTGCCCAAGAATATTCTCTATAATATTAAATTGTTTTGGAGTAGATTTGCAAATAGGGCAGCTCTGTGAGGATTTGGTGTTTGTTAAGATTTGCAATACCTTTCCATCAATCAAAGTTAAATGCATAGAAAAATGGATTCTTATTTCATGGCCACTGCTCATCACGATACTCAAGGTATTTAATTGATCAATCTGATTTTGAATTCCCAATTTTTGGGACAGAATCACTTCCGCTGATTCTTTGATAAATTCTAATTTAATAGGACGACAAAATCTTGGAGATTGTGAAGCATTATTGTACCAAATTACCCCTCCATTTTGGCATGTTAATTGTAAAGGAATCAGTGTGGTTGCAAAAATATTTTCATCATTTGAGCCGACATTATCTGAACCAATATTAAAACGTTGCTTATACCTGGAATGACCACTGCTACCATCGAATCCCCAAGAACATGTTAAAACAAATTCTGATTCTGTTAATGCATATGTATCCATCACTCTCAGTAAAACTTCTTCTTGCATTTCGACTATTCGTTTACTTGTATGGTTCAATAGTGATTGAACGGAAACCTGTGCTATATGTTCATTTATCAGAATGTCATCTTTTGGTGGTCTCAAAATATTTTTAGGTTCTCTTAAGTTATTGTAAGCTGGCCATATCACAGTGGGGAAATCTAGAAAAACGTGTTTCAAAATAACATTCTGGCAAGACTAATGGACCGATTTCAATGATCTTTCTTCCAAATTGAAGCTGATTAAATGCCAAACAAATCTATCGAAGCACATTTTGGAAAAGTCATCAATTTCAAGATGGCGGAGGCAATATGGCGGACGAAAATGAAAAAATCTCGTCGAATCGTCTTCAAAATCGTTACTCGGTGGTTTTTGGGGTCGCTGATCACGAATCCAAGGTCAAAAATATCAAATTCAAAATGGCGGATCCAATATGGCGGACAAAAATGAAAAAATCTCATCGAATCGTCTTCAAAACCGTTACTCGGGGGTTTTTGGGGTCGCTGATCACGAATTCATGGTCGGCAATGTCTAACTTCAAATGGCACACTCAATATCACTGTTGGAAGTTTGAAATGAGATAATCCATAATCACTCCGAAACAATGAAAGGTAATGATAACGATAATGTCAGTGCTTTTCTATTGATTGTAATCCCAACCGTACTCAATCACTCATGGTTGACTCCTTTGGGTCAATAAGTCTTGCACATCTTTATCCAAGTTAATTGGAGAATGTTTCCATTCAGAACGCATATGACTGATCAATGGATCGGAAGAAATCAGCAATTTATGAATGATATCTTCATTCGTAACAAGTCTGTGCATCTTCCGGGTATTAAATTCTTTATAATGCTTGAAATCTTTGTTTCGGGCTTCCTGAGCCTCTTCTGACAGTTCTCCGATCGGTATTATATGAGAATCAATAATTTTTGAACCATGGATCAGAATTTTATGGAGTGATGGTGGCATATAGTACCATGGATAAAGTCGCACATATAGCTCCGCTGTTTGTGCACAATATTCTTCAAATTTCTGAGTCTCAATTTCTCTGCCACAAGCAAGGGTTTTCAGAATGACAGCAAATCTGCGGATTAATTCCTCATTCACTCCTGTGATTTTTGATGTGAGTTGTGGATCTTGGAAAAATCTCCTCGCGGTATTTCCATCATTGCTGGTACCTGATCCTTGTCTTGGCATATCTATGTGCAACCCAATTTCATTTTTGAATGCTTTCTGAATTTTCTCCTTAGCTTCTTTTTTTTTTATCTTGTCATCATTATTCCTTGCTGCCCACTTGCAGAAATCTAATCGATATGCTATGTGCAGTACAGTTTCCATCAAACGTATCCATGAGAGTTTGAGAGTTTTTCATTTTCGTCCGCCATATTGGATCCGCCATTTTGGAATTTGATATTTTTGACCTTGGATTCGTGATCAGCGACCCCAAAAACCCCCGAGTAACGATTTTGAAGACGATTCGACGAGATTTTTTCATTTTCGTCCGCCATATTGCCTCCGCCATCTTGAAATTGATGACTTTTCCAAAATGTGCTTCGATAGATTTGTTTGGCATTCAATCAGCTTCAATTTGGAAGAAAGATCATTGAAATCGGTCCATTAGTCTTGCCAGAATGTTATTTTGAAACACGTTTTTCTAGATTTCCCCACTGTGCATATGTCAGCTCCGCAATTCTTAGATTCTTGACGTATAGCATTGTATGTCTCTTTTGATAAAGATTGATCTAATAGAAAAACTAGAGCTTCTAAAGGAGTTTTCTTTATAATTGAAGACGGTGCCATATTCATTAATTTCATCACCTTAGAAGCACGAGAGGGACTTTTTGTTATTTCATTTAGTATTACCTTCACATCATTTTGTCCAGATACATTAGCTGCATGACGTGCAGCCGATAGAAGTCTTTGTGGATCATTAGCATTGGCAGCACTAATGGCTGAAACATATCGTCTTTTTGATCTATCAGACTTCTCCGTGTAATCAAGAGATTTTCTACCAGGACCTGATACTGAGGATCTGAATATCAAATCAGGTAAAACAAATTCAGAATCAAGCCATTTTTTATTCTTCAAAAGAAATCTGTCAGTCATTCTATTTGCAGCCTCAAATTTTATATCCCGTTTTCTTTTGATAGTTGATAATGCAAGCTTAAGACAATCTATATTTTTTTTATCAACATCACTTACGTTTTTATTGAGCTTATTAACTGAATCTTTTTTTGGTGAATTTGGAAGCAACTCAAGAATTCCTCTCCTGGTGAATTTCATTTTATGCACATGAAACGAAACTTTCACATTCACCAGCTGCTATAAATTGAATCGACTCTTACAAAAATGAAAAAGACTGAATATTGATGAAATGCCCACTTTATCCTGAAAGATGAGGTTCATGTGATAAACTAAGTGCCATTAACCGAACTTCTCCGATAATCTTTGTATAGCATATAACGCATCAGAATCATAAGCGAAGAGTAATGTTGCCGCGATCCGCAAAATAAGCCGTAACGAATTCCAGGTTTTCAATTATCTGAATCCAAAGTGACCTGCTCTTTAGTCAACGAAATTGCCCCAAAATCCAATTTATCAGACCTTCAACTGAATTTAAAGGTTCAAATTGTGATATATCTTTATTGAAAAAAGTTTTAAATCAATCTATATTCGAGCTGGACGTATGCTGTTGGATGTAGAAATCGGTCGCAAATTCAAATTACAGAACTACGAGTTTATATGAACTTTTGAATGAGACTATAGGACCATCCAACCAAGTATTCAGACGATTTTCACGTCTCATAGTCCTATTTGAATCCAGTTGAAATCTAAAGCTCGTTACGGCTCGTTTTGCGGCTCGAGGCAACACTAGCGAAGAACCTTCCCAACACACACAAATACTGGCGTTTCAAAGGACCATTAAAGGGCCGCTATCAGCATCGTTGGACCATTGATGGTCCATTAAAACGGCAACAATCGGTGTTTATGGGGTTAAGAAAATTTGATGAATTTTCAAATTTTATTCCGCCATATTGGATCCGCCATCTTGAATTTGCAAAATCTGACCTCAGATTCATAATCAGCAACCCTGAAAACCTCTGTACACCAGAATCCAGACGATTCTAATGAAATTTTCAATTTTTACCACTTGTTCAAATATTTGTCCCATTGACGTAACGAGTTTTCATTCACATTAAATACGATTTTTCTGACTTCTGAATGAAAACGGGCGAAAAGGGGCATATCCACAGTGTTGAGAACTCTTTCACGAAAAGTTTGGTATATCATTCTGTCCATTTGGAAGTGGAAGCTCGGGGAAGGTTCAATTCAAAGGTACAGGAGTGCAGTAAAACCTAATGAAATGAGACAAACTGGAATGATTAGACTAAAAATATAGCATGGAAAATGTTATTTCTTTACAAATATCATTAGAATTATGCAATTACAAGATGAATATGCACTGCTGCAATGTCTAGAGAAATGATATTGAGTTCGGAGCATGTATAAACTCAATGACAATGCATTCATTTTTCAACATAACTTTGGAATAAAAATGTCCTTTATGAGGGACCTAAGCTACCAAAAGTAACAATATTTTGTGATTCAGTGTGTCAAAGTATATGGAAACAAATTATGATGTTTATATTCAATTTCAATCAATTTGAAAAAGAATCGTTTTTGGCCACGCAACTAGATTTCTGACCCACTGTGTAACGTGGAAAATTCGAGAACGGTTTTGAGAATTGGTTGTTCCCTTTCCTTTCCTGAATAGTATTCCCACCTTGCTTGGGAAAATTGGAAAGCTAATGACGAATTGTCCGAAATCCCCCACGAGCTTTGAACGAAAATGGACCCATCAGGCACCTCTGAACTCTCCCTAGAGGAAATTATAAGCCGACTGCGTGGTCTTGGGCTTTCCAGGGAGGGAGGAGAAAGAGAATTGCGTGAGCGGCTACAAGCTCATCTGACCCCTATGAGCGACCCCCAGTCACTTCCCAATCCACCCTTTTGGGTACCCTACCCGGAATTCCGGGAGTCTTTGAAGATCCCAATAACCTCCTAGATAATCGACCCCCATCGCGCGGTTCGTCGTACGCAGAAGACCCCAATGACCATTTGTGGTTTATTACCGAAAATTAGTAGCCCTCCTATTGGACCATTCCCTAAACTGCGCGGGAACGGTAGACGAGTAGCGAGATCGGGCCCATCGTTATCACCGACGGGCACAATGGGCCAGAACCATCCGTTGGACCATGGATCATTTGTCCCCGGAACTCAGGCCCTCTGGGCCCGAATCTTTCTCGGATCCCGCACCCCCTGAACCCGTTCGAGACACATCCGGAGATACTCACTCTCCTTTTGAGCTCTCATCCGGGCACAGCCACGAGTCCACCCATATCAAATCAGCCCCCAATTCCCAACATATTCCCACGTACCATGCCGTATCGTCCACCACATTTACTACGACGACAACCATTGTCAACGTCGACACCCACGCCCTCATAACTGCCCCGACCACTTCTGTGCCCCAGAGGCGGATTATTCCCGCCAATATTAGTGACTTTGGATCAACTGTCGTGCAAAGCCCACCCCTGGTCACCCACCCTCAATATTTTCTGACCATCCTCCCCAATCACACGGAGGATTGCAGTGATTTCCCCCGTCTGCTCCAAGAACCACCGAATATGGCTCAGGAGGACAATTTTCGGCGCAAATCACGCCATCAACCTACATCCATCAACCGACGGCCACAAGAGTGAGTCATAATGCCCCGACAATCCCCACGACCGCCCCTACTCATGGGATTTATAGCATCCCCGGCCCTCAATTGACCCAACCCTATGGGTGCTGCAATAATCCCAGCAGTTCGGTAACCGTGACCCAGCACTTATACTCACATGCCCCGACCCCCGCGAAGGTAGCGTCGATCTCTACTCAGTCCTCGTACTCCCAACCACCAGTAGACTCCTCCCCGATACCGATGTCCCAAGCCCCGAACAACCTACAAATCACTCCTTATTGGCAACAACGAGCCCAGTTCCTACCTCCGGTTACTTCCCAGCATGCCCTCACCCAGCCCTCTTATCCCTTGCTCCCACATCTCCAAGCTACCAGTATTAACACATGGCCCAGTACCCAACCCCCATCCCATATGACCCCATATGTCCCGGCCGGAGCCCATCGCAGCAACCTGGCTGCCATTGCCCGGGATTGGCGTCTGTCCTTCTCGGGACTAGACGGCGATCCCGAGGAATCCGTCTTAAGATTGAATGAATGCGGGGCCATGACCAACTTGTCGGATTTGGGAGTCCTCAACTTAATGCCCACCGTTCTGAAGGATACTGCCCTACAATGGTTCCGAATCAAGAGAACGTCCTCCGCTTCCCTAGATCCCTTCTATAGTTCCTTCCGATATAGATTTGGTTCCGCGGATTACGAAGGGAAATTGCACCTACAGGTGCTCACTCGATTTCAAGGACCAGATGAACCACCCGCGAATTACATCAATAGTGTACAGCTTACATAGACGAGCATGCGCAGACCTTATCCTCTGGGAGAACAGCTTTCTCTGGTGCTAGATCACATGCGCCCGGAGTATCGCTGCTAGATGATAAGGGCATCATTCAATACTTACGAGCAAATGGAAATGCGGGCCCTTGAAGTCGAGCGATCACTCAGGCCCCAGGAAATCCCTATACAACTCCCAACATCCCAACTTGCACTCCCGGAATTGGCCTATTGTCTCAAGAAGACCCCACCGGAAAATTCCCAATCCCTAGCCTCCCTAGAGACATCCCCTGTCACACCAGTGTCCCAAGGAATCCCAAATCCCCCTGAACGGGAGGACCTCAAGAAAAAACAAACACCCAACCCACCACCTCCCGAGACTCCTACACCACAACCTACCTATGCAGCAAAAGCTGCCCTACTGGCCTCTCCACCACCCAATCCCCGACGATTTGCCCAAGCCAATCAGACCCCACCATCGCCCTCCTCTGCCAAACCTCAACCATTGATGACTATTCCTGTGCCACCGGGCTATGTACCCCATGGTTCCCCTAGAAATTCCTCACACAATCCCCCACAACCCACCCGGAGGGTTCTGGACGCAACCCCGAACGAATCAATAGAATGTTGGCGCTGCGAGGGGCACGGACATTTTTCAAAACAATGTCCCACCCCTCGTGGCTCTAATTACTCCCCCAAAAGGAAGGACGAGGGGAACTGAACAGAGGAACGGTGACTAGGGTCCACCCAACCTCTGGTAGCACGCCCTCGTCGACTCTAAAACACCAAATTACCCCCAGACATAGGGTACTCGCCCACCAACCACAACAGAGTACAGAAATGGGAAATACACCCCGAACCTCTACACTTTCGGGATCCCACTGGGATGAAAACCCACCGCTCCCCCAACGAGAGCTATACCGGACCACCCCAGATGATACTCCTAGGGAATTATCATTGGTTCCACCCCCTACCCCGAACCCCTCGGATTTCTCCGATTTATTCTCCGGAACCACCCCTGACCTGAATAATTCCGAAGTGGTTGTGCTCCGGGAAACCTACCTTTCCACCCGACCCCGGACGTTCGGAACTTCGTAGAAAACACCCTCCTCAATGACCTGATGTCCAAACTACCCCAAGAACCGAAACCAATCGAGGGAAATGACCCTTCTCGGAATCCCCCAGAAGTCCCTGCACACCCACCAATAGAGAATCATCCGTAGAGATCGATTCACAGATCCTTATATGGAGACGGATATCCTTATGAAGAATCTATCTCTTCGGAGGAACCCACCCTCTCGTTCACCCTACCCCCCAGAGGAATCACCCCCTACCGGAAAGAGCGATGTACCAAAACCCCAGAATACCCTGGACACACCCCTCCGAGCGACCTAGTCGCGAATGCACCCCCCAGAATACACCCGTGGTCAGAAACCGATAATTCCCCAGATCCGGAAAGAACACCCGAACCAAGCAACCTGTTCCCGCCATCTCAGTCCCAGCCCGAACACGACCCTCCGAACACAACTCAGGAAACCCCACGAAGGGAACCCAATAGCCACCACCCGGATGACCCGAGCGCTCTAGCCCGAATATACTTGACCATCAGGATCGGCCCCTACGATATTCCTGCCCTCATGGATACAGGTGCCTCATGTACTTTTTCCGGTCCTCCTGGACGTGACTCACTGCGAGTTCTCAGAATCCCTGTCAAAAGAGCCTCCTATGGTGCCATAGAGGTCGCCAATGGGAAAATTGAGCCCATTTCGGAGGAAGCCCAGGTACCAATAGAAATTCTGAACGTCAAGAAGACTTTGACTTGTCAAGTGGTACCGGGCCTAGATATTGATTTCATCCTTGGGACGGATTTCTCTTACGAATTCGGTTTGGTTTTGGATGGGTCCAATTGCCGTTGGCGTATCGGAGAACAGGAAGAGAACTGGCAGTACTTCACTTCAAGCCCCGAGACCCCAATCCCGCCACCCACCCCTCACGGTTCACTACCCTTGAACCGCTCCCAACAAATCCGTTTAGAGAATTTTGTCAAGCAAGGAGTCCCTCCCCTAACCCGTTTCTCTGGTGCTATCTTGTTGACTTCCCACCACATTGATGTCCAGGGACATCGAGGCAAGAAGCGCAGATACTACCCGGTCAGCCCAAAGGTCAGAGAAGAAATGTACGAGGAAGTGGATAGAATGCTGGCCGGAGGAATAGTCGAAGCTCCTCCGAGCGATTGGTCAAGTCCGATCGTAATGGTGAAGAGAAGGAAAGTAGAACCCCGAGACGAGGAACTACAACGCATGATCGCTCGGGAAGGGGAGACCAAACCCAAGAGCGAGTACAGGTTCTGCGTGGATTACCGTGAAGTCAACAAGGTAACCAAAAAGGACGCCTATCCCTTCCCCTACATGAGTAGTATTCTTGACAAACTACGTTCGGCCCGGTACATCTCCACAATTGATCTTAGTCGAGCGCATCACCAGATCCCCATGGACCCTCGCTCGAAAGAAATCACGGCTTCTACGGTCCCTGGCCGTGGTTTATTTGTATCCACCCGTATGCCCTATGGCTCGACTAACGCCCCTGTCACCTTCCAACGACTCATGGACAAACTAATTGGTCCCTCCCTAGAGCCCCACGCATTTGCGTATTTGGACGATATCATTATCGTCACGGAAACCTTTGAGGACCATCTAATCTGGCTAAAGAAAGTATTAAACAGGATGAGAGGAACCGGGTTGGTCATCAATCCGGAAAAATGCGAATCGTGCAAGTCGGAGGTGAGGTACCTCGGCTTTCTGGTCGACCAAAATGGTCTTCAAATGGATCCTGGTGAAATCGAGCCCGTACTGAACTACCCTCCACCCATCAATCTAAGAAGACTTCAGAGATTCCTCGGTATGGCATCGTGGTACCGACGTTTTATCGAACATTTTGCCACGATCGCCGCCCCGCTCCATAGAAAAACCATAGTTAACCAAGAAAGGTCCAGCATGGAAGTGGGAAAACGCGGAACAAGAGGCCTTTGGATCTCTGAAGAAGTCCATAGCTTCAGCCCCTATCCTGGTTTGCCCCGATTTTTCTCAGCCCTTCGCCCTCCGGACAGATGCCAGTAACACTGGTCTCGGCGCTGTCCTCACCCACTCTTCAGAGGGGGAGGAGAGAGTGATCGCTTTCGCAAGCAGAACTCTAAACAGCGCTGAGGAAAATCACTCCGTGACAGAGCGAGAATGCCTGGCCGTCCTCTGGGCCATTCAGAAATTCCGAGGATACTTGAAAGGTCATCACTTCACCGTGATAACCGACCACGCAAGTTTAAGGTGGCTATATCAACTTCATAACTCAACAGGGAGACTAACCAGTTGGGCTCTGGAACTCCTGGAGTATGATTTTGATATAGTTCACAGAAAAGGCGCCCTCCATCATGTCCCCGACGCCCTGTCACAGATGTACGAAGAAGATTCTCCCACGGCATCTGCCCTGAAACCTTCCACTCCCCATGCCCCTGACCCACAAATTACCCGACCTCAAAATGATACCCCCGTGGATTGTTACACCAAGAGATGTAACGCCCTGCAGTCACACCCCAGACACTACCTCAACTGGAGGATCATGGATGGCCGGATCTACGTCAAGCGTCCCGACCTACTGGTAAGTCAAGCCATGGACGACTTGAACGAATGGAAACTGGTCGTCCCCGATGCCTTCAGGGACTCCGTGATACACAAGTGCCACGATACCCCACATGCAGGCCACTCCGGCGTCGAGAAGACGTACAAACGAGTGGCTCGGTGATACTATTGGCCAGGCATGTTCGGAGACATCGAACGGTATATGCGAGGTTGCGAGATTTGCCAGGAGGCGAAAGTCTCGCAACAGGCACCACCTCGCATGATGGGCTTCCGGAAGATCACGCAAGCGTGGAGCGTGGTGGCAGCGGATATCATGGGCCCTTCGCCCATGAGCAAGCTCGGCAATAGGTACCTCCTGGTATGTATGGACCTTTTGACCAAAGCGATCGAAGTGTCCGTCATGCGAAACGCTACTGCGAGAGCGATCTTAACAAGATTGAACGACATGGTCGTGGATCGTCACGGCGCTCCGGAGGTCCTCATCACCGATAATGGAACCGAATTTACCAACCGAGATGTTACCCAGTATCTGGCGTACCATGGCATTCGGCAGTCCCTCACCCATGTATATCGCCCGCAAGCGAATCCCGTGGAAAGGGTGAGCGAGTATGGAAGACCATGTTCAGAGCCCACCTGGACCAAGACCATCGGGAATGGGACGAGTACCTCCCAGAATTTCGCATGGCGTACAATACAGCGGTTAACTCTTCCACCCATGTAAGACCAGCCCTCCTCAACTATAGTTTCAACCCACGTCCTTCCCAGTCCTACCGCCGAGTCGTGGAACGTCCCCAGAGTGCTCTTGTAGACCTGCTCACCCGGACTGATCTGAGAAAATGGAAAGACCACATGTCCAGGATTTCCGCCCTTCAGGATGTTGTCGGCCAACACCTGGACGAAGCTTTCAAACGTCAGTCTCGCTATTACAACAGCGGGGGAAGGGACGTTGTCCATCGGATAGGGGACAAGGTGATGGAACGGAATTTTGTCCTATCGGACGCTCCGCAACATTTTGCCGCGAAGTTGGCTAAGAAATATGAGGGCCCCTAGACGGTTACCAATGTCTGCTCCCCTGGCGTGTACGAGTTGGCTGACGAACAAGGACAGGTGGCTGTTCGGTTTTCGATAGTGGATTTGAAACCTCATTACCCGCCCGATGGAGCCCCTTCCCAAACCCAAGCCCCGAAGAATCCGGATAACTCCTCTCCAGACACCCTGGAAAGAACCCACCCCATGACCCTACGATCCCGAAAACCTTGGAATCCCACAGAATGATCCGCTCTTCCCTTCAGGACTCTCCCTCTCGCTCCGTGGAATGATAACCCATGGTCTAGATTGGGAAATGTGAAGATACTATTCGTGTTGTTTTAGGTCGACGGTCTCGTAGAACGCGATAGGTAACCATCGCTCATCTCCACTCGTCATCCGAACTCGGCCTGACTACAAAGAATTGCCGATGACAGGGCTTTGAATTCCTATTCCCAGAATGACCGGTTCTCCTGAGGCTGAATCCACTCTCGAATGGTGGTCGACTGCGAAATTAGGATGAAATGTAACCATGAGGTTCAGTCCGGTTCCAGTAACCGTTGGTAATTTAGGGCGGTTGTGACGTCTCAATCCGATTTCTCGTTTCAGCATCCGGCCCCACGGTAAGTGCGATCATGAGTTATCGTGCTTCCTGCTATGCGCCCCCACGACGCCCCTCATCCCGCTTCTTCCTGTAGCATAAGTCCTCATCTCACCCCTTCCCCTACCCTCCCGTTCCCTCGCTCCGACCACAGCTACCCCCTAAAAGGCCCTGATTCCCCGCCCTTCACTCCCGAGTAGCCCCCCCGACTCCGCTCCAAACCCTCCTATGCCTGCCCCCATGCTGCCCCGCCACTAGTAGTCCTGGTGACTCTGGGAGAAAACTGCCGTGTAAATTAGTAAGCGTCTGCTTTACCCCAGATTCGTAGGGAGTTTTTCTTATTTTTTTTGTAGGTCTGAGTACACCTTGATGTAGGGGGTTGTAATTGCTGAATCGGATGGATGGGAAACGTGTTTCCGAGGAGGTTGAGCGAAGCGACAGAGGAAAACGTTTTGTTGAATACGGGACGTAGATGGCCCGAACGGACCGTGCTGGCACTTGGACATTGGCATGTCGAGTGCTTAGAGCGGGGGAGTTGTGATGTAATAAATCATCACAAAAGAGTCGCGGGATGGCACCGCGCACGATCCCTATCGATCGTAATCGCAAGCTTTTATAACGAGTTAGTTCACTCGGAAGAACATAGCTGTCGCTCGCTTACACGAGAATCGGGAACACATCTCCTCTCCCTCGCTGTCCCTGTCCTCCTCTAATCCCTGCCCTCCTCCCATTTGTTGAGGTTTCCCGTCCCCAAGGAGGCAGCGCCACCTATACCACGGATGCTTGGTAGGATTGATTCAACGCCAGGAGGCGATATCAACGCCATCTCGGCCGTTCCAAAATCGACAACCCCCAGGAGACTGGAAATCCCTCGTGGGCAACACCATCTCTCTAACCCTGGACTAGAGAGAGAGAGAGAGTGAGAGAGTGAGATGAGTCGTCTCCGAGGATGCCACCCCGTTCCTGGTTCGGCGGAACAACGGCAGAGACCAACCCGACCACGCTGTACCCCTTCTCCCGGCCCCACCAAAGGAGAGAAAAGGACATAAACACCCGCACCCAGAAGATCTCCACAACGCACATGCGCACAGTCACACAACGAGTAGTAAGAAGTCACCGAGTAGTAAGAAGTCGCGCAAAACGAGCTCGAAAGTGCGCTCCAACGGGAAGTCACCGACGGGCTTTCGTATATGATTTTGTGAACTCACCCGTCGGTGAACAAGAAGGAAGTGGCCATGTTGCCTGTCACTTCTTGTGTAATCGAGCGATCAGCGAGTTCGCGGAAAGCTTGTTGCGAAGAAAATCGAGAGAATTTACGAGACGGTGAGTGCCCGATGCCTTCGGAGTTCGACACTTATTAGAGGATCAGTCGAGCCTCAAGGATTGTGACGGTGTGGAGTGCCGGTGCGGTGTTTTGGTGAAAAGTGAAAGTGGTAAAACGGTGTCACTCACGTGGCCTCCTCCACGTGCCCTTTTCTTTGATTTCTCTTTCACCTCTTTGTTCTCGTATCGAATCACCCCCTCCGTTCGTATTAGCCCTCCTTCGGTTACATTTTATGGTCGCGGTTCCCCTGTATTTCCCTTTGTGTTGATTTATGTAAACGGCATAGTCCGTCAATAGATTTCCCCCCGTGGCCGCGCCCTCCGTAATCTTTTCTTAGTCCCTGTGTTCCACAAATCAAATTGATAAACGAAGGAGTTGCTTGGATTTTTCTTCGCCCGACGAAGTCGCTTGCTTTGTGTAACCTTGTTAAATTGAGAATATATACGTGCTCTGCCACGTGGTTAACCTCATTTGGAGATTGTTTATTTCAGTGAATCAAAATCAACCCACACCCTCTCCCTGAGCTCATTCCTTTTCACTTGACCCCTCGAAATTGTCGTGAGCAAGTTACTTGTTCCCTTTCGATATTTTGCAGGTCCCGCTGTCACAAATAAATATCCACGACAGGAGTGGTGGAGGCGCTCAATGACCCAAGCGCCTCTGTGCATGGAGTCCAGGAATATCCATCACAGCGTGAATTCGTAGATGATTTGTACTCCAGATTGTAAGAAATGAGGTACTGAATTGCATATGTACTACATGAAGATATCTTCAGCTGACATACGCATAAGCATCCTCAGAATCTGTCCCCCAGACAGCACAGGGAGTTCTTTGAAGGTTTTGAAATCATGCACTTGGTTCTGCGCGTTTTGGTATCCGGGAAGGAGATGCTCCAAACGTTCAGAGTACCTACATTCTGAATTCCCCTGGATACGTTTCCAACACATTCTTCCCATCTACTACACGCCGTTCTCATAATGTTTCCCCGACGTATTTCCATGGAAACTCGACTTTGGAAACATGTGTGCAAGTCCGCACAACGTTCTGAAAGCATTCATCAATACGTTCCTAGAACGCCGCACGGTGCACATGAATAGAACTAACCGGGACATCCGCACGTACCTGGGATATACATGTGATGTTCTAAGAACATCCTGTAACGTGATTTGCATGTTTTCGGTGTGACTAAGCGTGTTGTTTGAACGTTCAAAAGACCTGTCAGTATTGATGGGCGCCAAATCAACGGGAAACCAAATCAACGGAACCGTTAGTTGGGAAGAATAAGACATCATACATCATACATCTCTTCCTTTTCAACCGATGGTTTCGTTGATTCGGCCCCCACCCACACGAACTACGTGTGTGCCATGACGATGATACACGTATGTTTGATCGACGAAAATATGGGAGGAGGGAAGAATCATGTTTGAATGCAATAGACGGATTTCAGAGAAGAGGAAAGAACGCGTCGAAATAATAATGTACAAGAGAAGGGAAGTTCGAACAGCCAGTATATATATAATTGAACCTTCCCTAATTGAAATTGGAATCAAATCACAGTTCGATTCGAATTCAAACTGAGATATCGAGAGGCACGGATAATAAGCCAATAATAACACAAGGTGTTTCCGATTAATTCATGCGATTGATCTCTTCGGGAAGATCATTCGATACAAAAACTCATCAACAAATCCGACAGGTGCTCGATTTGCACATGATTCATAATAAACTTCCAATATTGAAAAATCGGTATGGAGAACCATACAGGACTTCCATGTTCTCAATGAAAATGGAAATACATGTTTATTGCACCTTGAAACACAAAACCATGCAAATTTCTAAAGACGATATTCCAACATTTCTCAACCGATTGAGACGAAACTCATATGAGGCCACTACGAGATTGTAACTGAAACGCGGTAGGAATTTCATTGTAATCGAATGACAGGGAGCGCAGATATGTCCGATCGCTGAATCGCGAATTTTGAAGAAATTTCTTCCCTTCTCATGCCATTCTTCTGTCAGAATCTGGTTCAAACTCTTATGGGGCCACTTTCGACACTTCATTAGACGGTGGTGGAAATTTCATAACATTTGGATGATAGGAACGGAATATACCCCCATGATACCGGTAATTACAAGATTTTCAAAATTTGTTTTCAAGCTTAGTGCTTACCACTTCGGATTCGCTAGAAATTCATACCGTACGACGAACACCCCGTGAATTGACTATGCTCAAGGTTTCATGGCATTCGGATGATGGGAACATAGAGAAGGCATGCTTTACAGATAATGCCAAATTATAGGAATCTTAGAAAAAAATCTCCGCAGTTTTCAACCGATTTTGATGAAACTCGTATGAGACCACTATTGAATCATAACTAAAGCGTGGTATAAGTTTCATAGTTTTCGAATCACAGGGGGCGGAGATATGCGTGGTCGCAAAATCTAGATTTTTCAAACAATATCCCGCTATATCTTGGAAACGCGTTATCCGATCGACTCCAAAATCAATAGGCTTTGACTGCTCTCAAAGACGAACGTATTACAGAAAATGATCCCGATCGGTGGGATTCTGAGGAGAGTTATCGTGCGCCAAAGGAAATTGTACACGCACACACGCATACACGCACGCACATACGCGCATACAGACATTTTGAGGGAAAGTGTTTTTCCGACGTTCTAGGACGTTCGGCAAGAGCGGAATACTAGCATCATCGATTTTTGACCCTATCACAATACTTCCGTTTCCTTATATATAAGGAACATGGAAGTGAAAAGGAGTCAAAATCAACCAAACGTCGGACTGAATCACATCTCGATAATTTTCTTGTGTATTCAATTCTCGCTTCGACTTGATCAGATGCTAAATTGAGGGAGTGAAACCTCATAGTTCCTCTCTTTCACAGCGAATACTCTCGACTCTCTGTCACTGCGACATTGATGTATAGAGCTATTCCAAACTATCATTTTATTGATACTTTCACCCAGACGAACCCACACCACACTCATTGCAAGTTGTGTCTCGAGTGGTATGCGTGAGGCAAGAGATGTTCTTCACGGTGCTAGATGGGATTGAGAATTAGAATAATCCGAAACATTGTCGCGTACACGAATGTGAATCTTTGATTATAAAGAAGAATTTCTGGATTATCTGTTACAGGCGATGTTGAATCATCCACCGCCTCATGAGGAGGGAGGATTATAAGGAGCAAAAATGTTTTTGTAATGTCAAAAATTGAATATCTTATCCCTCCTATTCCATAATCACGAGCACTCATTCCAATTTACCTCAAAAGGTTTCACTCCCCTCTCGATCGCTGATTTTCAAATAATTTTGTAATCCATTTGGGATGTGATCTCTTCAAAAATTATCTGTTCTTCCCACGAGAGGGTGAGTATTGAGATATTATAGAAGGGAATCTCTTATATTATACCGTATTATTTATAAAACGAATTCTCTCGGAACTGATTGGAATTTGAAGGATTAATGAAATCATAATTCACACCCGGAATTGAACCGAATCGAATCACACATCAGACACTCCCCGCTCTCGAACATAATTCATGCGCTGGTAGAGATCAGGGAGATGAAGAATGTAAGTATTGGGTGCAATAGTTTGTGCGATTTCTTCATCACCACATGAATCTGGGATTTTATGTATACTGGTATATATTCCCTCACTGTTGATATTCAACATTTTAACTAGTATATTCATGTCATCGACATCATCATTCCGAGCAGACAATATTGCATGTGTCGCTGTGTACTTGTATAGTTCTCTCCTAACGAATCACTGTAAATATCTTCAAAAATGTGTGCATTATGAGGAGCAATTGAAGATTATGGAATAACTATATCATCATGGATGTTCAAGCTCCCATCACCTTTGTTCGAGACAAATTGTGGGAATTCAGTCTCTCCTGAGAGAGTACGCATATTTTGGGTGAAGAAAAATATTTTAAATAACTTCCATGAAGTACTTTTTCGCATCGGAAGATCTATTGTTCCAGGTCTAGTGCCATGTGGTTCGGTTGGCAACAGTTGTTTGGAACCACCTCCTGAAATTAATATTCTCCCTTCAAATGCTGAATCATCATTCGTGATATCGGCCAATGTACGGTCCCTAATTCCCAAAGCGCATCGAAGATCCATGAGTGCTTCATCCCTGGCAATCCGAATGTCTCGTGGACAGTTCCACCATTAGGCAGCGAAGTAGCTGCGATAACAGTAATCGCCCCAGAGCATCCATCCGTACGTCCAATATTCGATAAATACGAGAGAACAATGTAGATGAAGGTCCTTCCTGATCCTCCTGGGCCATTCATATGAAAGCATCTCTGCAACTCATTTGTCTGTTGTAAATTAGTATCGACCAATTCCAGAACCAGATCTACAATTTCTCCCTGTTTCTCAGTCAGTTTCGGATATTGTTGCACACCCATCTCTGCAATCTGTTCAATCCGATAAAATTCGGGGTTCTCCTCAACTTCTGAAACTCGATTCATACTTGGCAACTGAGATCAACTCTATTCACCCCTATTCAACATCTCACTCACATTAGCATATGCTTGTTTCTCACTCTGACTTGTACCTGAACGTCTGACAAAATCTTCGGACAATGGGACTTTGAGATTTCTCCATAGCTGTTTCGGATTTCGAGGGTGACAGTGAATCAATATGCTCACCAATAAGTTGGTAGAGAGACCGAGATCAGTGATAACTGGACACGTTGGTGATCGGTCCATTATCCGAAAGCTTGAAGGATGTTTGTTTCTGTTCGAGTGCGCGTCTTAATCGAGGTTTCGTGGTATGGTCGATATTCCCAATGTTTCAAGCAACCCTCAAACAATTTTTGAGAGTGGATCCTCATCCATAAATCTGATCGAATCAAATGGAATAATTCGAGGGATTTCGAATGCAATAGTAAATCGTAGTGAATCGCCACTCATGACACGCAGGGACTCGGTGTTCCCGTTCGTTCATATTTACGTCCCTTTCCCCAATGGAATTACCTCTCAACTCCATTGGAATGAGTCACAGTCTTCGGAAGAGAGTGACCAGGGAGAATCCATGAGCGAAGTGTAACATCGGATCTCTGCTTATCATGAGTGGCAGTTATGTGTTCAGTTTATTACGATCCATTATTGCATTGAATTCAATCAAGGTTATGAATGGGTATCGACTCTCAGAAATCGTTGGAGTGTTGCTTGGAACATTGAAAGTATTGACCATACCACACAACTTTGATTGGGTTGCGCACACGACAGAGACAAACATCCTCCGAGCTTTCGGATAATTCACCGAAGAGTTAGGGTTATGACTAACCTTTGTCTCTCCACTGGAATCATCACGTCTATCCACGCACTCACGCTCTCGGTAGCCTTCTCTGTGCGCACGGTTATCAATGAATTCGACGGTCTATCACTCGCACCCCAACGGAAAGAAGGGGGTTCATGACCAGTGTTTCGCAAAGGATATGACACCAGCTTTCACATGGCATGATAAAAAAATGGGGGTCTGGTCGAAAAACACCATCACGACCCCCCAAATGACCTTCAAATTCACCTCTGAAGGATTTTTCAAAGTCAGCACCATACTTCTCCCTTGGAACCCCAAACCTTTTATTGGAGACATTTTCTACAATCTCAACTAGTTTCCGAGATATTCGACTATATCACTGCAAATAGTCAACCCTGTGTAATATTATATTCTATAATAGTATATCATAATTTATATCAGATATATTCCATAATATCCTATACAAATTCATTATATATGAGTGACGCTTTTGTCCGCAAATGTCATCTGTTGTTGATACCTTCCATTCACATTGATATGATTGTTGATATAAGCGAGTTCTGAAATGTTTGTCTTTGACACAAGTGGGAGAGGGTTAAATTCGAGGGTACGATTGACACCTAATCATTTCAGTTGCATTGTGGCATCGCGCCCAGTCGATGCCAAACTGTGACGCTCTCATGAATCGCGAAGATTCGTGTGAGTGTGTATGCGTATGTGTGCATGCGTGCGTGTGTTGTGGGAATTCGAGTGAGTTGACGTGACGTACACTCTGTTTCTCCCTTCCTTCTCTGGTGACCAATGGCGGTCACTTCGATATTTATTATTACACAAGCAGACGATCATGAAACGGGACGAAAGGTTCAGTTATTTCCATTCAACGTTCGCATTGTGCGAATTCGCGAACAATCCTCTTATTCATTTGATAACAATCAGTCCCCGATCAATAATGATGAAAGCATACGCTTCGCGTTGAGAAGTAAGAAGAATTTTGTTAGATTGTTCCAAATCAAATTTCATCAACACTCATTCAGTAAGTGCTCGCAAGTGGAAAAATGAGTGCACGAGAATGGAAAAGAAGTGTCAACTAGAGGAAATTGAGTGAGTGGTGACAAGTGGATGAAACATGAACATTCATCGAGTCAGTGCTTGCGAGTGGCAAAATCAGTGCATGAACACGAAACAAGCTCACGAGTGGAAATTGAGTCAGTAGTAGCAATTGGGGAAATTAATGCATATTCAATGAAGAACCAAGTGCTCACAAGTTATGAAATAATATTATACAGGGTGGAGCATTTTGAATGATATAGTCCAATATCTCGGAGACTAGTGGAGATGGAAGAAAATGTTCCAGATCAACAGTTCAGAGTTCCAAGAGGGGAGTATGACGCTGACCTTGAAAAATCGCTCAGAGCTCATTCTTGAGGTCATTTAGAGATCAAGATGGTTCTTTTTAATCGGACCACCATTTTTTTACCATGGCATGTGAAAGCTGGTTTCAAATCCTTCACGGAACACTGGTCATGGACCCCCTCCCGCCTGTCCGGGTGCGAGTTATGGACCATCGAATTAGTTGATAAACTACTCTTAGCGCTACTCAGGAACAACGACGTGGACGCAGTAGTTCTCTATTCCCTCCAGGATGCTTGATCATGGTGAGTCCCCTCGCTTCTTACATGTGGTGTGCTTGATTATTGTGAGTCCACTTGCTTCTCACAAGTGAGGTGCTTGATTGTTGAGGGTCCCCTTGTCTCTCACGTGTGGAGTGCTTGATAGTGTTACAATAATTATTCGAACTCATTCCCCTCTACTTTGATGCACAATCCCAGTCCCCGCTGAAAACTTGCAACAGTTTTCATTAACACTAACCGGGGTATGTTCGCACAATCAGTGCGGATACGATCTATCATATCTTCCCTCGTTGTTGGTCGGGACGGTAGGGAGTCTTTTGACCGAAAAAGTTTTTGGCCGAATCGACATGATTTGACAATCGCTAGTCATTTCCTAGTGTTCTCTGAAAGCGACTAGTGATTGTCAAATCATGTCGATTCGGCCAAAAACTTTTTCGGCCAAAAGACCCCCTACCGTCGGGACTTGGACACTACATCTTCCAGGAATCCCCACAAGGAAGAGTTGAGAGATGTTGTGTCTGGTGAGCGTGGAAGCCACGAAACTGGCCCACTTCGTCCGATCCACCTGCCCGGGTAATAGTGATTAAGGTATTCTCTCACAATCAATGTGTGGAGGGGTGGCACCCCATCCAGCTGGATGCACATCCTCTGCCTTGTTTGTAGATTCACATCTCAAAGCGACGCGGTAGATAATCCCCCAGAAATTCTAGAAACATAGGACCGTCCAAAGTTCGTTGAAAAAATGTGGACCGTTTGAATAGCCATTGACAATCCCGCATCACACATTAACGCTCCAGCGATGTTGATTGTCAATCGTTCGGACTAGTGGGGATTAACATCCGACCAGTAATGAGAATTGTGTTTATTTGAATGCGCAGTGCTCTGGAAACACGCTTCATCAGAGAAGATAACATAGTCGAAGAACTGAGGATCGTCAACTAGCCTCGCCTGCGCCCAGTCGCAGAATCTAATCCGAAGTCTCATGTCGTTTGAATTGAGAGCTTGGGTGAACGTCATGTGGTATGGTCGATACTTGACATGCTCAAAGTTTTCCAAAATAGCCATCCGGGGTATACAAGTGACTCGTGCCAATGATTTGCTACTAATATGAGGGTCAGAGTAAATGAATCCCAATATGGTGAGTTCACGAATGTAATTCTCATCGTACTGCTGATATCTTCTGTGGCGCATCAATACTCCTCGTCGAGACCTCAATTCGAGTCGACGGATAGTCATGGGATGCACGATGCGGCGGTCGAGATACCGATTCCGTTGAACTCTTACGGCTTCGTTGGAATTAGTCTGACATTCACCTAGCACAAGCAACATATCAACTATTCCAGAAGATTGATAGTCCATTCCTTCGATTGAAGAATGGAATAAATCAACGAATTCAGGTGATTGAATACACAAGGGAAAATAACGATTGTGATGGCCTGAGTTTGGAATCAGTGTTTGAATGATCATGTATTTCCGTGGTCATCCACATAATAACCAACCATAATAAACCAAGATTCGATATTTCTGTTTGTTTATGAATCCTTCTCCGAAGATTTGAACTGATTCCAATAGAGATTAGATTTAATTTCATTGGAGAAAAAACCGTTGACATGAACAAACGGGAACACCGAGTCTCGGATTATTATGAAAGGCGATTATGTGTTCGGTTCATTACGATTCGCTACTGCATTCGAAATTCCTTGGATTATTCCATTTGATCCAATCAAGGCTATATGAGTGTCGAACCTCAGGAATTGTTGAAGGATTGATCGAAACATTGGAAGTATTAACCATACCACATAACGTTGAGATGCGCATTCGAACAAACACAAACATCCTTTGAGCTTTCAGATAATTCACCGAAGGGGCGGGGGGGGGCTCACGCACGTGTGGTCACCAATAACTTCGGTGGTCCATAACTCGCAACCCAACAGGCGAAAGGGGGTCCATGACCAGTATGCGGTGAAGGGGTTGAAACCCTCTGACCCCTAAATGACCTCCAAAATGACCTCTGAGGGATTTTTCAAAGCCAGCATCATACTCCCCCCTTAGGAACTGTAGGTATCATCTGAAACATTTTCCTCCATCTCCACTAGTTCCCGAGATATTTGACTATATGATTTGAAATGGTCCATCCTGTATATCATATAAGCTTTCGCAATACGAATTCGGGTGGGTACATGATTCTATCTGTTCCTCCCCTTTGATAGCATCCACTTTTATCTAGTGAGATAATATACGCATGTACGGCGAATACTTACAAGTGTGACTTTTGGGGAAACGGAATTTTTTCCACGGTTTTTTTGCATGAACGTCTTCCATCAGACCTCAATAGACTATTCAAATAGGGGGAGCTATAAAAAGTTCCCAGCAAGTACACTAATAGCTCATGAACAGCTTTTTTTGTGTGTTCTCTTCCCAAAACGGTATTTGTCCTAGACTTTCTGTGAGGAAATGATTTGTTGCATGTCTAGTCACAATACTAGCTCATGGTAACTGGAACAAGTTCCGAAATAACGTACTTTGAGCTCATAAAATGTCCCCTCATTTGAATAGTCTATTAGTTCCAGATTGAGGCCGTCTATGCAAAAAAAAAACCCACGCGAAATTCCGTTTCCCTGAAAGTCGCACTTCTAAGTATTCACCCCAGAAAAACGGTCAAGTGTCCAGACTTATATGTACGGCTGTTGTGAGGGTCTCGTTCCCCCAACATGAGAGTTGTACAACCTGTACATACGCCCATGGTTTTGTGCTTCAATACATCATCCTTCACCTTTCATCATCCCCAGTACCTTTCGCGAGTTGCTTACTCATATCACACTCAGTGGTATAGAAAGTTGACAAAAAAATCTTCAAAGGTGGGAATTGTCAAGTTTGAAACTGTTTGTCTCCCTCACGTGAATCTTCATTATCATGTATTCAAATAGTGCAGTATGTTCTAGATAGCCATCACGAATGAATATCACATTTGTGCTGTTCCGAGTTCCGTCAGAATATATCCAATTCTGATATTTATCACACTCCGGTAAGAAAAATATTCTGTCAGACTATATCAGATCAATATTCATGACCTTTCAGTGGAAAATATACAGGATACTACCTATCAAAGAAGAATTCCCATAATTGAGATCAGTTTTGGTGAAATATATTATTCTACTGAATGTCTCCCATATCCAATGATGTTAATTTCACCAAATGTTACCATTTGGAATATTGAACCTTCGGGGCATTGAGATGCTACTTGTGAGGACAGCGTGGAGGTGTAATTTTATGCGAACGATGAGCGACGTCCGACACCTCAGATGGAGGGAGATGTCCCACATTACTGATCTTACCGAACATATCGTTCGTCGCTCATCGCTCGCATCAAATTACAACTCTAGGCCAGAAATTTATGCTAGCTACTGTCGCGCGCGACATCAGTAGAAGGAAACAGAGAGTTGTTCCTAACTTGGATCTCTTCTTTCTTTTGATGATGTCGAGTGTGACAGTCACCAGCATGTGTCTTTGGGTAGGGAGTCTTTTGACCGAAAAAGTTTTTGGCCGAATCGACATGATTTGACAATCGCTAGTCATTTCCTAGTGTTCTCTGAAAGCGACTAGTGATTGTCAAATCATGTCGATTCGGCCAAAAACTTTTTCGACCAAAAGACCCCCTACCGTGTCTTTGGTCTTACTCCGGTTACTCATGCCAGCGACTGTCGCGCACGACGCCAATAAAAGAGAGCGGAGGAAAGATGTTCTCATCTCGGATCTCTGCCTTCTTCTGATGGTGTTGCGCGCGACACCATTGGAAGGGAGGAGAGAGAGAGAGAGACAGAGAATGTCCTCAATTCCGATACCCTTTCCCTCATAATGATGTTGCACGTGATACCATCAGAAGAGAATTGAAGGAAGAAGTTCTCAACTGAGATCTCTTCTTTCCTCTAACACTGTCGCACGTGTTAGTTGCTAGCATCAGTCTTCTGCCTCACACTTCCATCCATTGTTTCCGTACAGTATTCATACAACTGTAAAACATACTGTCAATCAACCAGTATTCCTTCCTCGTAAGAGGGGAGCTTCGTGGTCGTTTTTTGGTTCCAAACTCAGAATCTCTCAGGCCAAAACTTTGCCAAATGACACACGGCTTCCTCGTTCCCGATGCTTCAATGATGGTCCTATGATTTCATATGAGTTTCAGCGGAATTCAGATGATACAGATACGGGGAAAGCAGGCTTTGCACATATCATCGAACAACGCAAATCACTGAAGACTCTTCCTCCAGTTTTTCCAACCGATTGTGATGAAACTTATATAGAACCACTTCCGGATCATGACTGAACCATGGTATGGATTTCACGGCAATCGGATGACAGGGAGCGGAAACATACCGCTGTCACAAAATCACAATTTTTCATAGCCTGTTTCCTCTTTGCTTCCCGTTTCCTTGTAAGGATCAGGTTGAAACTTATATTGGACTACCATCGATGCTGCATAAAACTGTGATGGAATTTGATAACGATCGGATGACAGGAACGAAAAATATCCGCATGATTTTGTTTCGAAACTCAGTGTTTACCATTGTCTTCCCTCGCGGACGATTTGCTTGAAATCGATACCATGTAACTAACACCTCATGGATTGAATATGTTCAGAATTCCATGGCATTCGGATAAAACGAACATAGGGATCGCATGCTTCCAAAGAATTGTCAAATAACGCGGTCCGAAAAAAAATTTCCCTCAGTTTTCAACTGATTGGGAAGAAACTCGCATGGGAACACTATCGGATCACAACTAGAACGTTGTATGAGTTTCATTGCAACCGGATGATAGGGAGCGGAGGTAGAGGCTCGCGGAATCACAATTTTTCTCCAAATTCCTCTGTTCTCCTGTAAGAATACGGTTAAAACTAGAGATGGGCGATGTTACATCGATTATTGCAACATCGATGCTTTTTTTATCAATAATCGATTGTTTTACTCGATGTTTTTGGAGACCGATACATCGATGTACCGATACTTTTACATGAAAACTTCGGGAAATTTATTGGATGTTTGACTTAACACACAAGCTACGTAAACGTGAACTCAACGAATGAGAGACTGCGTGAAGTAATAAGACAAATGGATAATGAGATAGATTCTGAACTAAGCGACAATCAGAACGAGGTGCCAGTCGATGGAAATGTTTCCCGTAATGAATCTGCTGCTAATAAGTTTTGGGCGATTTAGAAACGTTGAGTTAGAACAATTTTCAAGCCAATCCGTGGTAGAAAGATCGACTGATCCGCTTCAATATTGGAATAACATGAGAAACGCATACCCCAAATTATACCCAATTGCGATCAAATATCTCTCAATCGCAGCCACTTCTGTTCCAGCTGAACGCTTGTTTCCGAAAGCAGGAGTCGTGAAAAACCAATTGAGAAACAGATTAACAGGAAAAAGATTATCAAAACTTTGATTCCTCGGTTCTTTACACGAGGAAATGTGGAATTTAACATAAGATTGAACCTTTATTATTAAAAGTGACCAAACTTCACTGAAGTTGATGTGACTAGTCAATAAATTATTGGAAAAATTATTGAAAATGAAAAAACTGACGTAAATTATTATGAAGATCAAAAATATAAAGCAAAAAATATTATACATGAATGTGAAGACATAAATTTTTACTTTTGATACATATACTACTGTGGGCAAAAGTAAGGTGAATTTGTTTGTAAAATGAAAAATCTTCATTTATTCTTCCACATCAATTTCATCCCCTGCAAAGTAATCCCCTCTCGATAAAATACACTTATGCCAACGTTTTTTCCAATCATCGAAACATGCTAAATAGTCCCTTTCCGGTATAGCCATCAGCGCCTTCTTCGATTCAGCTTTTATCTCCTCAATCGACTCGAAACGCTTCCCCCGAAGTGGTCTCTTGAGTTTTGGGAATAGCCAGAAGTCACACGGAGCCGAATCAGGCGAATACGGTGGTTGCGGAACGATATGCGTCGAATTTTTGGCGAAATGGTCACGAAGAACGAGTGCAGTATGAGACGGTGCATTATCCTGATGCAAAAACCAAGAGTTGTTGGCCCATGATTCTGGTCTTTTCAGACGAATAGCTTCACGCATCATATCAGTAAGGTCTCTAACAGTCAACCGACGATTTTTGAGCACTAATTCCTTCACTTCATCGACGTGTTGGTCATCTGTTGACGTCGATGGTCGTCCGGAGCGCTCCAAGTCATCAACACGTTCTCGACCCTCTTTGAAGTCTTTGTACCACTTATAAACATTTTTCTGCGACATGATAGAATCACCAAAGGCCTCCCGCAACATCCTCAAAGTTTACGCAGCCGAAATTTCATTCCGCAAACAAAATTTGATCGCACTTCTCTGCTCAATTAAATCAGACATTGTGAAAATCGACAAATGCACTCTTGGTCGTTTGGTAAACACAAGCGTAAATGTATCACTGATAATGACAGTGACATGAAATTTGGCAGAGATGTCATTAACAATCCTGCCAACTCAAAAAAAAGAACTAGCCTGAAATGTCAAGCCCGCGAAGTTTAAATTAAAAATTCACCTTACTTTTTGCCCACAGGAGTATGTTATCGTTTCTCCCGCTACATATTATTCATTTACAGCTCATTTGAAAAAAAGCATCGATTTTTTTTTAATCGATGTTTTTTTGTCGATTAATCGATTTATTAAAATCGAAAGAAAAAAATAATCGATGTTTCAGCATCGATGTTTTTTCCCAACATCGCCCATCCCTAGTTGAAACTGATATGGGACCACTGTCAACATCACAGTACATCTCATCGTCGTGAAAATTTCATGCCGATCGGATAATAGGAATGGAAGGTATGCGCGGTCGCAATTCAATTCACATGCATATACGCAAACACACACATACAGACATACACAAACCGAAAATCTCCCCAGAGTTTAGAGGAAAATTTTGACCTAAGAGATTCTGAGTTAGGGACAAAAAAATTCCCGCCCCCCGGAAACGATCACAGAGCTTCCCTTCAATGAGGGAGCAAAATGTTGATCGGAAAACATTTTCGGTTCTGTGTGCGTGTGTGTGTAGTGAATTGCGACCGCACATATCTCCGCTCCCTATTACCCGATCGTGATGCAAGTTGAACGACGTTTCGAGTATGATTCACTAGGGGTCCCATATGAATTTCATCCCAATCGGTTGAAAAGTGTGGAACATTTTCTTCTGCGATCCGCGTTATTCGACAATACTCTGCAAGCATGCCTTCTGTTGAGAGTTCATTGCGATCTCAGAGTGTGAGAAGAAGGAACCAGCAAAATGAATAGCACGTCGGAGCACCTTCAAGATGATTAACGCATTCATTAACTCATATGATTCTCACAATATATACATAGAAGGGAAGATAGCACGGTGTTCAATCAAGCGATGACAAGCGAACACTCGTCTTACACGTGAATTACAAAAAGAAAGGGGGGGGGGGTTAAACTCCGTATATCTACAACTACAGTTTAGATGCTGTACAAAAAGTATTGAATTCGATAATATCGTTCGCTCCTTACAGAACAGAATAATATGTGTAGATGTTTATTAGGCGTTTCCCTTCCAACATTCCACCCACCTCATTTTTGGGTAGTCTCAAAGCGCCAAAAGGCTTTGGTGAATCGAAACCGAAAAAAAAGGGAAAAGAAGAAGGTGTGAGATTGAATTCAATGCCGATTGTGAAGAAGCCTCAAAACTACGATTCCAGGGGGGGGGTGAGCTTAAGCACTCAAGCCAGATCTCGGTAACAGAATGAGCTTGTGTACTGGGCATTTCAGCTCCAAGCTGGGGGTGCGTAGCTTCACCACCCAGGTCAACCCGTCTGAGCCGGGATCAGTATCAATGACGCAAACTGAGGGCGACTTGTCTCGCGCAATCGTCTCATCTGAAATGAGAACTAGGTCATCATTTAGGACAGCGGGTTGGGTGGTGGTCCATTTGTGTTTAGTTCGCGGTGATTGCTGATACTCGCGTGACCACGCCTGCCACCTGTAACATCTGCTACCTGTACCAATCCTGTAACATTCGCTGCAAGAGCTTCCAACGATTCAAGGGGGGAATGCGTTCGTTGAGACAATTGGACTCGGGTACCAAAAAAAAGCTTGAACCTATCAAGAAATGCAGCAGGAGTCGATAATGGGGTATCTAGAGGATTTGTCGTGGGAGGTAGCAATGGCCTCGAGTTGAGGTAGGCTTCTACTTGGGTTGGGAGTGTATGAAATTTCTCAAACGTGAGCGTAGTTTCACCTATCACCCATCTCAGGTGATGCTTCGAAGACTTCACTGCGACTCCCTCATTCCTCCGAAGTGAGAAGCACCCGAAGGGTTGAAGTGCCATTCTGTCCCCTGGTTGCTCAGCCAAGTTGAGATTTCTTTGGCGAGAGACGACGAGTTCCGATACATACCCCTGAGTTTCACGTTCACTCCAACGAAGGTAGTTCCCTGGTCACTGTAAAGAGCACTGCAATAACCTAGATGGCTCGTAGAATGCCTGGAAGCGGCAATGAACTCCTTGCTATCATAGCTTGACACGAGTTCTAAGTAGACGGCCTTGGCAGCCGAGCGAATAAAAATGGCGACGTATCCTTTATACGATCTGAAACCCCTCCCAGGGGCACTTCAGATTTGATATGGACCTGCATAGTCTGCGTCTGAATTGGCAAACAGTTCGCTCAGTGTTGTGCAAACCCTGGGTAGGGAACCTCATTTCTGGTCGGTTGGACTATACACAAACCATGATGCAGATGTGGCAGTCATTGATGCCTGCGCGTACTGAATGGCCTGCGCCAGCAATTCAATATTCTTGTCTCGTAGTCGCGAGCGTAAGTCGTATGCCTCCGTGAAGGTTCTTCTCATGGTTGAACCACATTATCAAGCGTGACAAAGGAGCATCAGATGGTGAAATGAGTGGATGCTTTTCTGAGCGGCTCAGGAGTGAGTCCTGGAGCCTTCCACCCACCCTGAGCAATTCCTCTTCCAGGAAAGGGTCGGGCTTCGATGGGGCGTTGCATTTGGACAACCTATTAGTCGTTAGATCCCGTATTTTGATCGAGTAGTGAGCCCTCTGGGTGGTATGGAGCTTTTGCATGAAGATCTTGGCTGTAATCAGCACGAGTGCAGCCCAGCCTGAAGGGTAGAAAAGCTCAGCGACCTTGGACAAAATCTGTCTTTTTGTCCAAGATTCCCTTTTTCCTAAATCATTCATCCTAAAGAGAGAGCAATCGATGATTGGATTCCAGCTCAAACCTGATACATTATGCACAATGGCCGAATGTTCTACATCCAAGAGATCGGCTCAATCAACAGCGCTCAACAGGAGCGAATCGTTAACCAACCATTTATGTAGCGTAAAGCCAACCAACTTACAAACCTCAATTAGTTGCTTTTGTCGTAGCAAGGCTCCTTCAATGGTATAACCACCCCAGGACATGTAATCCATATAAGAATCGCGGTGAAGGATCTCAGCACCTAAAGGGTAGCGACTCTGCTCGTCACCCGCCAACTGACGTAATATGCGCATATCTAGTAACGGACTTGGGACCATGCCATACGTGATAGTATGTGAGAGCCATGTCTGCATGGTATCGTTTGTATTCCACCTCCACAGAATTTCCTGGAAGATTTAGTCCTCAGAATAAACCTTAATCGGTCAAAACATTTGTTGGATGTTGGTGACAAAAACGTAGCGGAATTGGCGCCAGCGCCAGATCAGGCAGCAAATTGGAACTGCAATGTAGCACGTCGTTGACGAAGAAGGACACGGTTCCGATCTTGTTTTTGGGACCTGAATTTTTGAAAACACCATGATATGGTAGGTGAAAGCGACAGATGTTAGGGGCACCAACTGGTGAAGTGAGCATATGACCCTGTTTATCATGATCGGCCATGAACTCGTGGTAGAGCTCAGCAAAGGTAGCATCTTTGGAGAAGCGTTTTTCCAACCTTTTCATCATCTTGTTCGCCATTTCGTAGGATCTAGGGGAACTGATCACTTCTGAAGCAGAACTTCTGAAAGGCAAACGAATCACGTAGCGACCTGATTCATCGTGAGTGGTAGTTTCGCGGAAGAATCACTCCACCTCTTCCTCGTCCGGAGGAAGGGCTTTAACGGCACTTGAAGGGATCTGCTTCTGTTCGCAGAAACGCCTAAATAGACCCTCCAAAGCCATATCATCGGTAACGTGGAGCACAGTCAATCTGTCAAGGGCTACTTTAATCATTGAGGGGCCCGAAATGAACCATCCCAATTCAGTTCCCATAGCAATGGGTTCATCGGGTTTGCCGCGGTGCAAACCCCCATTCACGATGAGCGCGTGAACAGCAGCCCCTAGCAAAACCTCAATCCTTTCATCGCCGAAATAGTCTGGATCAGCCAACACAATTTCTTCCAGATGGCTAAAGTTTGAGTTATTCTGAGCTCTCAACGGGGCATGAGAAGTTATTTTTGGCAGAACATGAGCTATCACTGAGCAGACGAAATCGGAGTCAAAGTGCGGCCTTAAGGAGAAACTAACCAACTTTCGGCAAGTGCACTGGCGTTTTCCACTCACACCCGAAACCGGCACAGCGATCGGTTTTCAGCTCAATTTCAGCGTCTGAAACAGGGATTCGGGAACAAACGGAGACTGAGAGCCCTGGTCTACGAGTCCCCTTGCCCAGGAAATTCTTCCGGCCGAGGAGCAGATTTACTTCAGCGGTTGATAACAACACCGATGTTGATATCGCACAAGATAGGAAAGCATTGCTCGCTTGTTTCGCTTCGCTATGATTTTGATCACGTGAAGTGCTTGACTCTTCTTCTTGAGTACCAGACCGGGTCTTAAAGATGTCACTATGGAGACTTGAGTGGTGTTTGTCACCACAATGCTGGCACCTTTTGGTAGACTTGCAGTCTTTAACTAGATGAGCCGATAGGCAATCGAAACATCGTTTTTGTCTCATCATCCACACTCTGCGTTGAGCAACGGTTTTAGGTTTACATGTATTGTGAAATAAAAAGGAGTGATTCGATCCACAGACAGGACACTGTTTGATATTGAAAGTTTTAGATATTCCAGAATAGTGCACTTTAGCCGAAGAAGCGGTTGCCACCGGAGGAGAATCCGATTTCTGAGTTGACAATGAAGCGGATTCATCAGTGATACAAAACGAGATTTCGAGTTTCAATGAGGAGACCTCGTTTTGATTGAAATTTTGAAAACTTCCTCGACCGGAATGGATGGATCGAGGGAGTATGTGGGCCCCGCTCGCGTTTTTGAGCGTTAATAAGAGATTACACTCTTATTTTGCACCCTCAGTATGAGGTAAGAAGAATTGTTTGTGGGAAAGGGGAGGGTAGAAATAAACTTGTAAAAGGGAGTAAAATTTGAAAGTTTATGGCGGAGTGCCCTGTATTTTTCAAATGAAAAACCCAAGAGTTTACACAGGGTAAGACAATCGAACGCTTACAATTCAATACGAATTTCACCAGAAATTATAACTTGTGCGAAAGAAGAGTGTTGGAAGTGTATGTGTAAGAGGGGGGAAGAATGATCGGTAGTGAAAACTCACCGTGTTGGAAAAGGTCGAACACGTTAGGTTCGTCTTTTCTTTATATACTCTTACTAGGGTCTTCGCTGTTTCTGTCTCTGTCCTCCTTGCTCTCCCGTCGCTCGTGAGGGTGATTGGTCCAAGCAAGGTCACACTTGCGAGGTCACGATTTCGCAGATGAAAATTCACAAAAATTTGAAAAGAGATAATTCAGGGTCGGTGCCGAATCAACGAAAAACCAAATCAACGAAAAAAAATTTACTAGCAGTATGAAGTTGGCCTTTTGTTGCAGTATGAAATGAAATTAGTCATAGATCATTGATTGAATTGAACGAAAAGTAAAAATTTGATTTGAAAACATTGATTTGCTAACACAACCCCACGGTAAACTTAATTCCCCTGTGTTATGTTTATGATTATGGTATGGTTATGTTTATGATGACAACAAACCGATTTCCGTTCTCTACAGACGTTTGAAACAGTTTGATTGTACCGATCGATTAGGAAGATCATTAGTAATTTTATTAGAATGATGAATTACGTGTCTACTGTAATAAACGGGTGCAGTGAATAGGTTAACATAAAGAAAAATCATCTGGTCACCAAGAAGGAGAGAAAGTTAAGAAAACACTACATAAAGCTAAAGTTGAGGACGATGAATACAAAACGGAAGAACAAACGTATTATAGCATAGCTCATACGTTTCACGAGATGGTCACAGAATAAGCTTCTATCATGGTGAATGGAAAATTGAAAGAATATTAAATTGAGGTAACATAACAAAGTTTATCAATGATCTATGACTAATTTCATTCCATACTGCAACAAAATGACAACTTCATACTGCTAGTAAATTTTTTTTCGTTGATTTGGTTTTTCGTTGATTCGGCACCGACCCATAATTTACACTAAGTTTCGAACTGATCACTTCCGGATGTAACTAGAAACTTAAAACTACAAAGTCATATGAAGAACGGTTCTAAACACGACTAAGGCAACGGAATGTTGATTTGAGAATTCGTACCACGGTTTGAATATTCAAAGAAACCATAAGCACGTGACAAACCGTAGATTCTGCGAAGGCCTCCCTTTTAACGTTATTTTGTCCCACACGAACGAGCGGACCTCAAATGTTTCATCGGCTATCCTCCTCTGAGCAAGACGGTTCCGAGTCGCAATGACTTATCAGCGAACTTCGAATAACTTCCCGGGCGCGGATCTTTCGATTCTTGCAGCTGCTCCCTATGTACGTGTTCTTTACCTTTTTCGGGTGGAACACGTCATGTCCTGTTTACAGGGGTTTATTGCCAATTCAACTATCTGATGCAATCTTGCCGTTGTGTGATTCATTTTCATGGTGAGAGAGAGACAATGGACTACACAGTGTAGACAGAGACAGAACTTATTTTATTTATCATTGGTATGAGTGTTGTTCCGAATTCTTCCTCTTGCTCAGCGAATTCTTTCTTCGTATTTCGATACACAGCGATCGATTTGGTGTTAGTAATTGGAGATTGAATTTGGCTGTTTCTTAGGTGTTTTGCTATATATATTGATGTTAATTTATGTTTTCGATGTTTCACATGAAACAACGTCTGGGGTGTTCCCCATGAATGACTACATATGTACTATGCATGGATGGTTTGCTATATATATATATATATATATATATATATATATATATGTGTGTGTTAATTTGTGTTTTTCGATGTTTCACATGGAACATAGTCCAGGGTATTTCCCATGAATTACTATATGTGTACTATACATAAATGCTTTATATACTGGGTGATTCGAAATTCTCGTAAACTTTTCTGAGAGCAGATTCTTGATGAAATTCTGAGAAGGTTTTGGTCCGGAATATTCAGATCTGATCCTTAGATTCGGAGATATGAGCATTTTTTCATTTTTTGAAAAACCCAAATACTTCGGGAGTACTATATTTCTGACTTTTGAACCCAACACCATTCTCTAAGTCAGATCACAGGGTATCCCTGGAAAAAAATTAATCTAATTTAGCTTCCTTCGTTGTGGAGTTATAGCGATTTGAAGTTGTTGAATTCTGATCGGCTGGAATGCAAGAAATTTCAAACCGATATAACTCCACAACGAAGGAAGCTGAATGAGATTCATTCTTCCTCAGGGATGCCCCGTGATCTGATTTCGAGAATGGTGTTGGATCCAGAACTCAGCAATATGGTACTTCTCAGGTATTTGAATTTTTCAAAAAATTAAGAAATGCTCATATCTCAGATCCGAATCTTCCGCATCAAAATCTTCTCAGAATTTCATCAAGAATCTGCTCTCAGGAAAGTGTACGGCAATTTTGAATCACCCAGTATATATATATCTATATGTCTCTATAGGCATTGTGCCTTATGGCTAGTGTTTTGAATGTATTATTTATGTCCATGAATAATAACGGAAGAAACCGTCGTTACGTAACGAGGTTTGAAATTCCTAGAACTAGTTTCTCCAAGAGTTTCTAACACAGGGATGTGACCCTCCAGGGATTCCGATAATTTCTCAAGGGGATACCAGCGGCTGGGCTTTTGAAAATGTTTTCGGGACGAACTCCATGAGAATACGTACATCAATTCAAAATATCTCTCTGTACAGCATTTCTTGAACTGCTGGAGAAGTGCTGTACAGAGGGATATTTTGAATCATTGCGTGCATTTTTCCCAGTTTGTCCCGTAAAAATTATAGCGCCGGTATCACGTTAAGTAAAGGTGGTTCCCCTCTCCTGTCTGTGCCCGTTTGAAGGTGTTCCCACTATTTTCGGGTCTCGGGTCCCAGCAGAATGAGGATATGAAAGACTAGGAGATCATCCCAATGATTCGTAGGACGTTTAAGAGAAGTTAGGACAGCAAAAGGGGTTCGGAAGCCAATGAGAATTCTCTTTACTTCGGAAACTGTTTCAGACTTCATTGGGCTAAGTGAGTAAATGGCTGAAACGTGTGGAGATATCAAGCGAACCATATGCTCGTACCTATTTTCAAAGCTGGCCTCAGAGTTATCAGCAGTAATCGAGTAAGCACTGATAAGTTGTGCTGCCTCACCTTCGACGCACGTCTTAAGATGATACAGTTTTTGAGCTTCCGGAGTGGAGCCGCGTCTGGAATCGGTTTGTTGCCGACGTTTCGCCATCATTGCAGCTGGCTTCTTCAGGGTGGTATCAAAAATGATGTATATTCTCGCAATGATATATTCGAACGTTCGAAATTTAGATTTATTCAAATCTGCACTAAAGATGAGATCATTGATAACTATCAGTAGGGTTTTCATACAGCTTAGCGATCAGAGGCTTTGTCCAGAGTATGCACGGTGAGAAGGAATCATAACATTGGCTCGAAGTTGTCACTAGCTATCGAGTAACATTCCACGTGAACGGAGGCGTTATGTTCAAAAGTAAGAAACTGGCCTGAAATTAATCTGAATTGATTCTCAAAGAAATTAAAATACATATGAAAGTAATAATTGGTAGCTGTATAGAATATTCTCAAGCATTCTGATTACTTGCGCACAGGATAAGATGATCCCAAGGTATGGAACCCAATGCTCTGTACGCCGATGTCCAGCATTGAAATCTCCAGTGCCGCGATTGATACAGTTCGAATCGAAGAAGGATTTGACTCGGGACGTTGCAGCATCACCTTTACTGCATTTCCCCTGCAGTGTGGACAGCAACAGCAGGTTTGAGCCGAATACAGCGACAAAAAGAGTTGAATTTCAGTCTTTCTCCAGCGGCAGCAGGAATGTGTTGGCGTATCATGATTTCGTATGTCGTATTGAGAGTTGAACTCAACCCTCGTGGCCATTTTCTCCAGCAGGTTTCTCGTGGCTTTTGTGAAATTATATGGCTCAAGTTTCTACTTTGATGTCCTTGACAGATTCTTTTGAATATAATGAAGACTGAGAACTCATGCTATCGGCCACACCAAGTATTCCACATCGATGTGCATTTCGAGTCATTCCAAATCAATTCAGGCAGGTCAATCACCCACCATCTTGGATTTCGAAGAAATTCGATGAATTCGTTACTATTGCCGCGTTTACAACCCGTGTAAAATTTCAGCTCCCCAAGATTTATAGTTTCTGAAGTTTCGGAAGTCTGCTTCAATCGAATTTCCAAGAATTAGTTCCTATGATGCAGCATTCATTGGAAAATATTCATATTTTAGGTTATAATTGAGATACCTCTATTAAATTTCTACCACATATCAAGAAAAGTACAAGTATTTGAGAAAAAAATATTACATCAACATCAAGTATGATTGCAGGTCATATTTTTCTTCATTTCTAGATTGATAAGTTTTTCAAGTACAAAAATTCAACTCATTCCAAATTCGATTATCACGGAGAGGTAGTGCAGTTTTCCACTTAAATTTTTGTCCAAGATTAGAGTTCAAACTTCGCTCTACAAGATTGTGGAAGAAAATTAGTGGCTTTTTGATGATTAATGCAAAAATTCACTTTTCTAAGTTGATTTTGACTTTGGATGAAAATTCAAACGTAGGAACAGTATCAGATAACGTCAAACACATATGATTTCATATGATGTGAACGTGGAATCAGCGCATCATGGTTTCTGTGATACAGTGGGTCACACAAGTGGGTCAATGAGGATTATGGGGAAGGGGGCTTCCACCCCCTTGTCCAAAATCTACAAAAATGAAGAGAAAACGATAGCAAAAATCATGAAACAAAAATGATCTTTGAACAAGTCGGATATTATTCAGCTCCTCCATCCTCCTCTCTGCTCCGAAAGTGTGAAGATTGATGTCGAATCTACTTGGATGAAAGAATATTGTACTCCTAGAAAGCAGTTTTTTTCATACAAGTAACCTCATAATCGTCATATTTTCACAGGATGCATAAATAATGACACTCACGATTCAACATATGGTTGATTTTGAGAAAGTAACAACGATATTGGCGATATTTATGAATCGTACAACTGCTGCGCAGTATAAGAGAACTTAACGGGCAAAAAAATTTTCTGAGCCAGGAAATCAAAAATTCGTGCCCACAATTAACTGAATTGCCGAGAGACCATCATGAATCACTAAAACAGCAAATTTTTTGCTGGACTAGCAGAATCTTCAATATGATACGCAAAATATGTTCTGCTAAATATTCGTTCCCCATACAGCAACCGTACTCCGCTAAAAGCATGGACACTCTAAACAACTGCGGTCTCAGCGGACAAGATTGCTGTGATAGCAAATGCTTTTCTGTAGCAGGAAAAAAATATGTTGCGCCAGCAAAAGGGACCTAGCACAATCAGATTTCGCTGTCACAGCGAATCTTTCCCCCCCCCTCCGTTTATTGGAAAGAAATTTCGGGCATTCAAACACATATACGTGTGCAAAGTTTTCACTGAAGTCCAATAAAACAACTGTATTCGCAGTTTCCAAATTTGTCTCGAGTTCCCAAGAAATTAAACTATGCTTTGGTAATGAAGGAATGGGATACCATAGTTTTCCCAGTCTTCCGAGTGAAATATATTCCAATATTCACGGTTACAAAACGTCGGATGAGTGCTGTTCGGTCAGTGCTCAGATAGCACAAGAGTTCTAAAAGAGTTCATAATGAATACAATGTATTCATATAGACCTCTTTATAAACTCTTGTGCTATCTGGGTGAGTACTCACCAACTTTGCACTCGATAGACAATTGGAGCAGTGACGTAACATATACTCCCTATAATCAACTGAAGAAACCAAATACCTAACGAAGTCCTGATAGAATTCTTTTTTTGTCTAGCATGCGGCAATAATATTACATCCTGGTACATAGCACACACACGTACAAAGTGGATCCCAGCGGATCATTTAAATTCTCAAGAATCAGGCTATTTCTTACATGATTATTTTTTGAGATGCTGATGGTACTTTTTTGCCCAGGCACGATTTTTGAATACACATTGTTCTCGTACAAATTTGTCTCCAATTCTACGATTGTACACTGAGAGTAATTCAGAAGTGAAAATAACTAGTTTTTGTGATGAAATAGGGGATATACTTGAAATAATGTTAAAAATTGATGGGAAATATCGATAATTATTCATTGCGTTATTTTAACCGAAAAAAAATGTTGCCGTCACCAGCCTCGATCATGATTGGTTGTGATCAGGAACCTGACTTCTTCCCTCGAAGCCACGGATCATTCTTGAAAATATTGGGGTTTTCGATTTATATCAACCTCACCAAGTGGGAGATTTCCTTCCAAATCGTCTCATAAGAAATTACTGTTTTCGATCAACAATTCTCACTGGCTTCAATTTTCAAACTCCGTGGTATGGAAAATTACTGCTTTTCCTTATCAATTTGTATTCGTATGCCAAGTAAATAACACTTCATATCAAATATATCCCCGGACGGATGGGAGAATTAGTAATTATTATTAATAAATCTCTCTCAGTGGAGCGTCCAATTTCTTTCCCCTCTCATTTTCGTGTAGGTTCTGGAAGAACCAGAATCCCTTTCTTTCGTAAAAGCTTCCTGGATCGATCGACTGCATATTTATTTGCATTGAATTTCTCCATGATTTGTTTTTCACTCCATGCAGAGGGCGCCAATTTTAATAACCGTATTTTGAATAACAACTGAACTTGAAAAACAAGAGCGCAACTATTTGTCGTGACGAGTATGTTCCTTGCACATTGGTGGGTGTCTTTCCGAGTGACATATAATTTTCTGTGAAATCGTATATACAGGGTCGGACGTGCTGATACTAAACCGAGTGAGTGCGAGCCAATTCAATAATTATTTAAATCTTAGCCTTGTGCTTCGTTTAAGTGATGGAGGTTTTGGAATAAAAATTTCCTCAACTCTTTCGGACTGAACAGTGATTGTGAAATTGTGCGAAACTATTATAGGTATTAGTGTGATGAAATATTGACAATTATGACACCTGAAATTAGAAAAACTGTTGACCTTTGTAGCTTAGGGGAAGAACTCACAACTGAATGTCACAAAACAAGTTATACCAAAATTGTGAAATTGAATGATGTACACGAATTGTGTGCTGATGGGAAAAAACTTCCATCTATTCGGAGTGGCGTGAGTTCCGAACTATTGAGGAATATTTGTGAACATCATAGATTATTATATTTGAAAAAATATGAAAGTTCTCAGACCTGTTGTTTTGATCCCTTTAAATGGCATAGAAAGAACATGACAAAGTCACTACGCACAGTAAGTGTGCATTTCCCAGAACGGTTGAGTGAAGTGAACATGAAATCAATTCCTGGACAAAAAATTTGTAATATGTGTAGGAATAAATTGGATGAATACTTGAATAATACAACTGATGGCAATAGTTCGAATACAGGTGAAAATTATTCTGATATAACGGGAAGGAGTGAGCATAATATACTCAGATTAGAGGAAACTTAGGAACTTACTACTCAGGAACGAAATTTAGTTTCCACTGAAATAGGGTTATGTCCCGTTAAATTACATGCTATTCCGTCACAATATAGATTTTCGTATGCCAAGAGGAAACTTGAGGTAATACATGATATTTTGGAGAGTAAAATGACTAGAGTTTTGAATGGAGAATTTCTTGAAGAATAAAAACCAGAAAGCACACTTCGAACTTTAGAACAAAACGCTAAAGATTCAGATGTACTCATCCAATCGCGTGAAGCAGAACTGAGGCCATAACTACTCGACGTGGGAGAATACAGCTTTCAACATCGGCGCCCTCTTCATGGGGTGAAAAATAAATGATGGAGGAATTCAATGCAAGCGAATATGCAGTCGATCAATCCAGGAAGCTTTTACGAGACAAAGGAATTTTGGCTTTTCCAGAACCTGAGAGAGGACAAAGAATCGATGTTACAATCGTAGAATTGGTCACGAATTTTCACTAAAATGATGAATACTCCAAAATCATGCCCGGGCAGAAATATACCGTCAGTATCTCAAAAAATACGCATGTGAGTAATTCCACGTCAACTGGGACAGCTGCGGAACCTGATGTCTTCAAAACCCCGTGGCTTTTTTTTATATGTTCTATACCGATACAAAACACCACTGATTTTGTTTCAGATTTTCATGATAATCTTTTTGCAAGTTACGGACAATTGGAAATTCCAAAAAATCGATTGAACGCTCCCATTCAAATATCAATATTTCTGGTTCTATTGGACTTACAAAATTCCGGTTCCACTCATTTGAAACTCCTGAAATGTCCTTTCGTTATAAATTTTTCATGTTCTATAAAAGTTCAAAATTCGATGATTATTTGAACAATTTAACTTTAAAATCGATTCTGAACTAACTTTACACCCTTGGAAAATTTTGAAAAAAATATGAGCGTATTCCTCGTTGAATTTCCTACGGAATGTGTGAATTTGAGGATGGAGAACGAATGGACACTGGTGCAAACAAATAGAAATTCATTGCGCCATTGATGCTGCTCATGATATGCGTACCAAGGAGATTATGATCAGAGGTGCCAGATGAGCTCCAACGCTCAGGGGAAGAGTACCCCTACCATCACTTCATGTATATGATAGTCGTGAGTATTGGTGAGTAACACTTACAACACATACATATATGAGGTGATGGTGGGGGTACATTTCCCCTCAGCGTCGGAGCTCATCTGGCAGCTCTGATTATCGTAGGACATTGTTACAAGGAAATCAAATTAATCATATCTCGTCAACTATCGAAGCAATTTTTATGACATGTTTTTTATTTGTATACAGAAATCGTAACAAATTCAGTAGCGGCTGACAATTTTTTTGTTTTTGGTTTTTGTTGTGATACAGATTCTACAAAATGTAATGAAAGTGTTCCACGGACAGCCTTCGCTTCTTGAAATCGAGCTTGTAAGATGATATCTTCTTCATGGTCTTCTTTATTCGTGAAATAACAAATATTGATATTTTTGATATCTGGGTTATTTTCAATCCAGTCGAAGAACTTTTTCGGTGTGTTGATGGGATCCTGACGGGGCTCTATGCTGGCTCTCGCAACCAATCTCTTGAGCGTCCCACCGATGCCGTCACATGGGCCCTTTCCATGCGCCGTCGCAAAAGAATGCCATTCAGCCGGCACCCCAAAATCTTCTCCATGATGACAGAGGTTTATGAAATTCTTTTTGTTTTCATATTGAACACTAGCTCCGTCCGAGAAATAAATTCTTCTGTCTTATTTCTCCATTCTCTTTGTAATAGATAACGAACGGATGTAATGTTACTTGGTCGCTATTCCAATGTATTCCCTGAATGGCATCTTGGATCATAAATGCATAATTTTCGGAAAAATCGCAGATAATTAGACACTCTCCGGTTTTCAAATCATTCTTTCGCTCCGAAAAGGAAATCGATTACTGTTCAGCAATGAATGCATGAGTCACCAGTTCATCGAGCTCCACGCACAGTTTCTCCAAGAACTCCTGTACAGGTGTTTGCATCATCTCCAGATTTGTTCGATCAACTGATACCCATTGTCTGTACGTTACGGTGGCTCGAAACTCATTCTCGAATAAATCTTGCAACTTCTCTTCTAAATTTGATGTACCAGGACAGTTAATGCAGTTTTTCAAATGGCAGTCGACTGTTGGTGGATTGCATAACATTCGAGTCAAGCAGTCGTTATGGTTTTGTACTGGCTGTGATGTGTTGGATGTAAGATGAGCTATCCTTGCACTATCAATCATCAATTTCACATTCTCATGGATGACACGAACGCAAACACAATGAGTTCCACTCGATCCAAGGAGCACACACTGTTTCGGTCTGAGTTCAGCAAATTTCGAAAAACCGATTTTGACGTTCGGGAATGTTTCTGGAAAACCCCGGTATGTTTCCTTCAGATTAGTGAGTAATAATCTTCTCTGCTTCTGAATTTTCTACCCATCCTCATTTACGGTAACGTAGTTTTTTTTCCCAGGCATAACACGACTTGTATCGTCAGATGTATAAAAATCTCTGATTTGTTTTAGAACATGTTCCGATAATCTTTCGCCTAATTTTTTATCGAGTTCTGACAAAATACCACAGTTCTTAGCTAATTCTTTCGAAATGGTAATCATGCGATTAGAAGCACCAGAAATTTCCACGAATTTCACTAAAAGGCCAATCTTCGAAGGAAAATTTGAATTTTTAGAGCTCTATCAGGTGTGTTGTGGAAACATTCTTTCAATTTTTCAATAATTTTTATTTATGCATCATCCACTTGTAAATTCGTATCGTCTTGTATCCTGAAAACTTTCTCACGTAATACGTCGCTCACATTCATGAACTTCTCTCACGGATACTTCTGTTGTAACAGTTTCTTCTTTCTGATTGGAGAGACACCAAATTGTGTTAGACTCTCATTTAGTGCTCTGACACTGACAGGAAATGATCCTGATGACATGTCACTCAGATTTGTTGAAACACTGCCACTATCCTCATTGGCATGATAAATCCTTAAAGGTCCAGCATCGTCAGTCCTCAAGGGTAGTGTGTTACCGCTTTTTGAATTTTCACCGGAAATCCTCGAGGGTCCAGCACTATCACTTGATGGCAATGCAGTTCCACTGAGTTCGTTTTTATTCAATCGGTTCACAAATCTTAACCGACAGGAATCACAGATTTTCAATTTCTGCGACAATGACGGACCAGTTTTCAATAAACTGTTCATAATCCTGGAAGGTACAGGTCTTAGGTTTTTTTGCGACTTTTTTACATGTTTTTCCAGTTCAAACGGATTGCAACAATAATCAGAACGTCCTTTCAATTTCCTGGAGGCGATCATCTTCGCACGCACAAAATTTGATCCCGTAGGGGTCTTGAAATTTGACGAACGTCTGACTGGACCGAGGGTTGAATGCAAACTGGTATGAACATGAAAAGAATCAGTGAATCATACGACACGGTATACTTCCAGGTAAACAAGCACCGTAGAGAGGGTCGTCTCAGCCTGCTGTTTTCAATTGCATGCTCAATGATCAAGGGAACCTGCTTCTGTCGAAAAATGACCTACGAAAGGTACAACTGAAGAGGATGCCCATTACGGGACTTTATAATATAACGTTAGCGTGAGGCAGCGAGTGATGGAACGAATTTATTTCTGTTTGTATCAGTGTCCATTCGTTTTCCATCCTCAAATTCACATATTCCGTAGGAAATTTAACAAAGAATACGCTCATATTTTTTTCAAAATTTTCCAAGGGTGTCAAGTTAGTTAAAAATCGATTTTGAAGTTAAATTGTTTGAAGAATCATCGAATTTTGAACTTTTATAGAACATAAGGAATTCATGACGAAAGTACATTCCAAGAGTTTTAAATGAGTGGAACCGGGGTTCCGTAAGTCCAAAAGAACCAGAGATATTGATATTGAGCGTTCGATCGATTTTTTGGAATTTTCAATTGTCCATAACTCGCAAACAGATTATTATACAAATCTGAAAATATTACAAGTCGTATTCTAGTAATATGGAACTCATATAAGACTTGACAACTGCATCGGAGACATCAAGGTCGAATTTTACCGAAATTCGTCCCGCTTGACATGGAATTACTCATGTACAGAAGAGGCTCACAATCTTGGTAGTTTGAACGAATTGTATACTGCTTTCAGAAACGAATATCCGAATATCAAACTTCGTCGCTCTAAATTTTGTTTATTGAGACCAAAATGGTGTGGTTTAGCAGGATCTGCTGGGACACCTGCTGTATGTGTGTGTGCGATACATCAGAATGTAAAACTATTGCTGCATGCAAGACACATAGATGAATCCTCATTGAGTATTTGGTTTACTCAGTTGATTGCAGGGATTGTATGTTGTGTTATTACTCCAACTGTCGAAGCGAAAAGTTGATGAATGTTCTCAAAGCGGGATTTGAGGATGATGATCCCGAAGATGGAATAGAGTATGATCAATGGGTGTGCACTGACAGAACAGAACTTAAGAGACGTTTTGCTACTGTGGATGAATATTTAAATATGTTATTCGGAAAACTGGTGCTCCATCCTTTCATTGCCAGAGCACAGTCTAATTTCTTGAAAACTGAAAGTAAATCTGGAACCTGAAAATGCGGTTGGTTTATTAGACGCCAGTGAAAATTTTTCATACCTCATTCGCGTTGAAGTCCAAGGTTATCACTGGTGGGAGAGTGCATGTACGTTACATCCTATACTTATGCAGGGTGTTCCATTTTAATTTTTATATCGGAATAACTCAAAAACGAGGAGTTTTGGAAGAAAATGTTTCGAACAAAAGTTGTGAGATTCCGAGAGGGACATCTGATGGTGACCTTGAAGCCGGCCTCGAATGTCAACTTCAAGGTCATTCAGAGGTCAACTTTTGTTTCTTGAATAGAATTTCCTCTTTTTGACTGCAGATTCAGATTTGACGTTGAAAAACAAGAAACTTTTGTCTGAATCATTTTTCCGAATTCTGCACAGATGGCGCTCTAATCGATAAAAAATGAGTTTTATGAAACACTCGTATTGCTTTCTGTGTGAAACGACATTTAACTCTACAGTGTTTTTTTACAGCTTCTGAGGATGACCGTCGCCATGAGAGTTACCCAATGTGCACCACGAGGAGGTTTAGTGATCGGATCTTGCATGTCTTTGTGGCCCAGGGATTTTCCATCCACCAATATTGACAATTATGTCTATTCATAGTACCGTTACTGCGAATTGTTGCCAAATGTATTATGTACACAAGTACACAACAATACTTGTGTTTATCATGAACAAGAAAGGTCGTACTAGAGCATTGTTTACAAACATAAGTGGAACGGAATGTTCAATATCCTGTATTCATTCACGAATTCTTCTCTCAATTCTTCTCTTTTCTGGATTCTTCTCTTTTCTCAATACCATGGATTATCCTTGGGGTGAAAGATGTGATATTCTCCTGATACTAGGAGAATGTCGACGTAATTACGCTGCAGCATCAAGATTGTATGGAGAGAGGTATCCAAATAGACGCCAGCCTTCACTTCAGGTGATACGCTCAATAAAAAGACGAATTAGAAGAATGAATATCTGAAGAGTCAGAAGGCGTTATGATGGAAATCGTATGGATGCACGCTCAGTAGCCGTTTTAGGAATGGTGCACCTGAATCCTCACATTAGTACCAGACAAATCGAGCACTAATTAGGGATCCCAAGATCAACGGCACACCGCATACTAAGATCTGGTAAATATCATCCTTACCACATGACATTGGTGCAAGCATTGAGTGAAAATGATCTTAGACGTAGGGTTGAATTCTGTCAATGGGCCTCGGAGCAACCGCCTGGTGTTTTCAATTACGTGATGTTTAGTGATGAGGCAACATTTCGCGGTAACGGTGTTATGAACAGACATAACTGTCATTATTGGTCGTTGAAAAATCCCAGATGGCATCGACAAGTTGACAATCAACATCGCTGGACTCTGAATGTGTGGTGTGGGATTTTGAATGGTCAGATCATTGGTCCTTATTTCTCCCAACATACTGTTAGGAAGGAAAATTATCTGCAATTGATTCGGGACAAATTACCAAGGATGATGGAAGATGTTGATCTCTACACACGGAACAGGATGTGGCTTCAACATGAGAGGGCACCACCTCATAACGCTGCAATTGTCAGAAATTCCTTAAACACATCTTACCCACAAAGATGGATTGGTCGCAGTGTATACATTGCCTGGCCGGCTAGGTCTCCGGATCTTACCACTTCGGATTTTCACTTGTGGGGTTTCATCAAAGATGTAGTTTATGAGAGACAACCAACGACCAGAGATGACATGAAACTCCGAACACAAACTGTCTGCTGAACAATTCCACGTCATGTGCTTTTGTCGTTGGAACCACATTTCCAGAGACGAATTAGGTGATGCCAACAGGTCAACGGTGCAAATATCGAACATTTGATACGGTGAATTTCCATACATATCGCAGAGCGCTCGTCTTGAAAAATTACACACCTCTACACTCTTCAAATACGGAAGAGTGGAAATTCTACTCGAACAGAAAGATAGGTTCCCTTCTGAGTGCCTAAAGAGTGGAATTTCACTCTGTTGGAGTGGTAATTCACTCCTCAGGCAGCCAGAAGGGATCCTATCTCTCCGTTCGAGTGGAATTTCCACTCTTCCGTATTTAGAGAGCAATCCAGACAATCGGCCCTTTTCAGGGCCACAACGATGTGCAAAATCCGATCGCTAAACCTTCTCGTGGTGCACATTGGGTAACTCTAATGGCGACGATAATCCTCAGAAGCTGAAAAAAAAACACTGTAGAGTTAAATGTCGTTTTACACAGAAAGCAATACAAGTGTTTCATAAAACTCATTTCTCATCGATTAGAGCGCCATCTGTGCGGAATTCGGAAAAATGATTCAGACAAAAGTTTCTTGTTTTTCAACGTCAAATCTTTTTATATCGGAATAACTCAGAAACAAGGAGTTTCGGAGGATAATGTTTCGAACAAAAGTTGTGAGATTCTGAGAAGGACATCTGACGGTGACCTTGACTTTGGCCTCGGATCTCAACTTCAAGGTCATCCAGAGGTCAACTTCTGTTTCTTGAATGGAATCCCCTATTTTCAACTGCAGATTCAGATTTGACGTTGAAAAACAAGAAACTTTTGCCTGAATCATTTTTCCGAATTTCGCACAGATGGCGCTCTAATCGATGAAAAATGAGTTTTATGAAACACTGGTATCGCTTTCTGTGTAAAACGACGTGTAACTCTCCAGTGTTTTTTTTCAGCTCCTGAGGATTACCGTCGCCATTAGAGTTACCCAATGTGCACCACGAGGAGGTTGAGCGATCGGATCTTGCACATCTTTGTGGCCCTGAAAAGGGCCGATTGTCTGGACTGTAGAGATGTGTGTAATTTTTCACGACGAACGCTCTGCAATATGTATGAAAATTCACCGTATCAAATGTTCGATATTTGCACCGTTGTCCTGTTGGCATCACCTAATTCGTCTCTGGAAATGTGGTTCAAACGACAAAAGCACATGACGTGGAATTGTTCGGCAGACAGTTCGTATTCGGCGTTTCATGTCATCTCTGGTCGTTAGTGGTCTTTCATAAACTACATCTTTGATGAAATCCCATAAGTAAAAATCCAAAGGGGTAAGATCCGGAGACCTCGTCAGCCAGGCAATGTATCCACCGCGACCGATCCATCTGTGTGGGTAAGATGTGTTCAAGAAATTCCTGACAATTGCAGCGTTATGAGGTGGTGCCCCATCATGTTGAAGCCACATCCTGTTCCGTGTGTGGAGATCAACATCTTCCATCATCCTTGGTAATTTGTCCCGAATCAATTGCAGATGATTTTCCGTCCCAACGGTATGTTGGAAGAAATAAGGACCAATGATCTGACCATTCAAAATCCCGCACCACACATTCAGAGTCCAGCGATGTTGATTGTCAACTTGTCGATGCCATCTGGGATTTTCAATTGACCAATAATGACAATTATGTCTGTTCATAACACCGTTACTGCGAAATGTTGGCTCATCACTGAACATCACGTAATCGAAAGAAACCAGGCGGTTGCTCCGAGGCCCATCGACCGAATCCAACCCTACGTCCAAGATCATCTTGCACCAATGTGATGTGGTAAGGATGATATTTACCAGATCTCAGTGTGCGGTGTGCCGTTGATCTTGGGATACGTAATTGGTGCTGGATTTCTCTGTTAATAACGTGAGGATTCAGGTGCACCATTCCTAAAACGGCTACTGCGCGTGCATCCATACGATCTCCATCATTACGCCTCCTGACTCTTGGGATATTCATTCTTCTAACTCGTGTTTCTATTGAGCGTATCGCCTGAAGTGAAGGCTGGCGTCTATTTGGATACCTCCCTCCATACAAACTTGATGCTGCAGCGTAATTACGTCGACATTCTCATAGTATGAGGAGAATATCAAGTATTTCACCCCAAAGATAATCCATGGTATTCAGACCTTCACAACACTGATCAAAGATCTTCTTCAAGTTTGAATCGTATATCGGAAAGAATTTGTGAATGAATGAAGGACATGAAACATTCCGTTTCACTTATGTTTGTCAACAATTCTCTAGTATGAACTTTCTTGTTCATGATAAACACAAGTATTGATGTGTACTTGTGTTTGGCAACAATTCACGGTAACGGTACTATGAACAGACATAATTGTCAATATTGGTCGATGGAAAATCCCAGCTAGGTCTCCGGATCTTACCACTTTGGATTTTCACTGATGGGGTTCCATCAAATTTTCAGGGCCACAAAGATGTGCAAGATCCGATCGCTCAACTTCCTCGTGGTGCACATTGGGTAACTCTAATGGCGACGGTAATCCTCAGGAGCTGAGAACAAAAACACTGGAGAGTTAAATGTCGTTTCACACAGAAAGCAATACGAGTGTTTCATAAAACTCATTTTTTATCGATTAGAGCGCCATCTGTGCGGAATTCGGAAAAATGATTCAGACAAAAGTTCCTTGTTTTTCAACGTCAAATCTGAATCTGCAATCAAAAAGAGGGGATTCTATTCAAGAAACAAAAGTTGACCTCTGAATGACCTTGGAGTTGACATCCGAGGCCAGCGTCAAGGTCACCATCAGATGTCCCCCTCGGAATCTCACAACTTTTATTGGAAACATTTTGACAAAAATGACAAAATGACTTTTTCGTGTCTTTTGGAGTATTCCGGTCGTTTTTCTCCCAATGCACGGCCCAAGCGATCCCCAGTTAAAATTCTATGCAAGAAACCTTTCCTTCCCTGCCGTTGAAGCAGCAGTTCACACGTCAAATAACGCCAGTAGGGAGGCAAGGGGAGTTCTACTCCAAGATTCCTTCTTACCAGCATCACCATCCTCCCTCCCCGAATTTTTAGCGGGGTCACAAACCCTCTCGACCGAATTTCAGCCGTCACGAACCTCGGAAATCCGCGTGGATTTTTTTTTCCGCTCCCCCCATTGGTGGATTGTTTTTGTTTGTTCGATTCCGAGAATGAAAAAAAGAGGAAAGAAGGGGAGAAACATCTTTTTTTCCAAGATTGTTATTCCGAAAATTGTGTGGTTTACATATGTGATTTTTCCCCCCTTTCCCCGATTTCGGTTCCGAGAAAAAAAAATTTTTTCCTTTGTTCGATTCCGAGGATAAAAAAAAAGAAAAGAAGGGGAGAAACATCTTTTTCTTTTCATGATTGTTATTCCGAGAATTATGCGGTTCACATGTGTGATTTCTTTTCCCACGCTGACGCCCCCCTTCACCAACCCTACAATTTCAGTTCCGAGAAAGGAAAATGTGTCGCGCGATTCTGAGAATCATGCGTTTCTTTTTCATTTCAATGTATTTTTTCTTCTTTTTTCATCTCCGACAGTTAATTGAGACGGGCCACGGGGCCGTGAGATATATATATATATATATATATATATATAATGTATTACTTCTCAGGAGGTGGCAATACTTCCGCACAAGCTATCTTCCTGCAGTACAGTTTGCATATAAAGAACTTATTCACCGTAAACCTCTAGTAAGTAATTTTCCGTCCTAATCAATATTTCTTTCAGGTTCCGGCATCGAACATGATTAACGGATATGACTTGATCACAGAAAAAAACAGTTTCTCCGAACTTCTTGATCATATCAACCATCCGATCGAATAATCCAATTGTTTCAAATAAACTACAGATCACACAGGAACTAGGGAGCCCGGCTCCGCCCTTGCGCAAATGCTCTGACTCCTACTTATTTCTTTTTATTCTGGAAATTTTGTGAAATATCATTCATCCAATCAAAATGAATTCCATTGATTTGAAGAAAGATTTATTTATATCAATGAGTTCTCTGAAGGATCAGGGAATCTCTTTGTACATTCTATGAAATAATTTCTTAGATAGGGAAGAATCTTCATTGTTTCAAATATCGATTTATTCACAAAAAATTTCCATTTCATATTCATGAAAACATATTATTTCGAGTGCAAGAAATATTTATATTATTTATATTGATATTTTCCTATTTCACAACTTGTTTTATTCAAATACTTGAATATTTTATTGAAAGGAGAAATTATAATTTCGGCACTACAGTTGGTTATTACAATGTTATGAATGGCTTCTGCATATTCTTTGAGAATAGAGAAATAAAGAATAGAGTCCTTGTTCTGCCGGCCTTACGAGTTGAAATATTGTTTCAACTCATTCTCTTTTTTTTCGTGTGAAGGAACATTTATCAAAGATAAATTGAAATGGAAAATGTATCAAAGAGAAGAAAATTATTAGGAAATCGAATACTAATACAAAGTGCGGTCACAATGATTATTATTGGCAGTATTTGTGATGCCAAACGATTAAGGGCATCCTGTGGACCTCAAGTTTACTAGATCTTCTTCCCCAAAATACTCAAAAAAATGATGAAATGTCAACCAATGGTCATAACTTCTCACAGAAAAGTTTTATCACCGCTTTGAGCATCTGAAACGTTGAGAGCAACGCTGCTCAATTGATTCTTAGTGTCAACCAAGCTTGAGCAACGTTTAATCAAAAGTTAGAACAATTGGTTGCTATAGTAACGGCCGACGGCTTCCACTTGATTCAAAAATGATTTAGTAAAATAGAGAAAATCAACTAGCCAGATATACCTCCTTTCTGCTAGGTAGAGACCTGTCGTTGGGACGGAACGAGGTGTGACTGGTTGATTGTTTTCCATTCTATCGAATTATCTTTCGAGTATTTTAGGTGGAAAGATCTGGTTATGTCGAGGGGCGGCGTGATTCTTCCCAAGAAATACTAGCGTCAGAAGGTTAGCCACATCTATCGTGTGAAATTTCTGAAGAATATTTTGATATTCTTGAAATACCGCTTTATACAGGATGCTTCGAACGTCCACAGAAATACGGCACACCCTGACGTGGAGACTTACGGAACTGTAACTCTCCGATTTTAATGAAACTTTGTACACTTGTACAACATCGAAGAATTATCGACGTGTATCTCTTTATTTGAGCAATGGGATGGATTTATTGAAAGAAATCATCCTTAGAATGTTGGAGACAACAATAGCATAAACAGAAAACAATGATTCAATTTTGAAGAAAAAATTCTTCCAGAGGGGTTTCATTGAATCTGAACAGTTGATAGGTTCATTGGTATCTTTCACAGTGAAACTATCCATTGGTAATACGAAGGTGTGTTTAAAAAATAACGAGAATTTTCGTTTTATGAAAAAAATATTTATTTATTCATCAATATCTATTTTGTCCCCTTCAAAATGATCCCCCTTGGATATAATACACTTGTGCCAACGCTTTTTCCAATCCTCGAAACACTTTTGAAACTCGATCTTTGTAATAGCTTTTAGCTCTTTCAGCGATTCGCTTTTAATGTCATCTATGCTTGTAAAACGACGGCGTTTTAATGTTCTCTTTATTTTTGGGAATAGAAAAAAGTCACATGGAGCCATATCTGGCGAATATGGAGGCTAAGGCATCGTTTCAGTTTTGTTTTTGGTCAAAAGTTCACGAACAAGCAATGAAGTGTGAGCAGGTGCATTATCGTGGTGCAAAAGCCATGAATTGTCTTGCCACAAATCCGGGCGTTTTTTTCGGATTGCTTTTCGACTGATATGCGAACATCATCAGCGACTTCTCTGATTGTGATTCAGCGATCGTTCATAACCATTTCTTTCACTTTTTTCACGTTTTCATCGGTTGTTGATGCGCTTTGGCGTCCGGGTCGTTCGTCATCTTCAACGTTTTCGCGGCCATCTTGGAAACGCTTATACCACTCGTAAATCCTTGCTTTACTCATAGCAGACTCACCATATGCCTTTGTTAACATTTTACGAACTTCACTACACTTTATTTCATTTTTCACGCGAAATTGAATACAAATTCTTTGATCCATTTTCTTTCACAAACGAAAATCGCCGAGCTCGAAAAACACGTCATAACGTTAGCGGCTGCCACTTAAAAAGTAAGCAATGAATATTGCTGAAAATTTTATCGTACTTCAGGGGCATGTGTACCAACATAATAAAGAAAAATTTTATACAGGCGGACTCTCCAAACCCGCGAAATTTAAAAATTCTCGTTACTTTATGAACACACCTCATATATCGACTACGAATTTTTAGTAGACTCACCACGAATATTTTTCCGCAATCCTCGTTTTCCCTGAGTTGACAGTCATTCTTCTAAATATCAATAGACCCGGTCTTTCCGTGTAATTTTCCGGTTGATGTACACAGGAAAATTCCGATCATTTTTCATAGTGTAGAACTATGCGAAGAAATTGGACAATAACTTTTATCATAAGTCAATCTCAATCTTCATCATCACAGCTGGCAATGATTATGACTCATGGTACAAGTAACTGTCCAACTTTTTCAAATAGTTCTAATTCGCGAATAAAATAGCAATTAAATTCCTCTTCGTGCAGATTGAGAGAGCACTTTGTATAGGGGGGATTTACTTCAAAAAGTTACTTAATCGAATCCATTTTTAAAATTACTATGCTTGTTGAGAAAATCTCAGAGAACCATACACTCCACATTTTTTGGAGTAAGAATCCACTCATGAAGAGTGAAAATACTGCAACTTCGATGAAAATAAGACACTTGTTAGAAGTGAATCTTCACTGCAATGAAATGAGAATTCCACTGTTATGAAATAGTTGAAATTTCACTTGAAGAAATTGAGAGAATATCATTTGATCGTATAGGCTATTGTGTGTTTGAGAAGGGGCGACCTCGTTGAGTTGAGTCTGCAATGTCCTGATCGTATTATACTGGAAGAGAAGTTTATCTGTATTTGATGAAACTTGTTTTGGATACGTCTGAATAAATATTTATTACATACAAACATGACTCACTTCTTTCAGATGAGGTTCATTGACGCAGTCGAGAAATATAATATGAAATGTGCACTTCAAAATTACTAAAAGTGGATACGTGTTAACACGGATGAATAAATCAGAGATACTTCTCTAGGAAGGGATGATATATACTAACTGCACCTTCCAGATTCAAGTATTCTGCTGCAACAATCAAATAGTGCCTTCTTACATCGTTCAAAAATGCGTTTCATTGAATCAACATCATTCTGAATAGTTAAGATAAGAATTCAGCTTTGAATATAAACAGGCATTTGACTTTGGGTATAATTTTGAATGCAATACAATAACGGTGAATCGTCATTAGATTCTGAAGTACAAGGTCGTAGGAGGTCGTTCGATTGTATCATTGAAGACAGTATGCACCGGTTCTCGAGATTTGACGGAATTGATAATTCATACGTTTTCATTGAATAGACTGACTAATGAGAGGAAGAGGAATTTTCAGGGAGTAGACACCAGCGATTGAAATTTGAATCGTTTGTTCAACCGGATTGACAGCAAAATATGAAAAATCTGATTTCAAATTCATTACGATGTTCTAATTTATTTCTTCTCCATAACAAATACTGGTTAAATTTTATGGTCTAGAAAAAGTGGAGAGCATCATACATTTCAATATTTTTATATATATATATATATATATATATCTCACGGCCCCGTGGGCCGTCTCAATTAACTGTCAGAGATGAAAAAAGAAAAAAAAATACATTAAAAACAAAAAGAAACGCATGGTTCTTAGAATCGCGCGACACATTTTTTTTCTTGAAACCGAAATCGGGGGGTTGGTGAAGGGGGTGTCAGCGTGAGAAAAAAAATCACACATGTAAACCGCATAATTCTCGGAATAACAAGCATAAAAAAGAAGATGTTCCTCCCCTTCTTCCCTCTTGTTTTATTCTCGGAATCGAACAAAAAAAAACAATCCACCAATGGGGGGACCGGAAAAAAAATCCGCGCGGATTTCCGAGGTTCGTGACTCCGCTAGAATTCGGTCGGAGGGGGGGGGTTGTGACCCAGCTAAAAATTTGATGATGAGAGGTCGGTAATGCCGATAAGTAGGAAACTTGGAGTAGAACTCCCCTTGCCTACCTACTAACACCTCTCAATGTCGTTTGGTCTCAATTCATATCGGATCCAACGTCTTCCCTTCTGGATCATGCCCAAACTTCTCAGACGTTTTCCTACCGTTGATAAGTCAACACCAATGATGTCGACAATTCTTGGAGGGTTTGACATGAGCCTTCATCAAGCAACGTCTCCAAATCAGTATCTTCAAATTTTCTTGGCCGGCCAGGTCACTCCTTATCATCCAAGTCGAAATCACCAGCTTTGAAACGTGCAAACCATTTTCGACACGTTTGCTCAGCTAGACCATGTTCATCATACAATTCCACTAAAATACGATGAGCCCAGCAGCACTTTTGTTCATATTGGAGTAATGGAGTAAGACTCCCCGCAAGAACACTTGATGCGGTATAAATTTTGACATGTTCAATAAGTTATGAAGTGTTGTTATTTACGATTCCATAAAAGGTTATGTAAAACAAATGACGTCCAATAATAGCTGTTTCAAGGTGAATAGATTATTATAGGAAACAACAGGATACTGTACTACCTACGTCAACTTTTGTGTAACGCTACGAATTAATTCCAACACCTAATAGAGTAACTCAAAGTCGTTTCTAGGTATGTCAAATGGTTCAACCTGATCTTCGTTCTACTCCACTTCATTTATTAAACGAATTCATCCTCCAACTTCTCTTCCTCAACTCTCCACTGTCGCAGGATGAATCTCATTCGTTCTCTCCATGTATGGGCAGAACGATATACTTGATTCATTAATTTCTTTGATACAATAATTTTTCTTGAGAATCATGAATTACTTTACAGTTTGAGTGAACTGAAGTTACGATACACCACAAGTCGTTTACGTACCATTCGGATAAGCAAATGTACTTGACAGTTCATATTGATTTCACATATTTTTTTGTAATGGAGCATATCTCACTGTGATTTTCAATGCAGTGAAATTTTCCTTTAGGATGTGTTTTTCGGTTTAAGAGTTTGTTCTTTATTTTTTCTGTTTTGAGAGTATTGGTCGCATTTTTATGTACTTCGCACCATTTATCCACTTTTTTTAGGTTCATTTGAGAGGGATCAAGATATCTTGAGAACCGGGATCAACTGAGATGTGTGGATTCCTGATTTGGATTCAGCGCACTGAAGACCTTCGGCGAAGAATGTTCTGGTTCCTGGGTAGAATTTTCGTCAGCCTTTGGTATCAAGAGAAATCTGAATAGGGGGAAATCAAAGCGATAAAGTTGTTCTCCAATATTCGGAGAGTTCCTGAAATTCTCAGATCAATCCGATGAAAAATGGGGAAGATATTAAACATCGTTCACAATGGCTTGTTTTACTCACCGTCACGGCAATGTTATCCAACCACGACACACGACGCTATATTCTCGATGATTGTTCGGGTTATCGTGAATATTGTTGAATATTACCTACATTTTTCACACGATTGATCTGGAAATTTCAGGCAAACTTCTTCGAAAATTGATGAACAACTCTATCACTTTGAGTTTTTCGAAATCAAAAGTTCCCTCGGTACTTCTTCCATTTGTTTTCCTTTCAATGTATTGTTGATATATACAAGAAAAACAGGCTCTCCACCAGGAGGAACAGTTACTATGCTCAAAGGTTATTAGCTTAGCAGTAAGGGAAAAGTTCTTGAAGAGTTATGTTTGGAGCACAGCATTATATGGTCGCGAAACTTGGACAATTGGAAAAACAGACCAACGAAGACTTGAAGCTTTTGAAATGTGGTGTTATAGGAGGATCCTTACAATGAAGTGGATAGAGAGAGTAGAAAATGAAGAAGTACTTGAGAAGGTGAATGAAAGAAGTTTTTCGAAACAGGTCGTGAAAAGAAGAAGTAATCTGATAGGGCACACTTGAGGCATGATAGTTCATTGAAAACAATATTAGAAGGAAAAATGAATAGTAAAACTCATAAGGTTGACCTAGATTATGTTGTATGAAGCAAATTATACAAGATAAGGGTTATCTTAGACATGTAGAAATTGGCGTTTAGCGGATGATAGACAGGGTTTGAGGATTTCATCAAACCAGTCGTGAGACTGATTACTTCATGATTGTTACGTCTCAGCAGTATAATTTTGAGAGACGTAACATAATCTTTTGATTTCGCCCCATTTTTAAGTCAGGGTGCGTACGCCCTTTACTTGGGATTGGGACCGGAGTAATTTCTTGTGTAATTGCACCTGTCATACATTACATGTGTGAAAGATACGTTGAATCAAAAGAAAATGAATAAAGAACGACTTTTGTTTCCTTCGGATGTATGGTTGTATATACATAATCTTTATCGCCACTTGGAACGCAAACAGTTTCGTATAGGCGTTGAACGTCTGCATGGAAGAGAGAGAAATCCAAAGATCGATATCCTTTATCAAGCGTACTGTACAAGAGCGTTGAATACAACAGTGTATTTTTCTTCTTTGGATGAGATTTCATTTCATATGGTTTCAAATACTAATTTAAAGGATGAACGAAAGGTAGGTTTACGAGAGAAAAAGAAAAGTGATTGTCCTTTCTGGTAAAAAGAGACGTATTGGTTGGAACATGATATTGGTTTTTCAATAAACGAAGGAATAAGATTGTTAATTATTGAATGGAATGCATTGAGAACAAATGCTGAGCAAACACCTCTATGAATTTTGATAATTCCAGAAAAGGAAATAAGTCGGAAGAATAAATCATGAAAGAAAAATTCGTATTACATATATTCACCAATTCTGTTACACAGACTCCGTGGTATAAGGAATAACCGTCCAGAGTTAAGGTTAATCCCTTGAATAACTTTCAAAATTTGTACAGAGGTACTTTTTAGACTGGAGACGGATTATTAAGACTGGTTTGTCTTCAATCGGGGGTCTTTATATACCCTGAAAATGTTCTAATTCAGAGTGCATACATTTCGATTCTTTATCTATCATGCTGCGACTTCGACGGTTTCATCGGCTTGTCGTCCTTTCATTAGATAATTCTTCTATATGACGGTCGTGTTTCTGATGCTTGGATCAAGTGTCGATGGTAGGTGCTACTACATCGCGAGTTTTTATCACAAACGTTTTAAGGAAAGAATTATCGATTTGCGAGAATATACTATGGTCTTATATCTTATGATTATGAACATGTTTCGTGAGTCACATTATAATCATATATGCCTTGTAAGTTGATTCGGACCTAACATGATGATGATGTTGATATATTTATCACTCTAGTTGACAGCCATTTTGTACATTCAACGCCACTCTCCTTCCTCATGTACTTTGACCTGCTGAATTTGAAAATCACAATAGAAAGTTTTTTATGGATAAGTTATCGAGATATGAATTTTCGAAATTAGGAAGAGAAGTTTTCGATCGTAGTTTGAGTATTTGGTGTATATCTTGATTCAGGAACGATCAATCTGAATCCAAAAGGTGTCAAAATGTGGATGGTTGGATCGCCAACAAACATCACCATCACCATCTATGATTACTTGGGTAGTTTGGATACAAGGAATCGAAAGATTTGGAAAAAATACTGTTTTTTGACGAAAATGAGGAAACGGAAGTTACTTCCTCACCAAAGAGGAATAGAAACCGTGGGAATATCTCCTGTTTCAAATCCTCCACGTGTAGTTCACACTTTTACGAAAGAAATTACCTATTTATGAACGGAAATGTATGAAAAAGTACCGAAGTTACGACTATTCTTGTACAAGTGTCAGAATTCAACGTCACCTCCATATCCAAACTTTCAGTTATTCATAACTTATACCCGAGTTCAATCAATTCGATTCATTCGTTTTGTGATATTTTTATACAAAATAGACGTATTAGACATAATTTCGGCTTCTCGTCGTCTCCGGTTCCTTTTTTGCGACTCTTATTCTCCTGGCATTTCACACACGTCTCTTGTCGTGTCCTATCAAATTATTTGATTCGATAATCCGCTCCGTGACATGGACATCCTTCTTTCGATTCATTCCACGTATAATGAAAGGAAGAGAAGTTTTGAGTGTACAAACCACCCAGATCATTCCTGCTCCATGGGACATTCTCTTACAAACCGACCACTTTTCAGTCGACATCTCTCGGATTGATCTGGAAGTTTTTTTTATGGCCTCAGTACTCAAACTTAGGGGATACGTATATCGGGATTTTTTTTATTTCCATTATTTTCAGAAATATAGGAATTCGAAATTTCACACATCCCCACATACGAGGGTGGAATGATAAGTTTCCGGCCTGACCAAGAAAAACAACGTTTTTAAGAATTTTTTTTTTTTTATTTCTCAACATAATCTCCTCCAAGGCTGATACATTTCTCATAGCGGTGTTCTAGTCTAGTAATGCCATCTCTATAGACTGATCCGTCAAGCTCCTCAAAATACCCATTTACAGCTTCGATTACTTCTTCATTGTCTGCAAATCTCTCACCGCCAAGCCATTTTTTGAGGTTAGGAAACAGATAATAGTCACTCGGGGCTAGGTCTGGAGAGTAGGGAGGGTGCGGCATTAATTCAAACTTCAGATCGTTGATTTAAGTCATCGCAACGATTGACGTGTGCGCTGGTGCGTTATCGTGATGAAACAAGATTTTTTTCTTCGCCAGATGAGGTCGTTTAATTTTCACTTCGTGGCTCAAACGTTGCAATAAGTCTGCGTAGTATTGACCAGTGATAGTTTTACCCTTTTCAAGGTAATCAATGTATATAATACCTCTTGCATCCCAAAAAACATTAGCCATAACCTTGTTCGCCGAAAAAATTGTTTTTGCCTTCTTTGGAGTTGGTTCCCCTGGTCCAATCCACTGTTTAGACTGTTCTTTGGTTTCAGGAGTGTAGTGGTGGACCCAAGTTTCGTCAACGGTTACGAATCGACGCAAAAATTCGCTTGGATTACGCTTATACAACGCCAAATTGGCGGTAGAAATGTTCTTTCGAATCAATTTTTGGTCGACTGTTAGCAAACGCGGCACCCATCTTGCACAGAGCTTTTCCATATACAAATATTGGTGCAAAATATTTTGTACACGTTCATATGACATCTTACAAGTCTCAGCTATCTCACGAACTTTTAATCTGCGATCTTTCAGCACTATTTGATGGATTTTTTCGATCATATCTGGAGTTGTGACCTCAATGGGGCGTCCTGAGCAAGGCTCATCAGAGGTGCTCACACGACCCTTTTTAAACTCGGAAACCCACTGCTTAACGGTTGAATATGATGGGGAGGATGTCCCCAGTGTTGAGTCCATCTCTTCTTTAATTTCCTTCGGCGTTAAGCCCTTCAAATAAAAGTATTTGATGACAGCACGATTTTCCAGCTTTTCCATTTTTACGAAAAACACAGAGGCGTCTTGGTCAGCGTGCTCTCGAAACTAAACTAACATGGCGATCGGACTGAAACTATAGCTACAAGCTATCTAAGGATGGTACTATAGAACGCCACCTCAAGGTAGGCCTAGTGGCGCCATCTCTTGGTCAGGCCGGAAACTTATCAATCCACCCTCGTAGATCGATTTTCAAACGATCATAACTTTAGTACTATTCATCGTTCGGACTTGATTTTTTTTCAACTTGGAGGTAATGAAACGAATCCCCTCGTCAAAATGGTACCAATCATTGAAATCCGGAAATTCATATAGTTATAAGCAATCGAGAGGTTTGAAACGAAATAACTTGCTATTACCCAAATTGTCGAAACTCGAGAGTCACACCATCGTATTCCACGTTCAATTTCACATGAGAAACGTCTATGATATCGATGGAGTCTCTGTAAGAAGTGTTGGAGAAATATTAGTTCCTTGGCTGCAGCGTGTCAGGCGATAAGTATGGAGTCTGGTAGACTGAGGACTGTCTGCCTTAGAACACTTCCCGTCTACCCAAACAACACCACAGTTCGAGAAAGCTTCAGAATGAATGCTATTGGCGCTATAAGAGTTCAAAATCAATACATTAAGAACCCTTTCTGAACTGTGGTGCTGTATGGGTAATGGCTCCTATTTTCTCATTTCCTGCAATTTCAATGGAATCAATTCGTGATTAACCAAAGGATGATGCAAGGTTGTGAATGGAGGAAGACAAAAAACCCGATTCTAAAGGGATGTTATGAGTTCATATGGAATGTACATGTTACCAATGTACACCTAATTGAAAATCCTCGCCATTTCATAATTCGTACTAATCTGCCATCTTCCTGCAAAGAGAATAATTTTGCCTCTAATTGCTCCACCGATGTTGACTTGATACAATGTATCTTCAACGTTCCTTTGATAGTAATACCCAAGTAGAAATTACGCCTAGTCAATGGCTAGTGCCTCGTGAGTTTTTCTATACTCCTGACGAGGGCCTTTCGAGGAAAACTCACCAGGTACTTATTAGTAATGTAACGCTGTGTGTTATGAGGCACTTGCTAGTGGAATTCACAAGGTACTGGTCAGTTACTATTTAGTTACTCTCTAAATACTAGTCAATTACCAACAAGTTTTTGGCTAGAGAAATATAGACAAATCTAGAATTATACACAGACCCTGGTAGAAATTTTCTCTAGTACATCGAGAGTTACTCATGAGTTCACCTATCTCACTTATGAGTCACCCATAAAGAAAACTCACGAGTAACTTAGTAGAATGTAACACGTCACTTAACTAAATTCTAGTCATCAAAACTAGCGAGGCACTCAGTAGTAACTGACCAGGAACTTGTAAGAAACTGGCGCCACACTCATGACAGCAATTATATGCCAAAAAAATTGTGAAGTTATGATAATACATCAACAATGATTATTCAGTAAAATATGCATGCTTCGGCCCAAAATGTTTTTGAAAATAACAAATTGAATTCTGAGCAAAAATCATGTTTCAGAGGAGACACTTGCAGATTACCACCAACGTTCACTTCGTGCTCAATGCGATGGAGAGAATATTGGAAACCTCGGAGAGAATCGAACCTACCTAAACCAATTCCTACCTAATGTTGCGCGATCTACTATCCTAACGCCCTAACGACCTGAGCTAAACCGGTACCTACGCGATGCAATAGAAAAGATCAATTAAAGTGACGTGTTTATCCGATTCAATCATCCGTCGGTTGAATATAATAATTTATTAGCCTGTGTGAAAATTGCAGTTCGGTTGACAGATGTGAGGTTAAATTTATATGATCAAGAAATGGATGAATTATTTTTGTGAAATGTGTGGTGGTTATTTCTTGAATGATGTGTACCAAAAAATCTGTTAGTAAGTGCATAATGAATCAGTAAATCAGTCATAGCTGTTGTAACATGTCAAAAAATCGTCATTTGTTAATGCAGTGAAAATGAATTTTCTTCAAATACTTACATCAGTACTTCTAGGCACAACCTCAGAGATCATATCAATTTTGTAATAAATATGAGTCATGAAGAACTCATTTGATCAAAAATATGTCAAAAGAATGTTCAAAATGGATTGCAAAAAAACTTGGATTATTCACTTGCAGCTCGACGGATGGTTTTACTTTTCAAATTGAAGAGTACTCTTCATGTTGAAATTTTCAAATTTGAGGAAAAAGCCTTATTTTCTGAGTTGAATTTGTTGTTAGGGTGATGATAAACTTGTAGAAAGAGTTTGGAAGTTGAGTGGAGTCTATATTGATCAGGAAAGTCCAAATCGTGTGGCAAAAGTTAGAAAGTCTGTCAACTTAGCTTACGGCACATGGGTATTCTATCAGCTTTTCTTCACTAAATGAAATCTAGGCAGGAGAAATGTATAAAAATTTAGTAAAATCAAGTTGGTACAGAGTAAGAGAGGACAGATATATTCATTGAATTTTATTGGTTAGTATGAAAATGTTGATACATAAGTAAAGGCTACCCTAACAGCACACTCCTTCGCATCTCCGTGGAGACCACGGAGATGCGACGAAGTGTGCTGTTAGGGCTATGTATGACTCAATTTATCGTCTCTCAATATTTTTGTTTCAATGATTTTGTATTGTGTGCATTTTTGTATCTTTCCACTAGTAGGTTGAGGAAACATGTGTATTGAACCTGTTTCATGAATATAATAACATTTATTTGTAGGAACATGATACAACATTATTGGAACAAAAATATTAAAAGCCGACACATTGGATTTGTTTTGCACATCCATTTCTTCACTCCCAATTCATAAGAAATGTGTAATACTCCTCCCATCAATCTGATCCAGGCATGAAGCGTAGATAGTCCATATTGAAACGCAAGTACATTCTCCATCTTGGTTTTCACAAGTGGCAGATTGTTCATATCTTTTGGAGTACAGCCACAAATCGTGCACACGCTAGCAGATGTTGTTCGTGTTATTGCCTGGCACACTTTCCCATCTAACATGGTACAAATCATGCTGTTCAAAATGAGACCGAATGCTAAGTAACCTATATTTACGATTATAATTCAATTTTGTCTTTCATAGCTCATTCATTGACTCCCGACCAGTAACTTCTGAAAGAAACATATGGCCTTCTGACTCATGATGAATGCTATTACGGTGAGGAAGGTGGATTCAGCAAACGCCTTATTAGGCTTCAACAGTAGAGATGCTGGAACACTCATGATATACTTGAAATAAACCCACAATATGACAGACGATATGATAGACACCGCTCGGAGTAAACTAAATCAATATTTCATTCCCAATTTCGTAAAAAGATTGAAATCTTCGTTTTATGTTCGTGAGAAATTTTTGAAGCAGCATGAGGTATGGTTGAAAGAAACTTTCGTGATAACGAGTATATTAACATCTAGGCCCAAGCGTCTCGAGGATTGTTCATTAAAAACAAAGAAACGGAGACTCAATCAATCGATGGAAGATTTTCACCCTCATGATAATTTCGATATGACAGAAGAACAAGAATATACAGGTAATCGCAATGATTCAGGTATAGTGGCTCTTACCGCAGATGAAGCTTTAGCCTTACTTATAGATGCAAAACTGACGAAAGCCCAATACGAGCTTATAAAAAACAAGTGCAAAGAGAAATGCAGATATTTTTCCTTCGTATAAAGCTGTAACCGCAGCAAAGCAGAACTGCTACCCTCCAAACCTAAACATAACCGAGAACGGTAGCTCTATATCTCTATAGATCTATATCTAAGTGCGAACCTTTTGAAAACCAATGAGAGATCATTAACATTGACGTTGAAGTGGGGTTGTGATGGCACAGCTGGGATGAACACCTATAAACAGAAATTCGATACTTCCGATACAATGTCTGATGAGAGTGTCTTCATGATGTCTGCAGTACCTTTATTTTTGAAAACAGCATCAGGCAGAACTTTGTGGCGAAATCCTGCCCCTTCGTCAACGAGGTATTGCAGGCCAATAAATTTCTCATTTGAAAGAGAAACCCATGAGAAGATTATAAACAGTATTGAGGTTGTACAGAGAGAGGTTGGAACACTTGCGGTGGACACCATTAAGATTGGGGAAATTGTTTATACAATGCAGTACGATATGATTTGTACCATGTTAGATGGGAAAGTGTGCCAGGCAATAACACGAACAACATCTGCTAGCGTGTGCACGATTTGTGGCTGTACTCCAAAAGATATGAATAATCTGCCACTTGTGAAAACCAAGATGGAAAATGTACTTGCGTTTCAATATGGACTATCTACGCTTCATGCCTGGATCAGATTGATGGGAGGAGTATTACACATTTCTTATGAATTGGGAGTGAAGAAATGGATGTGCAAAACTGAGGCTGAGAAACTGACAATTAAAGAGCCCAAACAACACATCCAAAGGGAGATGAGAGGGAAATTAGATCTCTTGGTTGATATTCCTAAAAGAGGCACGGGTTCAACGAACGATGGGAATACGGCTCGAACGTTCTTTCGGAATTGTTCGGTTGTCTCTCAAATAACACAATTTGATGAAGAATTATTGAGATCGTTTAATGTGGATCTGCAAGGCATGGCTTCCGGTAAAGAAATTGATGTGGACAAATTTGATAAATATTGTCAGAATGTAGCCCACAGATACGTGAGAATGTATGAATGGTATCACATGCCAGCATCCTTGCATAAAATCCTGATTCACGGTGCGAAAATTATCGGTTCTTTCGTGATCCCCATTGATGTTCTCTCTGAGGAAGCTCAGGAATCCAGGAATAAGGATTTTAAACGATTTCGCGAGAGCAATTCTAGAAAAACAAATAGAATATTGACGAACGAAGATGTGATGCATTCTCTTTTGATTATTTCAGATCCCCATATTGCGAGTGTGAGAAAACGACCTCAAGAAAAACAAAACCGAGAGTTGCTGGATGAAGTTGAACAGTTATTGGTAAACTACAGGGGAGAAGCGGAAATCAATTGCGAAGGTGTTGAAATAGGTAGAGAGGAAGCTGGTCCCGACATCAATCGTGAGAAAAATAGGAAATGATGTATGTGAAATTGAGATTCATCTAATCTTAATTCGTATTTGATATTCTCATTGTTATGTTATTCCCTCATGAAGAACACTTCAGACTCAAAAGATATTCCTAAAAAATGTAAAAAACTGCAAAATTCAAAACACACAAAAAATACACAACAGGGGTATAAAATTGGACTGTAGATCTCCTGGATACACATTCATAAATTGTCTCGTAACTTTCCAAACAATTTCATTGACTTTTCACACAAACTTCCTCATTCAACGAGAAATATTTGGAAATTCACTGAAATTCTCTGAAAATTCATTGAAAATTTTTTGGAAAAGAATTTTCAAACTTTCATTGGAAGTTTTTTCATGATTTAGCTCTTCGTATATTCGATGATATCTACAGGAATATATACGGATATCCAGCTCCCCAAAAATTATCCGTTATGATATCTAATATCAGATCTCCTGATATTAAGTCTGGTTGAATCAAATTAGATCCAATTAGATCTCATCAATTCTCATATGACACTCAAGTAGACTAAACTACAACACACTTCAAACAATTTCTTTGTGAATTCACAAAGAAATTTGGCAGTTCTCAAACCAACACTCCTTCATTCCTTCATAAAAATTCCTTCTGGAGGATTTCTAAACATAATTCGGAGGAAATCCTGTAGAGGAAATTTTTGTGTAAAAAAAACTGCTCAATTTTTTTAAGCGCATCGTCTAGTTTCTTTTTATCGTATCATTCGAATAATCAAGACAAAAAACCCTCGATTCCTTGGTCACAACAAATTTTTCAATGTTTGTAATTCAATAATTGTAACCATTTGAAGATGGATGATTTTGATTGGCTGCAATGACATGAATTCTACAATACATTGTTATAGTTCAAACACGTGAACTGCTGAATATCTATTAGACTAATCCAATTGATACCCACTCTTCCGACTCACCAAATAACTCAGTTATCCAAGGTTCCCACCTTAGTAGAAGTAGGTCCTATATTGATCCTATATAAATCATATATGAAAGTAGTGCAAATCATAGACGATTCGTAAGGAATCGTATATGTCTCCTATATAATTCATATATTTTTTCCATATAATTCATACATGCTCCCATAACAAAATTATTTCATATATGAAAAAATTTTCTCGTATATGAACCATATATGGATTATATAGGGGTCATATATGGATTATATAGGGGACATATATGTTTCATATAGGGGACATATATGTTGCATCTTATTCATACATGAGCCATATATGATTCATATAGGTTCATATATGACTCATTTTTATCAGGATAATATCCTGATTCATGATTTCCTAATTTCCGACGGAATCTTTGAAATGCTTAGATCATAAGTCCAGAATCAAGTTTTGCTGGAGAACAAATTTCTCGATCTCAGCTTGAGAATTCGCTTCCAAAAGCAGATTATTGAATTTCAGAACGTACAATGTACATAAAAATGAATATATATATATATATATATATATATATATTTATATTCATGTATATGAATACATATGATGAGTATTGTCATTATGTATATTTTCATTTATTGGGAAACATTTTCTGCATATTTACACATGTATACTACGTTTCGGATTCTCTTACAATCCCACAAAGCACAAAAATCAGAGAGAATTCATGAAGAGCTCATTTGGAACTATGAGAATTCAAAATGGATACGTTATGAACTTTTTTCTGAACTGCTGTGCTCTGTGGAATGGGAATAAAAGAAGCTCCTCCAGAAATATCCTTTCAAATATTGATGTTTCAATCACGTTAATACATGTGTACGTGAATATATGGAACACACACACATGTGAAAATTATACATCAACAACCTTCCCCTCTTTCTTAAGCAACTCGATAATCCTCAAATGAGGCTCAGGAATCCAACTTCGGTCATTTTAAGATGATAATCTTGCACACATCAACCCTCTGGTGATACCGTATTCTTTATGTCATAGATATCTCCCAATAATCGAGAACAGAGAATGAAATTCAAAAATCCGGCATGACAGATCGATTTGAAATTGAATTAGCTTCAATTTTAAAAAAAAACACTTCGATATCCCGAAAATTGGAGGCTCTGGCCTGTTTTGTCCACAAGCATGTTTTTTGCCCCACTGTGCGCCGCAGCCAACGGACTAATATTTCTCCAACACTTCTTACAGAGACTCCATCGATATCACAGACGGTTGCCATGTGAAATTGAACGCGGAATACGATGGTGTGACTTTTGAGTTTCTACGATTTGGGTAATAGCAAGTTAATTGGTTCCAAACATTTCGATTGGACTATATGAATTTTCGGATTTCAATGATTGGTACCATTTTGACGAGAAGATTCGTTTCATTACCTCCAAGTTCAAAAAAAATCAAGTCCGAACGATGAATAGTACTGAAGTTATGATCGTTTGAAAATCGATCTATGTGGGAATGTGTGAAATTTCGAAATTCCTATATTTCTGAAAATAATGGGAATAAAAAAAAATCCCGATATACGTATCCCCTCAGTTTGAGTACTGAAGCCATAAAAAAAACTTTCAGATCAATCCGAGAGATATCGACTGAAAAGTGGTCGGTTTGTAAGAGAATGTCCCATGGAGCAGGAATGATCTGGGTGGTTTGTACACTCAAAACTTCTCTTCCTTCCATTATACGTGGAATGAATCGAAAAAAGCATGTCAATGTCACGGAGCGGATTATCTAATTGGCTCGGATGGAGACGAATTGATCTTCAACCGCGATCAAAATATCAAAATTGTATATTTGACCTGGTGATTCTAGTGACTTTCACTACCTGACCTATTACAGGCTTCGTAATTATTTTGGCCGTGAGAGAGTGACCTCGTCGTGTTTTTAACCGTCCAGTGATTCCCTAACCAGCGTTTACTCTTTGACGGTGTATAATCGTCTCCCACCTCCCCTGCGAAAAACCTATCTACGAAGTCGAGTACTGGGTACTACGACCTGACTTCTCTCACCTTTCCAGCAAAATGTCTAATGTTGATAGACTAGACCGGATCGAGAAGTGAAGATACTCGCCCTGGCACCTCCTTATAATCCCAGGAGGATTCATCTCTCACGCGGGAGACTGCCACGATCCTAGCGGATGCGAACGTTTGTCACGATTTGTATCTCCATCTTCTTCCGAACACAGGCTGTCCCGTTTTGTTTCCCGCATGCGTTACACACGCGATAATTCGATACTTCGATACCGCGATCGAATATGGTCCCAGTTTCCAGTTTGTTTCGAAGTTTGTTCCAGTGTCGTATTGCGTGTTTCATATTATTAATTCGTACAATTCATCTCGGGAAGTGTGTCGCATTGTCCTTCAATTCGTGAGTGTTGAGTGATATTGTGAGTGTTGACGCGAAGGACGTCTTTTCCCACGGAGTTTTCATTTCTAGAGTAAGATCTTGTTATCATTATTCCAATCACTTGAACAATCTATGTTATAACCTATTTACATATGATTCTTCCTCATTTTACAGGTAACCTATGTTGCGAGATTCAGCCAGGTAATGTATATAGTTATCGTACCTTATTTTAATTCTCATTGCATTTTCATTCATTCCTTATATCATTACAAGTGTCCGCGAACACTGGATATTGGCCAACCTAGAGGAGTGGAACCAGGGCGAAGGGAGATTCCTAGTACATGAGCCCCATTTCACGTGTGATGCTGTAGGACTCCAATCCTCTACGCTTAGCTCGACGACTGGACTTGATGAGCATTGCATTCGCAATGCTCCCGAGGTCATCATTTTTGAACTATTACAATTACTCGTATACCTTTAATACATAATCGTATGCTTTTTTTTCAGGTGGGAAAATACGACTTCATGTCGCAGGGGATGAGTGAAATTTTGAATTCCTATATTTCTGAAAATAATGGAAATGAAAAAAAAATCCCGATGTACGTATCCCCTCAGTTTGAGTACAGAACCCATGAAAAAATTTCCAGATCAATCCGAGAAATGTCGTCTGAAAAGTGTTCGGTTTGCAAAAGAATGTCCCGTATATGCAGTGATCATGTGATGAAGAAGAATCAACGTAAATTCACCAATTCTCTCCAACAGCATTACCTTTAATACTTCAGAATGACATCTGAAAATCTCGATGAATGATGGACACCAAGTATTTTATGCCTTTTGTGCCATGTAAATCTTGTGAAATGAGCTTCTGGTTCAACAGAGTATGTATTAGATGATAGCGAAGGTCGAATCCATGGGTGATACGACCATCCTATAGATTGTTATCTCATTTTCAAATTGATCGGCACATGACATTCGGTATACCTATGATGTGGGGAGAACCCCTTTGTCATACTACCGATTGCTACTTTTATTTGAGCAAACCGACGGGTTTTGGAGAAAATATGCGATGTGCTTATCCGAATGTACAATCTGTCAAATTCTCAATACCACACTCAGACACACTCCCAATTCCCATGTATCCCAACTTATGTAGCCCTGAAACATGTGATGACTCCCTAGCTGTTTCAGAAGCAGTTAATAATAGCGATTCCGAAGCTGCAGAAGAGCATCAACTCTCTACTCAGGCTGAATTGAATGATGGGGTGAGAGATTTGGAGCTCTCAAAAGAGGCAGGAAAATGACATGCATCTCAAATGGAAAAGTACAACTTTTCAGCCGTGGGTCTCAACCCAACATATTATGGAGACCGTGATAGGGGTTCCTCAAAGTATTATTCGGTAAGAGATCAAATATGCTTTTGTGAAAACATTCCTGGTTTATTTGAGGAAATTGAACAGCTTTACAATGCAAAAGAGTTGCGGTTATCCATTGACATCAGTAAAACCAGATTGAAAGCAGTTCTACTGCATACAGGGAACGAAAAACCGTCGATACCTATTGAACATGCTGTTGACACTAGAGAATCCTATAAAACAATGGTAAAATTGTTGGAACACATCAAATACGAATAACACGATTGGATAGTCTGTTCTGATTTAAAAGTGGTAGGTGTGTTATATGCAATGTTGCCAGAATCCTTTCCACAATTTCCCTAATTCTGATGGACAAAATCCTCACAAGAAACCCAATTCTCACACTCAATTTCCAAAAAATCTACAAAATTCCAAATTGAAAATTTTGCGACGAAATCATTAATTTTTCCAGCTTTAAGCATTCATTTTGGGGAATTAGGTGTAACATACTCTGTTCTTTGCTTCTTGTGTCTCAAGCAGTACTTTTACGAGGGTGAAGTATCACACCTGGAAAATGTACTGCAAATGAATGAAGTAAACCGTAATTGATCCGAAGTGCAATAGACTCGAAGCCAGTAAAGCCGAACAGGAATGATTCTGAAGAAGTTTCACTCGCATTTGATTCCATTTGCATATGGCTAGTAACAAACTATTATTTTTAACAATCATTTTCGGTCTCGGGATTATTGACTCCGGGTCTACTGTACTCCCGGTCTATGCACTCCGGGTCAAGCATGGTTTATCTTTCAGAGCTGCCAAATTGGAATTTTTCCATATATTATCATCATATAGTATCAATAGGAATTACCAATAGGAGGGAATAACGCAATCCCAATCTGGAGGCTCTGTTACCTTCTTCCCAGATGAAATGAGTGTTGGAAGTGAGGGAAGAATAATGTATTGATGAGAAACATAAAAACAAATCAATTGTGGTATAGTGGCTGGATCCAATCCGTTTCCTTCCAACCTTATCAATATTCAAGCACACTCGCAAACGAATTTCGATTGTAATTATAATCTTTATCTCTGGAAATTTCCAACTACATCACCCTTCAACGTAGAGTTGAAGTATGTAAGTGGTTGAAATTCACTTCTTATCAGAAAATTTGTTAGTTATGAGATAACTTCCCACAACTCATCAGAAGTGGAAGCCCTGCTGTGGAACAAGGCTGCTAGATAGGCATTGCCGTTGAGGGGACTAGTACCCTCACTATCGTATCATGTACATACCTGTACTTGGAAGCGAAGATGAGTTAGGAAGACTCCTAACGATATACGAAAACCATGGTCCAGTTCCTGGTTGGTGGTATCACGTTTTTCGCTTAACCTTCGATGCTCATTGGCTCAGGAGAAAAATTCAATCAATCAAATAATTTTCTTCGGAAGAAAGAAACCTGATACGGACCATGACTTCAACATTGCGTTAGCAATATCTGCAATTCATCTCTCTTATGAGTAACACACATATACGTAACCCATATGTGTGGGACGATAGTGGGGGTACTATTCCACCCAATGACAATGCCCATCTAGTAGCTCTGCTGTGAAATCTTGATCGACCCAGATAAAATCTCATCAATCCTGTTCCAAATGCACATATTAAATTGCATGGACTTCTGGATTCATCTGTTTTTATGAGTTTTGATGAGGTAAGCTGTGAGTGCTGCATTGATTCCTATCAAATCCTATACGCCCTATAGAATCTCATACATGCGGTTTCAAATACACATATCAAACCTCATGAAAACTCATGCAACTGAATCAAGACCCATAACATCCATGCGGTTTGAAGGAATATTGCAATCTATCTTCAATAAGTCTGCCGTACCAGGCAAATAGTTGTTGACTCAATTTTTTCCGAAAATGAGTTTTTTATATCATTCAATTCAGAGAAGTCAGGCGCGCTCAACTGTGTTGATACAAATTAGTTATCACTCCTAATTTTTGAATAATAAACATTCTTCTTCTTTAAAAACTAGTGCAAAATTGGACAATCGTAAGAAAAAAGGCGTAACTTACATCACAATGAGAACAACCATCGAATACGTCACCACTTTGCCAGACGAAAAGATCGTAATTTGAGTTACGGTCTTGTTGCTCGGTGAAATCAGTGAGGGGCAAATACCTCGTACTATTTGGAGGAATCTCTTCGGAGTTAGGGTTTCCTTGATTCGTAAACTTCTCGAGCCCGACCCCAATTTACCAAGGAAGAAAATCGTAAGTCCGGTCGTAGACTTCGGCACAGTTCGGAAATGGTCGTAATAAAGATCTCAGGTGCCAATATGTATGGATTTGAACCGTTCAAGTAAACATAAAAAAAGACAGAATAATACCTGATTCCACGTGAAAGGAATATCACTTATTGAAATATCTAATCCATAGATTTGGAATTCGATAATATGGTGATTTTCATGAACTCCGCATACCGAGTTGACATGTTTCTTCGCTTGTAAAGCGAACTATCATCGCATAATGCTGGAGCGCTGTTCAATGGAAGAAACCGTAACTCGAGTTACGGTTCTTTTCATAGGTATTTTCGTTCACCAAACACCCTTAACTCATTTTTAGGCACTCATCGATATGCATAGTGTACCAAGCACAGAGTGCCTATTGCACCCGCTATCGTGCCGTGTGACAGTATCTTTTAAAATATTTGAACAATCCAATTGGGAGTTGCACAGTTTTTCATTCCATCCAATACTGATTGATAATCCGTGAGGTTGCCTGTGTGTCTGTCTGTCTGTATATGGGATACCTCTGGAGAAAGTGGACGAAATGGATTGAAATTTATAGGGGACTTTCCTGAAACCCTTTCCTAGATACCGTTTGTTTTTATTGGAATCGGACGAGGCCTTTTATTTTTTTTTTTAATCTCTCACGTTGCAAATAGGTTATCGCGGAGAAAATTTTCTCCGATGTATAGATATATACAGGGTGTCCCATTTTAATCTGTCACTTGGAATATCTCGAAAACGAATGGATCCAGAAGAAAATGTTCCGGGAAAAAAATGTGAGAATCTGAGGGGGACATCCGATGGTGAACTTGGCTTTGACCTCAGATCCCACTTTGGAGGTCATTCTGGGGTCAACTCATGTTTTTCAAATGAAATCTCCTATTTTTCACCACCGGTTTAGATTCTACGCTGAAAACCAAGGAACTTTTCTCCGAAACGTTTTTTCGAAATCTCCATAGATGGCGCTCTAATTGATGAGGAAATGAGAATTCTCAAACCCTCGGATTGTATTCTGTCTAACATGATCCTCAACTCTTGAGTGTTTCTCATCTCCCGGAAATTGCCCTCGGCATCAGCGTTACCCAATGTGCACCACGAGGAGGTTGAGCGATCGGACTTTACACATGATTGTCGCCTCGAAAAGGGCCGATTGTCTGGAATGGAGGTGTATCTTCGGGGACGCATTAGGCATTCAGGAGATGTTCAAAATGAGCACCGTTTTGCCTTTGACAAAGCGCAATTCTTTTATGGAAGTTTTCTAGAGTTGCTCGCAACGTAGCAGGTGTTATTGCTGTGCATGCTCTCCTTATTCGATCTTCCATGTCATCGCGTGTTGTTGTAGGTTCACGTAATACAACAATTTTTATGTAACCCCACAAGAAAAAATCAGGCGACGTCAGATCTGGCGACCTAGGTGGCCATCGCACAGGGCCTCCACGGCCAATCCACCTTCTGGGAAACTTCTCGTCCAGAAATTTTCGAATGATATGAGGAGGTGCTCCATCCTGTTGGAACCACATCCTTGATCTCACGTCGAGACTTACGTCTTCCATAAGAGCAGGGAGTTCAAAATGCAAGGAACGAAGATACTCCGCGCCAGTCAGGTTTCCTTCAAACAAATACGGCCCTATGATCCTGGAATCTACAATTCCGCACGAAACGTTCACACTCCAACGGTGTTGATGATTAATTGTACGGACCCAGTAAGGAATCTGAGCATTCCAATAATGGCAATTGTGCCTATTGAGAATTCCAACATTGTGAAATATTGCCTCATCAGAAAACATAACGTGATGAGAGGGAGTAGGATCTTCTTCAATTCTCCGTTGGGCCCACGTGCAGAAATTCAATCTTGTTATGAAATCCTCAGCTGTTAGAGATTGCACCAAAGTGATATGGTACGGATGATAATCCAACGATTTCAAGATACGCTGAGCTGTGGATCGAGGAATCCCGGTCATTTCCTCAATATCCCGGAGACTGATATAGGGATTCTCTCACATGAGGGGTGCTTGACGCTGTTACAATAATTGCTCGAAGTTACCTCCCTCTGCCTGGATACATCATCCCAGTGTCCGCCGAAAATTTTCAACCGTCTTCGGAAACACTGATCGCGGTATGTTGACACAAACAGTGTGAATGCGATCGATTGTGTCCTCCCTCATTGTTGGTTGAGCCTTGAATACTTCGTCTTTCAGAAATCCCCACAAGAAAAAGTCGGGAGATGTCAAGTGGGGTGAGCGTGGAGGCCACGCAACTGCCGAACCTCGTTCAATCCACCTTCCCGGGAAATAATGATCAAGGTATTCTCTCACGATCAATGCATAATGGGCACAGTACTCCTGAATGGAACAAAAGTTCGACAAGAATGTCGACAAAAACTGCTTGGATATTCTTCTCCGCCATCCCCAAAATAGTCGGAAACCATGAAAACCAAAATCATTTCCGTTTTTTTCCGTTAAAAAACACGAATTTAGTAACTTTTTTGCCCTTCAACAAAAAGTAAAGTGATGGTTCTAGAAATTGTGTGTGTGTGTGTGTGTGTGTGTGTGGGTGTGGGTGTGGGTGTGAGTGGGTTGCATTCCCAAATTTTCATAATTGTCTAGGGAGATAAGTACTAAAAGATGTTGCTTAAAATTGCTAATGCCATAGGCATCTCAGACGAACGAGTACTCCATATTTTACATGAAGAATTACGTATGAAAAAACTGTTCGGGAAGTTAGTGCCGCACACGTTAACAATTCAACAGAAACTGGATCGAAAACAAATTTCTCAGCGTAATTTGGAGCGTTTTAAGCAGAATAAAATCGACTTCTTGCGTCGTTTTATAACTATGGATGAGACTTGGATCTAACACCATGATCCTCAATTGAAACAAGAACGGTTACAGTGGACTGAAGCTGGTTGTTCAGCTCCAAAGCAGGTGAAGTCACAACGATCAGCAAAGAAGGTTATGGCATCAGTTTTTTGGGATGCAAAAGGAATTTTGTTCATTGATCATCTCCAGAGAGGTAAAACAATCAACTCCGAATATTACTGCAGCCTTTTGGATCAGCTGGATGAAAAAATTCGTGAGAAAAGACCTGGTTTGAAGAAGAAAGAAATCATTTTTCATCAAGATAATGCACCTGCTCACAAAACTGTTTTGACGATGGCTAAATTCAAAGAACTCAAGTACGAATTGCTTGAACATCCACCGTATTCGCCAGATTTGGCTCCTAGCGACTACTATCTCTTCAGAAATCTCAAACAATTCCTTCGTAAAAAGCAATTTTCGTCGAATTAAGAGGCCATGGCAGCCGTAGAAGGTTATTTTGCAGAGCTTCCGGAAAACCGTCATAAGGATGGGATAAAATTATTGGAAGATCATTGGAACAAGTGTATTGGGCTTTTAGGAGATTATATTGGATAAAAAAACATATTTCGTAACGAAAACAGTATTCTTCACTTCGAGCGCAGAAACTTTCCGACCAACCTGTATCTCTTTATAATTTAATTATTCATTTTTCCTTTGGAAATTATTTTATGTTCTCTCACTATCGCGCGGTGTTGTAACCGTATGAATGTCTATGACACATTCGCACCGTTACAATCCCCCCCCCCCCCGAAACGATGGATGCCTGCCTTCTCGATGCTGCATTCAACGTTCACCTTATGTCCATATTTTCTGGTGGACAAAAAAAATAAAAAAAAACTCACTTCCAGTCTCCTCGCTCTCATCTTCTGATTCCTCTTATATTCCTCCATCCCTTGTCTCCTCTCGTCCTCCCGTTAAACTATCTCCATTGTTCTCCTCATCTGTTCTTGTACTCCTTCTTCCATTTCTTTCATCACCTTTTCCCTGTATTCTCTTATCCTTTTTTGTTCTCCCCTTTTTTTTTTCTCCATCGTCTTCCTTGTTGGGAACACAATTTTGTTCGTCCCTATTTTCACCTTCTTCATTTGTATTCTTTTCATTGTGATTATTCTTATCTTTCTGTTTCTCGGTATTGTCTGTTTTTCTGTGATTATTGGTCCCGTCCATTTTTCCGTCTGTGTTCGTTTTTTTTTCTTTTGTCTCGCCGTTTGTGTCCCTTTCCCTTTTCCCATTCTTCCTTTTCCTGGTTCAAATTTCCCTCCTTTCACCTTCTTTATCATCGTGGTTCTGATCTTCTTCCTTATCCACTCTCCTCTTCCTCCCGTCTGCATTGGAAAATCACACTCGTGATACAGGAATTCCGTTTGAGTTCCTTTATCCATCCTCCCTGTTTTTCACTGTGAGTGTTGGTGTGTCCGCTCCGATTTCTCGTTGCTAACTGATTCCTGGTCTCCAATTTTTCACCTTTGGCCCTTGAATTTCGGTGTCATGTGATGATTCTTTTGATTTCTTCTATGATTTCTCTTGATGTCTTCTTTTGTCTTGATGAGAGCGAGTCAACCGTTTGTGTTCCTCAATGTAAACTTATTTCTACTCGTTCTTCGTGCTTATTATTCTAATCATTCTATTCACATTTTGTTTTCATATAATTTCAACAATTGCGTATGGAATTCACCCCTTTCTCTTCTAGTTTCAATATCTTCTAATATATATGTATCTTCCGCTACTTTTTTCTCAATTCCATATGGTCCTTCGTATATCGCGAAAAATTTTGCAATTTGCTTTTCATACGCATCTGAGATATTGTTGGCTTCCAATAATACTAGATCATTTTCCCTAAAAGCTGTCATTTCATGTTTTTCATCATGTTTTCCTTTCATTAGCTTTCCTCTTCTTTCTATTCTATCCTCCGCTAACATGATCTTCGTTTCATAATCTATCTCTTTGTCATCTTTTTTATAGTTGAGCCATTTCTCCCACATTCTTTGTGGTTTTTCTCCTAGTTGTAACTCTCGTGGAGTATATTCTGTTGTTTCGTGATGTGTTTCATTAATGATATTCTCAATTATTTTTACGTAGTTGAGCCATGATGTGTGTTCCTTACCCACAAATGTGCGGAAAGAACGTCCCAACTCCCTATTGACTCTTTCTACAGTATTTCCTTGCGGGTGTCTTATTGATGACATTACTAATTGTATTGCATTTTTGTGTGAAAATTCTTCCCATTTTTTTTCGTGAACTGAGTTCCATGGTCACATTGAATCTTTTTCGGTTTTCCATACGTTGGAATATAATGTTCCCTCCTTTTTTTATGACTATGGCTGTTGTTTGTGTTCTAACCGGATATGAATTTACAAACTTTGAAAATGCATCTATTGTGACCAATATATATTTCATGCGCCCCTTTGCTGTTGGTAGTGGTCCAAAAAGATCTATTGAGACCAATTTATGTGGTTTCTTTGGTGTTATATTTTGCATGGGTGCATATGAATATCTATTGGGTACCTTGTTCCTTTGGCATGAATCACAATATGATAATATTTTTCTAACGTGATGATATAATTTCGGATATGAAAAATCTCCGTCTATCATTCTGAAGCATTTCTTAGCCCCAATGTGACCATAAACCTCATGACATTCTATCACTAATTTTTCCACTATCTTCTCTGGCAACATGATCTTGATTTCTCGTTTCTTATTCAGTTCCACTAATATATCATCAATTATTCTATACCAATTCTTCTTCCCTTCATTTTCCGCTATTCTTCTCAATTCTATGAGTCGCTCATCTTCTTTTTGTGATTGAGCCCATTTTTCAAACGCTTCTCTCATTTCTTCTGATACTTCTTTCGCTAAGCATGAATTTAAATTGATTTCTTTGTTACGCTGATTGCTATTCTCATCTTCTACCGGATTTCTACTCAATACATCTGCTATGACGTTCTTCTTCCCTGGGCAATGTTCTATCTCCTCGATGTCGTAGTCTTGCAAGTATAATCTCCAACGCGTCAATCTATAATTCATAAATTTCGAAGTCTTCAGAGAAGTTATCGCTTTGTGATCCGTCACAACTTTTATCTTTGATCCTATGAGGTATGATCTAAATTTTTGCATCGACCATACCATCGCCAACAATTCTTTTTCCGTTGTAAGATAATTCAACTCCGCTGCTTTCAGTGTCCTGCTTGCAAATACTACTATTTTGATTCCTTGTTCTGTTTCCTGTGCTCACATGCTCGCTATCGCATAATCACTCGCATCTGTTTGCAATATATATGGTTCATCCTTCTCGGGTATTTGTAAAATCATATTCTCGCAAAATAATTTTTTAATCCTCCTGAATGCTTCTTCCTCATTCTGCGTCCATTTCCATCGCGTTCCTTTCATTAATAGTTTCAGAAGTGGTACAGTCTCTCTTGCATGCTCTGTTGTAAATTTTGAGTAGAAGTTAATTCAACCCAGAAATCCTCTCAATTGTTTCACGTTCTTTGGAGCCGGAAATTTATGAATTGCTTCTACTTTCTCTGGATTGACTTTTATTCCTCGCGTCGTTGAAATGGGACCCAAAAATTTCACTTCCTCTCAAAAAAATTTTGATTTTTCAAAGTTCATCGTCATCCCACATTCTCTTATTCTTTTGAATAGTATATTTAAATGTTCTATATGTTGTTTTTCATCTTTTGATATGACTAGTATGTCATCGACCAAGTTTTAATCCGTTCATTACTTTTTCAAGTCCCCTTATTAACGCTGCACTGCTCGTTTTTGTTCCAAATGTGACCCTTGAAAATTCATAAAATTTTCCTTCACACAAAAAAGCTGTATACTCCCTTGACTCTGGATGCAGTGGGACCTGCCAATAGCTGTTTGTTGAGTCTAACGTACTCATAATTCCAGTTTTGTCACATTTCTGGAACACTTCGTCTACACTTACTGAGCATTCCCTTTCATTCTCAATCACTTGGTTCAACTGTCTCGCGTCGAGACATATTCTTATCTTCCCGTTGTTTTTTGTAACTACCACTAATGGATTCATCCACGGGCTATCCGACCTTCGTATTATTCCTTCTCTTAACATTTTATTCATCTCTTTTGCTACTTTTTCTTTCTTCACCATTGGAATTGGATACGTTTTTGCGAAAAACGGTTTCGAATTTACCACATGATACTCGTGTCCATGTATTTTGAGTTTCCCTGTTCTCCTTTCGAAAATCTCGCTATTATCCATCGCTGTTGATACGAAAAGTCTTTTTGTCTCGTCATTCATTTCATTTCTTTCTATAACTTCATTTTGAATTTCCTTAATATCAATTTTCAATTCTTCTTTGCCATTTTCTTCGTTTCCAATTGCTCTTATTCGTACTCCTTCCTTTAATTCATGTATCTTTCCCTTTCCTACCCCTTCACCTGTTCGCTTACTTTCCCTTCTTCTCTCCTCATACATTCGTTCTATTTCATGAGCATCGGGTTTCGTATACTCGTAAGTCCCGAGCTGTACTTTTTGTTCTCCCTTTTCGATTTTCATACTCTCTTCTGCTACATTCAATTTTGCTTTAAGCTTTTTTAATATACCTATCCCCATTATGCATTCTCTGTTTAATCCTGGTATTATTAGGAATGAATGTTGCACTTCTAGTGTTTTGATCTTTACATTAACTAGTATTTGTTGTTTTACCCTTTTCCTGGAACCTCCCACGGCTCCTTTTATTTCAAGGTTTGCAACCGGAAGAATCTGACAATTTTGAAATACGTTCTCATGTGTTCCATAAAATTGTTCTGATATCACTGTTATCTGACTCCCCGTATCAATCAATGCTCGCGTTCCTACTCCTTCCATTTTTATCGAAATTACCGGACATTTTCCCATCTCCGGTTCTTCTATTTTCTTTTCTTCTCACAAAAACTTTTTTGGATCCTCAAAGACTTGGTTTATACTCACATATGGACGGTTTATAGTTGGTGTTGTGAATCTTGATGATCGTTGGTTGTAACTTCTCCAGTCTTCTTCCGTCCTCTCCACAACACCTTCAAGTTTCCCAATTGCTCTTCCAGAGAACAGGCATTCTCCTCAATTTTCATCATATTTATCCGTGGTGGTGGCCTACCGCCCTAATTTCTTCCCCTCGAAGTATTTCCGTTTCCTGGTTGTCGGACATTATCCTTTCTTGCATATTCCCTTTCATACGACGAATTTCTATTCACCTGCGTTATTCCATTTCTGGTGTTTGTTTCGAAGTTTCTTCTCTGCGCGTTCACTGGGCCATTTGTTTTTCTCCCCTGATAATTCGTTGTTGTCGTGGCTCGCGATGTACTGTTTGCTGGATTCATCCTGTCGTGACCTCTCAGGATGTTTGACATTTCCCGAAGGGTTAAAATTCCCCTCGTTACCATTGTATTTTTCATCTCTTCTCCAAAATGCATCCGGAGATATCGAATAATTTCAGCTTCCGATGGTGGTGGTTCTGAATCTTTTGCTTGGTTATACAATTTTCTGGCATAATCTGTTCTGGAAACTCTTTTATTATTATCCCAGAACCCACTCCTTAATCTTGTCCACAGCCTATGTTGTGCTTCTTCATTCCAGTATTCTGCTGCGAATTCTTTTTTGAATTCTTCGAATGTAGTGAAACTCCTACGTATGCACTTCCACCATTCTTTCGCACTATCTTTGAAACATTTCGTTAGCACGTATTTCAATTCGTGCTGTTGCACATCGAGAGCTTCCCGGTATTCCTCTACCTCACTTAAGAATTCCATGGGGTTTTCCCATGTGTGTCCTGAGAAAGTCGGTGGATCCTTCTGCAGTTCACTAGCCCTTATCATTATTGACTGGTCTCCTACTGTTACATGACTCGTTCTTCTTCCTTCCATCCTCCCGATTGTTTCTTCCATTCTTTGTATCCGTTGATCATTTCTTCATGCTGTTTCTTCTGCACGTCTACCAGGCTGTTTATTACATCCAGCCTTGTTGGATCGCTTCTTTTAATGCATTGTATTTTCTTTCTTTTCCTCGGGTGCATGAGGTTTGCACTTCTGCAGCAGTCAAATCAATGAAATCGTCCACTCCTCTTATCTCTGTTTCCAATGATTTCCTCCATCCTTCCTGCATTTCTCTGCTTCTTTCTCTGCAGTCCTCGTCATTTTCATCGACTCTCTGTGCTGTTGCTATTAGAGCCTGTCTCTGTTGTCTCGTTTGCTGTCTCACCTCCTGAATTTCTCCTCTTGTTTTTTCCGTCTCTTGGAAGAATTGTTGGTGATTAGCCTTCATCCTTTTCACCAATGTAACAAGATCATCCTCTTCCTCTCCCTCTCTTTCACCAGTTGTTCGTTCTTCGTCATCATCCTCTCCTTCTTCTTCTTCTTCCTGAGAAGACTCTTCGATCTCTTTTCGTAAGCTTTTCCCTCTACCCATCGTAATATTCCTTTCTAATAGAAATTGTCTATCTATGTGTGTATATGTCTCTATTTCTTCTCTCACTTCTGCTTCTTCATCTTTATTCGCTCTATTTGCATTCGTGTCAGTCTCTTCACCTCCTCTTAAATACATTCTTGAACTATCCCCTCTTTACGCAATTGTTTTACAATGCTTGATTGAATATCTTCCGTCTCTAATTTCTTTGATTACTATGCGATAGTTTCTCGAACTATTTGCTCACGTCAATTTTGATATAGAGAGGAAACTTCAATCCTTGTTCGAGCGCGAATTTGGAATGTTTTCTTTGATAATAATTGATTTGCTGTGAAGATACTCATTGATCTTTAGAATGGACTTTTCGGTATCTTACCTCAAGGGACTATGCGCCGCTTCCTCTCTATATTCTCTAAGATGGTTCCTCTCGTTAACGAAAGAACTCCGTATGACGGGTTACACCCCGAAGAAAATCTCAATGACTCATAATTTAACGATCGAGAGGGATATGGAACCTTTCTTAGGTTAATTGAAATGAACAAAGCCTATGTAATATCGGAGGAAGAGTTTATTCAATAGCTATAAAAGTCTTGTGTTATTAGGTGTACAAATAAGTTTCCGCGGTTTGTCAAAAGATGGCCCCACCAGAAGGTTATGGAGAAATTGTCAGGTGTAAAACGTAATATCCCAAGTTTGGTCATCTGGCAACACCATAACCTTAAAGTACTAGTGATTCCGTATCAGCATCACATAATTTTTTTCGTGCAAAAATGTCAAGTTTTATTCCGAATAAGCATCATTTGCGGGAACTTTTGATTTACTTCTTTAATGTGAAAAAATCTGCAGCTGAGGCGCATCGATTGCTTCTAGAAGCATATGGTGAAGCTGCTTTAAGTGAGAGAAGTTGTCAGGAATGGTTTCAAAAGTTTAAGAACGGTGAGTTTGACGTTAAAGACAAAGAACGCAGTGGAAGGCCGAAAGTGTACGAAGACATGGAATTAGAAGTACTATTGGAGGAAGATTCGTCCCAAACGCGAAAAGAACTTGCACTTACTCTAGAAGTGACTCAACAAGCAATTTCACATCGTTTAAAATCGTTAGGAATGATTCAAAAACAAGGAAATTGGGTTCCATATGAACTAAAGCCGAGAGACGTTGAACGCCGATTATGCATGAGTGAAATGCTGCTTGCCAGGAATAAAAAAAAGAGTTTTTTGCATCGTATAGTCACTGGTGACGAAAAATGGATTCACTACGATAATCCAAAGAAGAGAAAGTCATGGGTTAAGCCCGGCGAACCATCAACATCGACAGCTAAGCCGAATATTCATGGAAAAAAACTCATGCTGTGTATTTTGTGGGATCAGCTTGGTGTCGTGTATTATGAATTGCTGAAACCAAGCGAAACCATTACTGGAGCTCTCTACCGAACACAATTGATGAGATTGAGTCGGGCACTTAAGGAAAAACGCGCCCATTACTACTCCAGACACGACAAAATTATTCTTTTACACGATAATGCTCGTCCACATGTTGCGGCGCTGGTAAAAGCATACTTGGAAACACTCAACTGGGAAGTTTTACCCCACCCGCCGTATTCACCAGACTTAGCCCCTTCTGATTATCACCTGTTCCGGTCGATGGCACATGGTCTGTCTGAGCAGCGCTTCACATCATATGAAGACACCAAAAATTGGGTAGATTTGTGGATAGCGTCAAAAGATGAAGAGTTTTTTCGACGGGGTATCCGAATGTTGCCAGAAAGGTGGGGAAAAGTAGTGGCAAATGATGGAAAATACTTCGAATAAAACGTAATGTACTTTTCCTTTACAATAAATTCCTAATTTTTTATAAAAAACCGCGGAAACTTATTTGTACACCTAATATATAATATTTCTCCTTCCTCCTTATGTATCTCCCTTTGACTCCGAATCTATAATCAAAGGGAAATTCACAAATAATTTATCAATCCTAATTGTTCGTACATAAATTGAGATTGAACTCGAGAAAATCTCTGAATTACACACGTAAGAAAGCAGTATACGTAACTTGCAATGAGTACGGTGACTGTCCCTCAGGTATGCGTATATAACTTTGATTTGCAATGAATCCACCTCTACGTTCCGCTCGCAATGAGAAGAAGTCGAGGGGATTCAGCTGAAAAGAATCTGTGAGGTAAACCTTTTATTTGAATTCTCGTTCACGAGAGTGTGTATGTGACTTTGCTTAATAATCGAAAAGATATTCTCAAATTCAATTTCACATTGATTTTTACCTATATTTATATTGTGAAATGTTTATTTTGAATCACATGCGACTACAGCATCTGTCGGTTTTGTTTATAAGCTTTGTTATCGAGTTATCGAATAATTTGACAACGCGCGAGGTATCTTATCATTGGTTATTTATGTATAATATTATATATCGATTATGGATCGATTGTTTGTCAAATTTGAATGATCTTACATTCCGAGACTTTGCTGTAGAGGTGCAAGAAATCTTTAATAATTGTTTTTATTTCGACGCGGTCTTTAATTCTTTCTTAGAATTTTGTCTGGTGCACTCGCATGTGATTCTCTATTCTCTTTCCACGTTTTTCGTCGATCGAACGCTATTATGTCATCGCTTATATGTTAGTTACCGGAATACATACATCGTTCGTGTGCCGACGATGTTGACATTTTTTCATGACGCGTTCGCTCGACGAATTTTCGTTCGCTAGTCTACTCTCTATACTTCGCGTGTATACATTATTTTCATCGAAGGCATGTGAACACGTCTTCATCTCTTTATAATTCAATCATTCATTTTCCCTTTGGAAATTATTTTATGTTCTTTCACCATCGCGCGGTGTTGTAACTGTATGAATGTCTATGACACATTCGTTCCGTTACAATATAGGATTATCAATGAACTCCAGTATCATGACAATGATGTGAATCGTTATGACAACGAAACTACGCCGCGTTTCTAACCACAGTATCGTTGCTACACCTATACCGGCATAGCTGCGACATTCATTTACTTTGTGTTATATACGGGTCAATACCATAAGGTTATGGACACCATAATATAGTTCCCATGAGGAGACTGATTTTTCTGTGTAGAATTTTTTGTGATTTACGGATGTATTTTGCGATGCAGTAGTTCATGAAATGGAATATTCAAATCATTCCTTCTAGTATTTACCTCATTGAACAATATTGAAGATTTGAGAATTCAATTCATTCACACACACACACACACACAGAGGCGCACGCGCACGCACATTTACACACGCACTTCACTTTCTAGTAAAAGGCGAAAAAGCACAAAATTGGTGTGTTCTAACGAAAAAAAACGAAAATGATTTTGGTTTTCATGTTTTCCGACTATTTTGGGGATGGTGAGGAGGGATATCCAACCAGTTTTTGTCGAAATTTTTGTCAAACTCCCGTGCCATTCAGGGGCACTGTGTGGGGTGGCGCTCCATCTAGTTGGACCCACATCCTCTGCCTTGTTTGTAAATCCAGATCCTCAAGCAAGCCTGGTGAATGATCCGCCAGAAATTCTAGAAACATGAGGCCGTTGGAAGAATGTGGACCGACTGAATAGCCATTGACGATCCCGCACCACACATTTACGCTCCAACGATGTTGGTTGTCAATTGCTCGATACCAATGTGGATTAACATCCGACCAGTAATGAGAGTTGTGTCTATTCAAATGCCCAGTGCTCTGGAAAGATGCTTCGTCGGAGAACATTACATAGTCGAAGAATTGAGGATCGTCAACCAGCCTTGCTCGTGCCCAGTTGCAGAATCTAATTCGAAGTCTCATGTCGTTTGGAGTGAGAGCTTGAGTTAACGTAATGTGGTATGGTCGATATCCGACATGCTTCAAGATTCTCAGAACAGTAGTCCGGGGCATACCAGTTATTCGTGCCAACGATCTGCTACTGACATGAGGGTCCTGGTGGATACGTCTCAATATGGTGAGCGCACGGATATCATTCTCATCGTACCGGTGTTGTCTCAGATCTCGCTGCAATACTCCCCGTCGAGCCCTCAATTCGGGTCGACGGATGGTCGTGGGATGTGCGATGCGGCGATCGAGATACCGATCCCGGTAAACTCTTGCAGCTTCGTTGTGATTATTGTGACATTAGCCAATCACAAGCATCATATCAATAATTCCAGAGATTCGATAGTGATTCATTTCTTCGATTGAATCGAATGGAATGAATTGATAAATGTAGATGATTGAATATGCGAAGGAGAAGAACGATTGTGATGGTCTCAGTTTAGAACCAGTGTTTTGATGATCACATATTCCCGTAATCACCCACATAAGCAACCATAATAAACAGACATTCGATGTTTCGGTTTGTTTATGTATTCTTGTTCATCGCTTTTCTCCGAAGATCGGGACTGATTTCAATGCAGATTAGGGTTTATTTCATTGGAACAAGGAACGTAAAAATAAACAAACGGGAATACTGCGTCTCTGCTTATTATGGTTGGCAAGTAATGTCTACGATTTATTACGATCATTGCGTTTCAAATCGGGATAATTATTCCATTTGATTCAATGAGGATTATCAATGAGTATCGACTCTCAAAAATTGTTGAAAGGTTGCTGGGAACATTCAGTGTATTGCCCATACCACATCACGTCGATTAGGATGCACATTCGAACGGATACAAAAACCCTCCGAGCTTCCACAGGATTCACCGGAGAGAGTTACACTGTGAGAAATTTCTCTGTAGATTTACCAGAAGAATTTGGAAGTTTTTCTGTACATGAGGGACGACATGATCGATCGCATCCGCACTGTTTGTGTCAACATGCCAGGATTATGTATCCAGGCAGAGGGAGGTCACTTCGAGCAATTATTGTAACAGAATCAAGCACCTCTCATGTGAGAGGCAAGGGAACTCACGATGATCAAGCACTCCGTAGGGAACAGAGAACTCCCACGTCCACGTCGTTGTTCCTGGGTAGCGCTAAGAGTAGTTCATCAATAATTCCGACGGTCCATACCTTGCACGCCAATGGGTGAAAAGGTGCCCATGACCAGTGTTTCGTAAAGGGTTTGAAAGCAGCTTTCCCATGCCGTGATAAAAAAATGGGGGTCCCATCCGGAAAAACCATCTTGACCCCTGAATGACATTCAAAATGACCTCTGAGGGATTTGTAAGGTCAGCTCCATACTTCCCCCTTGGAACCCTAAACTTTTTATTTGGAACATTTCTTTGCATCCCCACTAGTTTCCGAGATAATTGAATATATCACTTCGAATGGCTCACCCTGTATATACAGGGTGTCCCGTTTGAATCTGGCACTAAGAATATCTCGAAACCGAATAGATTCAGAAGAACATGTTCCGGGAGAAAAATGTGAGAATCTGAGGGGGACATCCGATGGTGAACTTGGCTTTGACCTCAGATCCTACTTTCAAGGTCATTCTGAGGTCAACTCATGTTTTTTGAATGGAATCCCCTATTCTTTACTACCGGTTGAGATTCTAGGCTGAAAACCAAGGAACTTTCCCCTCAAACGTTTTTTCGAAATCCCCATAGATGGCGCTCTAATTGATGAGGAAATGATAATTCTCAAACCCTCGGATTGTATTCTGTCTAACATAATGCTCAACTCTTGAGTGTTCCTCATCTCCCGGAAATTGCCGTCGGTTGTGTTTTGTTTTGGTTTTGTTCTTGGAAATTGTTATTGTTTTGATTCACGTGTGAATACCTTAGGAATTAAGCATTCCCAAACTGCTCAGTTCTGTGTTATCATTTGGAGGAAACACATTTCTAAATATCATGTCTGATTACACGCCAAACGATATTCTTGACGTTTTGTTGTGTCTTGGTGAAGCGCGGGGAAATTAGGTTGAAGCTGTGAGAACATTTCAACGTCGTTTTCCGGATCGGAGGTGTCCAAACCGCATTACGATCCGATTTCTTGAACAACGTGCTCGTCAAGGTCTCCTCAAGCGACAGAGGAACAAGAAAGTTTATGCGGATGAGAATGATCCTGATGTGAGATCGCTGGCTGTGCTGGCATTATTTTATATTGATCCCCATATCAGTCTTCGGGATATTGAGGGAATGACCGGGATTCCTCGATCCACAGCTCAGCGTATCTTGAAATCGTCGGATCATCATCCGTACCATATCATTTTGGTGCAATCTGTCACAGCTGAGGATTTCATAATAAGATTGAACTTCTGCACGTGGGCCCAACGGAAGATTGAAGAAGATCCTACTTTCTCTCATCACGTTATGTTCTCTGATGAGGCAATATTTCACAATGTTGGAATTCTCAATAGGCACAATTGCCATCATTGGAGTGCTCAGAACCCTCACTCGGTCCGTACAATTAATCATCAACACCGTTGGAGTGTGAACGTTTGGTGCGGAATTGTGGATTCCAGGATCATAGGGCCGTATTTTTTTCAAGGAAACCTGACTGACGCGAAGTATCTCCGTTTTCTGCATTTTGCACTCCCTGCTCTTATGGGAGACGTAAGTCTTGACGTGAGATCAAGGATGTGTTTCCAACAGGATGGAGCACCTCCTCATTACATGCGAATAATTCGAACATTTCTGGACGAGAAGTTTCCCAGAAGGTGGATTGGCCGTGGAGGCCCTGTGCGATGGCCACCTAGGTCGCCAGATCTTACGTCGCCTGATTTTTTCTTGTGAGGTTACATAAAAAATGTTGTATCACGTGAGCCTCCAACAACACGCGATGACATGGAAGATCGAATAAGAAGAGCATGCACAGCAATAACACCGGCTACGTTGCGAGCAACTCTAGAAAACTTCCATAAAAGAATTGCGCTTTGTCAAAGGCAAAACGGTGCTCATTTTGAACATCTCCTGAATGCCTCATGCGTCCCGAAGATACACCTCCATTCCAGACAATCGGCCCTTTTCAGGGCCACAATCATGTGTGAAGTCCGATCGCTCAACCTCCTCGTGGTGCACATTGGGTAACGGTGATGCCGAGGGCAATTTCCGGGAGATGAGAAACACTCAAGAGTTGAGGATCATGTTAGACAGAATACAATCCGAGGGTTTGAGAATTCTCATTTCCTCATCAATTAGAGCGCCATCTATGGGGATTTCAAAAGAACGTTTTCGAGAAAAGTGCCTTGGTTTTCAGCGTAAAATCTAAACCGGTAGTAAAAAATAGGAGATTTCATTTAAAAAACATGAGTTGACCTCAGAATGACCTCAAAAGTGGGATCTGAGGTCAAAGCCAAGTTCACCATCGGATGTCCCCCTCAGATTCTTACATTTTTCCCCTGGAACATCTTCTTCTGAATCTATTCGTTTTCGAGATATTCTAAGTGACAGATTATAATGGGACACCCTGTATATACAGGGTGAGGCATTTATCTTGAGACGACCAAATATCTTGGTAGAATCACTTTTTTTTGGGAAATGTTCCATAAAAAAGTTGTTATACAAAGAGGGGGCCACAAAACTACGATATCAGTCTCATCATAGATGGTGTTATGATCGATTAAAATGGGGTTGACATCATTTTTTTAAACAGGAACCCCCACTTTTTATTGCATATCTTGATTTTACGCAAGAAACTGAGTAACTTTTGCTTGAAACGTTTTTCTAAATTTTCGAAGATGTCGCCAGAATCGATGAAAAACGAAGTCCATGAAACGGTATGCGGATATCTTGTGGAATGCATCCAAGAGCCGAAATATCTCATTCGAATGTTGTTGTTAAGAGAGGGGACGACACAATGACGATATCAGTTCCATAGTAAATGGCGCTGTGGTCAGTGAAACTGAGGTGAATTTCAATTCTTTTAATGGAAACTCCTACTTCTCATCGCATATCATGATTCTACGCGAAAAAATGAGGAAGTTTTGTTTGAAACATTTTTCCTGAATTCTTGAAGTTCGAACAGTGGAAAATGAGGTTGATGAAATAGTTCTACTGCATTAGAAGAGTTACATTGAATTGAAGTCATTTACAATGTTTTGGACATGACATTTGTTGTGTTTTGTGTTCAATTTCTTCTCTGAAATTATTATTGTTTGTTGAGCGTTGCTTCACACATAATGCAGTAGAAATTTTTCATCAACTTCATTTTCCACCGTTTCCATCTTCAAGAATTTAGGGAAAATGTTTCAAACAAAAATTCCTCATTTTCCCGCGTAGAATCATGATATGCGATGAAGAGTAGGAGTGCCCATTTGAAAAATTGAAGTTCACCTCATTTTTACCGACCACAGCACCATCTACTATGGAACTGATATCGCCATTGTGTCTCCCCCTCTCTCAACAACAACATTCGGATGAGATATTTCGGCTCTTGGATGCATTCCACAAGATATCCGCACATTGTTCCATAGACTTTATTTTTCATCGATTGTGGCGCCATCTTCAAGAATTTAGAAAAACGTTTCAAGCACAAGTTACTCAGTTTTTCGCGTAGAATCAAGATATGCATTAAAAAGTGGGGGTTTTCATTCCAAAAAATGATGTTGTCCCCATTTTAATCGATCTCAACGCCATCTGTGAGGAAACTGGTATCGTAGTTTTGTGGCCCCCTCTTTGTATCACAACTTTAGTGTGAAACATTTTCCGAAAAGAAGTGATCCCACCAAGATATTTAGTTCTCTCAAGATAAATGCCTCACCCTGTATACAAGTCATTTACTTTGAATATTCGTCATTTTGGCTTGAATCGATGAATTATTATGAAACATGGGTCCTAGGGGTTTCCGAGGGTGCTGAATCCGAATCTGGAGTCAAATCCCGAATTCAAGATGGCCGACATGAATTCAGTCAATTTCGCATTTGTGAACAGATTCATATAAAACATGGGTCTTAGGGGTTCTCGAGGGTGAGGGATTTGAATCAGACGTTGAAAAACGAATTCCAGATGGCGGAACCAATATGGTGGACGGGAATTCAGTCGTTTTGTCAGTTATAGACGGATTCTTATGAAACATGGGTTCTAGGGGTTTTCCAGGGTGCTGATTTCGAATCTGGGGCCAAATCCCGAATTCATGATAGCGGTTACGAGATGGCGGACGTGAACTTTGATGAAGCTGTATATCAAATCTCAAGCCATTTCAATAGAATTCTCGCTGAGTAATTGCGGAATATAATTTGAATTGTAGTGATTTTGAGGACATTGAAATTCAATTTCCATTTCAGGAACTATTGACGGGAGAACAAAATGTTTCATACAAGGAATGTGTTTTCGGTGAGTTCTGATACGTTAAATTTTTTATTTTTCATTTGGACGAAATTTTCTCTGCCGTTCTACTGTTGGCGTGGATTGATTCTAAAACGTGTTCGAGTGTTTGTGATTTCCGTGGGTTCGATATGAATCGAGAGAAGTCTCAGGAGCATAACCTTTCACAATCAAGGGCTACCCCCATGCACAGGAAAAAATACTGAGAAGTCCCCAGTTTGTTGTTCACAGCTCTGAAAGGATTCAAAAACACACTTTAATAGTTGACTCATGTTCCGAAATTTGGCTCCCGTACTCTGAGGTATCGATTTTCTTTGTTCTTCTGATGAACTGAAAAGAGCTTTACTGATACTTCAAAGTACCAAGACGAGCTATCAGAACGTAAGTTGATGTAATATCAAGAAGTTTTCACCAAATTTCGATGTGTTATTCAGTTATTTTCAAAAAGATTTCCGAAGTTTTCCGACCTTTGGAGTGGTCCACCTCCTCAATAAAGATGATCAGCGTTCCAATTCCAACGTGACTTGATTATAATATACCTAGTACACTTTTTTGAGGAAACCATTTCGCTGAGAAGATATTATCATGTGTTTTCGTGAAATTTCCATTTTGTTTCCATACGACTTTGCACGGCAATTTGGAGAACACTTCCACAAAAATTTCATAAGTTTCCGTCGGCAATGAAGTTGTATCCACGTTCGTTCCCAAACTCACGTAGATGAAACCTTCCGGAGTTTCATCAATGAAATTCTTCAAATCCTATAAAACGATATTGATTTATGAATAGATTTTCTAACGATGGATTTGAATTACCATATTCAGGGGCGTCACTGCGATCCCTCGCTTTTCACCGAGTATAAAAAAATAACTGTTCTCGTATTCAGGATCTGGATTCAACTACTTGTTTATGGTCTGAGTGTGAAAAAGTTTCATACTGTTACGAACTCTATATGATGTAACATGACCAATTTCATGGGTGGGAAAATGTTAATTTGTTAGTCTGACAGGATTTCAGTCCAGATACAAGTTTATTATGGCCACTAACCATAAAATAACTATTCATCCATCAAATCATGAGCAAAACCTGACAGACATTCATGCGTTTCCATAAACATACCAAACAATAACCATTTTTCAATTGATCGACTTTTGAGGAAAAATCAAAAACGTTAACATAAACAACCACTGCTGATGAAGTTCTTATCCTTCCCTGACCTGACGTCCATTCCAATGGGGTAAAATTTGGAGAATCATCAAAACCGTTCCACAAATCAGAGCAGATCATTAAATTGAAGGTGTCAATTGCTGATGAAAATATTATTCAGAATTATATTTGCACCATGATATGTTCTCAGACGAAACTTATGTGATGAAAATTTCGAAACTTTTGATACTGGAATCTCCATTACTTCAGGGGCTAGTCTAGTGAAAAACAGGGGTTTTCCAATGATTTTTTTTTCAAAGCAGGGAATATGTTGTGATCCAAAAATTTTTGCACATCAGAATACGAGTATTTAACTATACCAAAAAATTTTTTTTTTCTTCATCAATCTTGTGCCCAAAATCACGGATCTAAAAAAATGCTTTTTTCCGCTGGCATTGGAGATAACTCGGGAACGGGTAATCTAGAATGAACAAACCAAACGATTTCCTAACCTGTATTGTTGTGACTATGGCCTGTACTAGAATCAATGATTTTTCTTCAAATAACAAAATGGCGGTGATTTGAATTTTCCAAACACTTTCTTGCAACTCAAATTGTTTATAACATCGTTGAATAACAATGAATCTTCATGATTCTAGTACGGTCTATAGCGACAGCAATGCAGATGAGAAAATCGTTTAGTTTGTTCATTTTAGATCACTCGTTGCCGTAGTTATCCTTAACGCCAGCGGAGGAGAGCATTTTTTCGAATCCGCCATTTTGGACACAAGATTAATGGAGAAAAATTTTTTTGTATAGTTACATCCTCATATTTTGATGTATCGAAAGTTTTTGATTACAATATATTTCCTACTTTGGGGAATACATCATTGAAAAAACCCTGTTTTCATCACTGGACTACCCTCTTGAACGAATTCCACTGATTCTACAGGATACAGTTTGAATGCTCAAAAAAATATATTCAACTCCAAAAAGATTTCAAGTACCAAAAAATGTTTTTCGGATATATTTGATAACTGTGACCAACCATTTCTTTCAGTGAAGATGAACGGAAATCACCATTAACAAAATTCTCACGGTTGGTCAACTTATCCCTTTTAGAAAATTAATTATTTAGTTAAAATCCTCCGTCATTCCCGTTTGATCGATCAGATCATTGGAATTTAATGACGCTCCATTACGATGAGTGATACACAAATATTTCTTATTTTTCCCTCCATGTATATATATTCTAATCCAAGGATGGGTATTTTTGTATTGCGGGAGTACTTTTAGTGGGGAGTACTTTTCCTTGTGTAAAATATGTCTCCAAAGTGAAATATGAGGTCAAAAGAAGTCTTATCCAAGAAATACTCCCGGAATACAAAAACGTCCATCTCTGTTCTAGTTGACAGAGAATAATTAGACACAGTGTTGAATATTAGAATTTTCCATTTGTGATAACTATAATGAATCATCTAAGTTGTCTTACAGAGCTCTCATGTTCACGCACAACGCTCAGACGTGCAGTGCTGCCAACTAAAAAAAAACTCGCAACAGCATTACACTGAGAGTGGTTGCATTTAGGGACCCTTCAATGAGGGATGACGCAATCGGCTCTCTACTTACCGTCATCAATGGGATAGGGATCAATTTGCGCGTCAGTCAATGGATAAAATTGCAGAATTCATTGAAAGCATGACGGCAAAGTGATCACTCACTTTTACTGATTGGATGACGCATCAATTGGGTACTTATTTTTTGGTTATGGCGGCCGTTGTCTTATCTCTCACTGAAGGATCCCTAATTGCATTGCTAACAAATTAATACACCCCTTCAATGCAACAACTGAAAAAAAACTTCGCATATATTGTAGTGGACATAGAGAACATGTAGCGGCGCGTGCGTGAAGAGAGGACGGATGAGAGAGAGTGTATGTACAGTATGCGTGTGATCGAGACTGACACGAGGAATGCGGGGGCATCTGTTAACATTATATACAGGGTGGGGCATTCAAAGTGTCGCGGGCGTTTTTTCCAAAAATAAAATGAGATACGAGAAAATTTTTTGGACAAAAATTGTAGGGTATCGAGGGGGACATCCGATGGTGGCCTTGGCTTTGACCTCAAATCTCATCTTCAAGGGCATTCTGAGGTCAACTCTTGTTTTTTAAATGGCATCTCATATTTTTTACTGCAGATTTGGATTCTAGGTCAAAAACCAAGAAACTTTTGTCTGAACCATTTTCCTGAAATCCGCAAAGATGGCGCTCTAATCGATATTGTTCCATACTGAATCTGACATCAGAATAACTCGGAAACGAAAGGTCTTGGAGGAGAATGTTTCGGACAAAAGTTGTCTGATTCCAAGGGGGACCCCTTGAACTGAAACGGAGGTGATGGGGTATAACAGACAAAACACAACACATTTCAATCGTCTACATCACTTGGATAATTTTAATGCAGTAGATTCTCAAAATGATGGCCTTCGACTTCAATACACATTTCAAAACGTTTTACAAAAGATTGCTGAACTCGTGCTGAAATATCTTCATTGATGCTCGCGCATGCATTGATGATTCGTTGACGCATATTCTCAGGTGTAGTCGGTGCTTGTTGATAAACTGTATCTTTTATGTATCTCCATAAAAAAAAATCTGGAGAAGTAAGATCCGGAGAACGGGCAGGCCAATGAACTGGTCCACGACGTCCTATCCATCGTCCAGGATAATCTCTGTCCAATATTTCTCGAGCTGTGACTGCATAATGGGATGGACAACCATCGTGTTGATACCACATATTCAATCGTTCCTGAATAGGTATGTCTTCAAGTAATGTTGGAAGTACTTGATCTAAGAAATGTCTGTACTTCTCTCCATTTAGCGTATCTGCAATGAAGTACGGTCCAATTACTCGAGATCGAAAAATACCACACCAAACATTCACAGCCCATTGTCTTTGATGCTCTACTTGACGTAACCATCTTGGATTTTCTGTCGCCCAGTAATGCATATTATGTCGATTTACTTGACCATGATTGGTGAACGTCGACTCATCAGAAAATAATATGTTGATGAAGTTGTTATTGTGCATTTGCGCTAGACCCCATCGACAAAACTGGACACGATTTTCGAAATCATCACCGTGAAGGTCTTGATGCAAACAAATGTGATACGGATGGAATTTGTGACGTTTCAGTATTCGAAGAACACTTCTTCGAGAAATTCCCGAATGGAGTTCAATTTCACGAGAGCTCACGTGTGGATTATTGGCTACTGCAGCTAGTACATTAACTTCCACATTTTCTCCGCTAACAGTTCTCATTCGATGTCGTTTTTCCCTTGTGACACTTCCCGTTTCTGAGAATAATTTTGTAATGCGTTGAAAATACCTAATGGATGGCGTTGTTCTTTCAGGAAATCGTTCTGCATACAAGTCATATGCTTGTCTGGGGTTCTTATGCACTTCACCGTAAATGTAGATCATATCGATCTTTTCAGAAACCGTGTATCGGATATCCATGATTTTCAATTTGTCATAAACCAAGTAATAATCAAATGTAACTGACAAACTGACTTTCAAAATCGTGAATTTTCACTGAACCCCGTCGTTTGTTTACATCGCGTGAGCTCTGAATGGTGGTAATGTAGACGATTGAAATGTGTTGTGTATTGACAACTTTTGTACGAAACATTCTTTTGCAAGACCCTTCGTTTTCGAGTTATTCGAATGTCAGATTCAAAATGGAACAATATCGATTAGAGCGCCATTTTTGCGGATTTCAGGAAAATGGTTCAGACAAAAGTTTCTTGGTTTTTGACCTAGAATCCAAATCTCCAGTAAAAAATATGAGATGCTATTTAAAAAACAAGAGTTGATCTCAGAATGCCCTTGAAGATGAGATTTGAGGTCAAAGCCAAGGCCACCATCGGATGTCCCCCTCGGTACCCTACAACTTTTGTCCGAAAAATTTTCTCGTATCTCACTTTATTTTTGGAAAAAACGCCCGCGACACTTTAAATGCCCCACCCTGTATATGATAAAGACACTTGAATTCCAACTCTTGCTTGTGAAGCATCAACCTCCAAACCCTTCCTCCTAAAGACGTTACGATTGGCGACGAGGGTAAAGATGGATATAGTCCAGTGCCGGTTAATCTCGTTCAACTAAAATAGTGAGTACCGGCGGAAACACGCGTTCCGAGTAAAACGATATCACTACGTTCGAGTCAGTCGATAAGACTTGAGGTATAAAAACTCAGTACGATGTCAAAAGGGCATTATCAAGTGATAAAAAGTGACTTGGTGTAAAACGAGTATATGTTTGATGTACTCAATATAGTGAACACGTGACGAGCGTGGTGTGTAAATCAGTGGAACGATATATGGATCTTTCACAAATCAGTGTTCAAAGTTTGAGTAAAAACGATTTGGTCGATTTACTGAGCGAATATCCAAATGATTCGCTGTGCAAATTATTGGCAATTGATGAACTGAGAACAATCGCAAGGAAAATACGTGAAATTCAAGTTTATGAAAAGGAGGAAAGACCGTTGGTGGAAAAGCAACCCAATGCTGCCGATATAGAGGGTCATAGAGAATCAACACAGGAGGAAGAAAACGAAAGTCGAGAAGACTCGCAATCATCAGATAACGACGATAACATTGAAAGCAGCGAGGTCATACCTGAGGTCAATATTACAGACGACAACATGACTGACTTTGAATTCCATAAGAACAAAGATAGTTGGGACGAATACGTTGAACGCATGGAATTGTATTTCGTCGCCAACAAAATTACAGAAAATAAAATGCAAGTGACAACGCTACTAACAAAATGTGGTTCGGAAACTTATAAATTAGTGCGAGGACTGTGTGCACCAACAAAGTCAAAAGATTAAACGTTTGAAGGAATCGTGAAATTAGTGAGTGAGCATTTTACACCAAAGAAAAGCACAGCAATGCAAAGATGCTTGTTTCGTCAAGCGAAACGAAAAACAGACGAATCAGTCAATGAATTCGTGGCCAGATTAAAGGAAATGTCCATAAATTGTAACTTTACCGATTTGGATGACGCTCTGTGTGATCAACTAGTCTGTGGAATTGCACACAGAGATACAGAAGTCGCACTGTTCAGTGACACCAACTTGACATTCAAGAAAGCCATCGAAATCACAACAACAAGGGAAGCAGCAGTAAAAAATGCGTCGAAGACAAAAAAACAACCGCACGACTCTGCAGTTCAACATATGGGATCAAGGCGTTATCAGCACAAACGCGAAGGGCCAAGCAACAGCAGCAACAATATAAGTAGCAAAGGTAACAACAATACATCAAATTCATCTACATCAAAAGCATCGAGAATGCGTGATACGCGAAATAAGATTAGAGTTTGTTTTTGCTGTGGTATGAAAAATAATCATGAAACGAAAGATTGTAAGTATCGTGATAGAAAATGTAATCATTGTCATAAATTTGGACATTTGGAAAAAGCTTGCCTGATCAAGTATGGTAAAAATCATCTTCTTCAAAATATTAGCAGAAACGCAAATCGGGAAGAAAAAAAAGTGCATCACATGAAACATGATAATTCTAGTTCAGAAAGTGAATGTTATTATTCAGACGATTTTTATACAATTTTATCAGAAAATCGATATAACTTGTGTAACAAGATAGAAGCTGAACCTCAATTCGTAAATGTGTTAGTAAACAATATGAATTCGAAAATGGAAGTAGATACAGGTACGTACATAACAGCAATATCCGAGTTTGACAAACATAAATATTTCCCAAATGTCAAACTCAATGACAGTGATCTAATACTCACTTGTTATGGAGGGTTATCTTTCAATCCGAAAGGGGAATTGAAAGTAAAAGTTAATTTTGTAAACGACGAGAAATATTGAGATCTCTATGTAATCAAAGGAAAAGGGCCAATTCTTTTGGGGAGACAATGGCTGGAAGCTTTCAATCTATGGCCATTGAAATTATCACCGTCTGATCAAACCAGTGAAGTAATGAAGATTACAAGCAATGCTATCAAACAGCAAATGTTGGATAAACATCCAATGCTTTTTTCAAATACACAAGGGTGTTATAAAGGTAGGAAAATACATTTGATGTCCAAAGAAGGGGCTAAACCAATACAATTGAAACCGTATCATGCACCTTTTGCATTGTTACCAAAAATATCTAATGAAATACGAAGACTGATAAAAGCCGGAAATTTGGAACCGCTCTCCTGTAGCGAATGGGCCACGCCCATAATACCAGTTTTGAAGAAAAATGGTGAGGTGAGAATTTGTGGAAATTTCAAATTAACAGTGAATCCACAGTTGGTGATTAAGCGACACCCTATACCGTTGAAAGAGAAAATTTTTAATACACTTAGAGTAGGGAAGAAATGGTCCCAAATTGATCTCAAACATGCGTTCATGCAATTTGAATTGGACGAAGAATCCAAAGACGCACTGACAATTATTACGCATGACGGATTATACAGATATACTAAACTGGGAGAGGGTGTTGCGTCTAGTCCAGGCAAGTGTCAAGATATTTTAGAAGAAGTTTTGAAGGGAATCGAAAATATAGAGATATACATAAATAATATGTACTGCACGGGACAAACAGACGAAGAACACATTACAGTACTAACAGAAATTTTTTCAAGGCTAGAAAACGCGGGCTTGAGAGTAAATGTAGACAAATGTGATTTCTTCAAAGATAATATCGAAATACTTGGTTATGTTATAAACAAGAACGGCCTCAATCCAAGCCCCTCAAAAACACAAGCCATTAGGGATGCACTGATTCCGCAAAATCGTGAGGAACTAGAAGCGTTCCTAGGCCTAATCGATTTTTACGAACGCTTTTCGGAAAAAAAGGCAGATCATATTTGGCCGTTATACGAACTTTGTAAAGAAGAAGAATGGAATTGCACAAATGCATGTCGAAAAGGATTTGATTGGGTGAAAAGTCAAATTTCATCAGATAAAGTATGAGCATTATTTGACCCAAATGTACAGTTAGTGTTAGCATGCGATGCAAGTGACAGAGGGATGTCGGCCATACTGTCACATCGGTACAAAGACGGAATATTCGAATATTCACCATATTCAAAGCGAATGTTCAATAATAGATTTTTCTCAAGTAGCTAAAGCAACAGCCAATGATAAATTACTGAAAAAGATTATCTATTACATTCAAAATGAATGGCCGGAAACGGACGAATTGTCTGCGATAGAAAAGAATTTTCGTAGCAAACGTAATGAGCTGGATATTGAAAAAGGATTCTAACTTAGGGTTACAGGCTTGTAATACCGGAAACGCTACATAAACAAATGTTAGAAGAATTACATTCGTCACACTTGGGGGTTATAAAAATGAAACAAATAGCACGAAATTATTTTTGGTAGCCCAACATAGACTGAAACATAGAGACTCTAGCAAACACATGTGAAACTTGTGTAGAGTCACGCTCAGATCCTCGAAAAACAGCACTAACCCCATGGCAATGGCCAAGCGTACCGTGGTCACACTTACATATTGATTTCATGGAGCCATTCCATGGTAGCATGTTTCTAGTCATAGTAGATGCCCATTCAAAGTGGCCTGAAGTAATAAACATGAAAAAAGACACAACGTCAAAAAATTTGATCAAAGTTTCAGATCCAACATTCAGTAGATACGGGTTACCGAAAATCATAGTAAGCGACAATGGTCCTCAATTAACAAGTGCTGAGTTTCGAGAGTATCTAAGGGAAAATAAAATCAAACACATCCTTTCACCTCCGTATCATCCAGCCACGAACGGTGTAGCGGGAAATTTTGTACGCACTGTGAAAAATAAAGTTGACAAGATGATACGCGATGGACACTCACTAGATTTTTCAATGAATAGATTCTTAAGCGATTACAGAAACACCGAGCACACAACAACGAATAAAACACCAGCATATTCAATGTTCAAGCGCGAACTTCGTGCAAGATTCGATTTGTTGGAAACTGATGTAAGGGGCACCGTTGAAACACAACAATTTAATCAAAAACGTTTCAAAAGTGGTAATAGAGAAGCTCAATTTTCAGCGGGCGATATTGTTCATGTAAAAGATTTCCGTCGACATACAAACAATAGATCAGAAGCGACGATTGTAGGACAAATATCACCTGTGATGTATACAATTAAATTTAGCCCCGGATATGTGACAAAACGGCATGTAAATCAAATTATAAAAACACAATTAAGTGCAAATTTAAAAAGAGGGGAGAACGAAGAAATGAGCGTTACTCATGGAAGCGCCAGTCAAAAAAATAATATGAATGGCACTGCTGTGCTTAGACGTTCTGTTAGAATAGCGAATAAATAGTCACTTCAGGATAAAACTAAGGAGAGGGGAGTTGTAGTGTACATAGAGAACATGTAGCGGCGCGTGCGTGAAGAGAGGACGGATGAGAGAGAGTGCATAGTATGCGTGTGATCGAGACTGGTACGAGGAATGCGGGGACATCTGTTAATGTTATATATATAATAAAGACACATGAATTTCAACTCTTGCTTGTGAAGCATCAACCTCCAAACCCTTCCTCCTAAAGACGTTACATATATAAATTCAAGAAAACAGATATGAACAAGAAACTATACCTTATGTCATAAAAGAGAAAAAAAATTTCTCAGCCATAAATAATTTAATTTTTTCGATATTTGCGATGTTTATTCGCAAAGCCCCAAACTATACACAAATTTCAGAAGAAGTATTTTTCCCAGAGGTTTGGTGAAAACATCTGCAATTTGATTTTCCCTACATATATATTCAATTTGTATCTGTTTATATTGAATTTTCTCTTCAAAAAAATGGTATCTTATATGTACATGTTTCAAATGCTTTGTCTGCTCAATCTTCTGATTATCTTCTATTATGGATACTACTAGATCACAGAAAATCATAAGCTCAAGTAGTAAGTTTTTTACCCAGCAAGCTTCAATAGTACACTGACTCAAAGCTATATATTCAGCTTCTGTGGATAACAATGCTGTGCAAGTTTGTTTTTTGGAACACCAAATGGTTGTACAATGGTATATTTTTATGCACAAACCTTTGGCCAACTTTCTAGTTACTGAATCACCACCCCAATCAGCATCCACATACGCTGAAGCTAATCCACTGTTATGATCTCTTTGATATATCAATTTTAGGCTCAGTGTACCTTGTGTATAACGTGAAACTTGTTTCAAACATTCCCATAATTTTCTACCAGCACAGTTTTGATAACGGCTTGAGAAGCTTATACATGAGCATAGATCAGGTCTCGTTCCTATCATCACAAACATGATATTACCGATTAATTGTATGCATCCCTGCTCAACTTCTACACCCTCTGATTCATCTAATAATGAACTACCATAATCAGAAGAATTTTCCATTGGCGTTAATACACTCCTACAATCTGACATGGTATATTGCTTGAGTATGTTCTTTAAATAAGAAGATTGATCTTAACCGATGTAGCTTTCATCCAATTTTTGAACAACGTTGATATCAAGGTATTGAGATGCTAGATCTAAATCTCGAACTTTGACAATTTTTTTCAAATCTGACTTGAGCAAGTTTATTTTTGTAGCATCTGAACCCAGAATCAGGATACCGTCTACAAATATAATGAGATACAAGTTCGAGCTGTTCTCTACTTTGATGTACAAGCCAGGATCTGAGTGACTTCTAACCAAATTTTCATTCAGGATGAATTCATCAAATTTTGTACTCCAATAACGGGGTGTCTTTTTGAGACCACATATAGCCTCCTCCAATTTACAGATTTTCTCTAGTTTGTGAACTTCAGGTAAATACATATATATTTCTTCATGGATTTCACTATGTAAAAAAGCACTGCAAATGTTCAATTGATGAATATTCCATCCAAAATTCACAACAATAGCCAATTATGATCTCACAGGATTCACCTTCATCACGGGTGAATATATTTCCTTTTGTGTCAATCCTGCTTGTTGGTCACCTCGTGCAACTAATCTTGCTTTGTACAACTTCACCTTACCTTGTTCATCTGTTTTATTCTTGAATACCCATTCACTATCGATAAGATTTCTTTTTTCATCCAATTCTTCATTCATCACTTCCCAAGTCTGATTTTCTTCAAGAGCATTTATCTCTGTTTTTATGGCTTCCTTCCAATTTTTCGCTCCACTACCAGAGATTGCTTCTTGATAAGATTTAGATTCATCTTCTCCACAAATTGTCACAACAGACATTTCATAATCATCATATTCATCTGGTTTTTCGAGTTCACTTCTACCCCTCCAGTTCATTTTTCCTCGTACCACTTGACTGGCTTCATCCAATTCTTCTGTTTCTTGTATATCTGTTATTTGTTCTTCTACATCCGGTAATATTTGTTCTACTGTACCGGGTAATATTCTTTCTCCAATTTCTTGAGCTCCTATGTCTTCCGGATATTCTTTTTGTAGAATTTGTACTTCTTGTTCATGCTCCTTGAAAAACTGCTTTTCCGGAAAAAAAAGTTCGCACAATATTTTTACGGTTTTCGACTTTGGTAGGTGAATTCTGTGTTCTTTCACATTTCCGCTGTATCCAACAAACATCTCTCCCTCGCTCTTAGGATCCACTTTCTTCCTTTTTCTCTTCAGGAATGTGAACTGCTACTCTCGAATCAAAAACTTTGGACACATCCAAGTTTTTGTCCATGCCATAATTCGTATGGACTTCGTTCATTTGCGAGGCTAGGGCCAGTTATATTCAATACAAAAACAGCTGTATTTACATGTTACTGAAATTTGAATCGTTTATTGAAACGAATTTGTAAACAACTAGATAAATATTCAGTTATTAAAGGCTCACAATCTTGTGATATATCCTTCAAACGATGTTTTCTATTCCGAAGAATTGATTTGAGAGGGTGAATGATGATAAATCATCAGATTTTATGAATTTAGATTCTCGTTTCGTTTCTATAAGCGATTCAAATTTCAGCAACATTGTATTTACAGCCTCTGCCCAAAAACTTTTATTTAGTTTTTTCGGGAGTAGTAAGGTTCTGGCACATTCTACTATGATTTTGTTTTCACGTTCCACTCGTCCATTCTGCTGAAGCGTACAGACTACCGATTTCTGATGTTGAATTCCCTTTTTCTGAAGTAATTCTTCTAAGTCACAATTAACAAACTCGAGTCCATTATCAGTGCGAATAGCTTTGATTTCTCTCCCCGTAAGTTTCTCAGCACTGTTAATGAACATATCACACTTCTGTACAACTTCTGATTTGTACTTCATGAAGTGAACGTACTTGTAATTTGAGAAATCGTCTTTGAATGGAACGAAATATCGCGCACCTCCCAATAAATATTCTTCAAAGGGTCCACAAACATCACTATGAATCAGATCACATATATTTTCAGGACGTGAGATACTTAACAGGAACGATTTTCGGTGTTGTTTACCAATTATACAATCCTCACATAGGTATTCATCAACTCCCGTTTTGTATTCTACATTATGACGTTTCAATATTTTTTCCACGTGTTCAAAATTTTGATGCGCGAGTTTCAAATACCATTGGAATAACGACAATTTTTTTCAACGTGGCAGTTGGTATATTCACTTGTTCAATACTGTAACTATTTTCGTCGTTCCACACAATTTCTTGAGATTTATCCGCACCATTTTCATTCCGATATCTGAAACACATCTTACATAAACATCCTGACCTGTCGCAATGGTACGCACTTCGTTTTTCGTATTCAACAACTCACAATTTACATTATCAGAACTCATAACATAACCTTCGTCCAATGCACACCGGGAACAGATTGACTTCTGAATCTGGAATAGAAAAGAACTCTGATAGTTCACTTTTTATTCACCGTTAAACCAGTCCACGAATCCAATATTCTGGTTTCAATTCTCTTTACATCTAATAGAGATCCATTTCCGATTTCCACTTTTCTGGTTTCACCAACATAGTTGATATAATTGGAGATTCCTCTGTTCCAACACATGTGTTCACTGGCTTCTGTATCCATACACCAGTCTTATTTGCACAATTTTCCACTACACGTACCGATCAAAGCATTCGTATCACGGGTTTTTTTCTGATTCTCTGTCTTCGTTTTTTCGAATCCAACAGTCTGCTATAACATGCCCCGTCTTCTTACAATGATGACACTTTTTATTTTCACTTCTATTTCGTGTCCATCCCAGTTTGATTTTTGTAACAATATTCCGCGATGCGGCCCATTTTTTTTACAAACAACGCTTTGAATCTCTTGTTTCCCATCATTTTTCTCTTCGTGCACTGCCGTCTTAGAGCCGTGGTACAGACTTGGTCGTAGTATCTTACGAATGAGACGTAACCAACGCACAATGATAATCGTGAAATTCTCACGACTGCATCACTTTTGTAAAACTTCCCTGATCGTAATGTCGTACAACTGAGTCGTATTCAACACACAGAGCAGTCGCAAAAGTCTGACGTCTTCGTCATATTTCACTATACGACAGCTCTCGTGTTTTGGCCTTTTCTCGAGCATGTTGGAACTGTCGTCTTCTCTACTGATCTCAGTCTTTCTTCTTCTACGAGTGATCCTGATATGAGTTCCGATTACTTCCGCCGGTCGGCGCTGACTGATTCCTGAGCGGACACGGAATGTTTGTACGCACTCGATAACGACATCAAGATTTTTGTTATAATCATATTCTCAGAAGTCTCTTCACCGGCTTGTTGAAGTTTTGACTTTATTTCTTCCATTTTCGACACGAACGCAGACATACTCGAATGATGATATTTCAGAGAAATAACCGTCTGTTGTAGTAAATGCAAACTGGCCACAGATTCTTTATCGTAAATTGATTTCAATATTTCCCACATTTCTTTCGAACTTTGACACGGAAAAATATGCTTGAGCTGACTAGATTCCATCCTTGTTACAATTATTTCTTGAGCTTTGACATTTTGTTGATTCCACTGTTCTAGGACGGTTGCCTCTTCTGGTTTCGCCCTTTCACCTGTCACTAGTTCAAACAAACCTCTTCTCTTCAGTATGTCTATTAAACATTTCGATTCATATTGACAGACTCCCATATACGGTGTAAAGCTCTTGGTAAGTTTATTTCTTGATAACTGTTCAGAACTTACCACGTGAAGGTGACTGTACTTCGAGTCCCACCCTCGCCTAACCCAACCAACCAACCAATTCAGAGCGATTTATGATTCACTGGAAAGAAATTATTCATCATATTGATGTCAACTGATAGAATTGAAATGAGAGAATCAATTCTTATCCCCCTGAGAACATATATGAATTCCCCCAAACATTTCAACGAAATTGCACTTTGGTGGAAAAATCTGGAATTGAGTTCCTGGATTCTGAAGTAGTCCTCACCATTCCATCTCTATTTTCTCTACCACAGACCTCCGCAGTTCCAGTCACCAACTTCACAATTCGTTTGACCGCCTGGGTGTGGCAAGGGAACTTTTTTATGTCCCATTCAGGCATCTTTCCTGATTCCATGAGGTCAATAAGAAATTTCGTACTGACATTCCTTAGAAATGGTGAACAGTTCATGGAACATGAATTTCAATCAATCATGTCGTAATAATTCTGAGCCTTGAAATTGAGATCAGGAATCAAAAAGTTTCGTACTGTCGTTGCATTGAAAATCATTCCTTTCGTCTCGATTATTTTGCCAAGGCCCGGTTTCCGGATATCTGTTTTTTCATCCATGGCCATTACGAGAAGCGAATTTTCCGGAAGAGCAAAAAATGCGTTCCACTGAATGACCGGGTCAACTATTTTGAGAAGATTGTCCGGCAAATATTTTGAGGTTTTTATACACTGGTTAAGATGTTCCTCAGTAAAAGCATTGTTTCTTTTAATGGCAACCAAAGAAGCATATAACACTTCAATATGAACAACCCGGGAAAAAAAATTCCATATATGGCCCAATATATGCATTCATATATGAGCATATATGGATTTTGGCCATATATGTTCATATATGGTCATATATGAAAGTGAGGAATCTATCAGCATTGATCTCACTTCTCTCTCCTTTGGTTTTTCATCACATTCCAGGTGAAATTGTGACATTTTTTTGTCCATATATGGATGTATATGATAATGTATGATTGAATATGATCACATATGGCCATATACAGTCTCATTCATACATGATCATATTTGGCCAAAATCCATCATCATCATCATGAAGTGATCAGTCTTACGACTGGTTTGATGAAACCCTCCACCCCTGTCTACTATCCGCCAAACTTTAATTTCTACATATCTACTACATCCCTTGTCTTGTACGATTTGCTTCATATAACTTGATCTAGGTCTACCTTTACCAGTTTTATCATTCATTTTCCCTTCCAATATTGTTTTCAATAAACTCTCATGCCGTAATGTGTGTCCTATAAGATTGCTTCTCCTTTTCACGATGTCTTTCAAAAGATTTCTTCTTTCATTTATCTGCTCGAGTACTTCTTCATTTTTGACTTCGTCTATCCATTTTATTCTGAGCATCCTCCTATGACATCACATTTCAGAAGCTTCAAGTCTTCGTTGATCACTTTTCCCCGTTGTCCAAGTTTCGCAACCATATAATGCTGTGCTCCAAACATAACTTTTCAAGAATTTCTTCCTTACTTCCAAGCTGATATTTTTTGAGCATAATAACTGTTTCTTTTGGTAAAAAGCCTGTTTCTTTTGTGCTATTCTTGCTCTTATATCTCTTTCGCCTTTGCCGTTTTCTGTAATTAGGCTTCCTAGATATTTGAATTCTTTCACCTGTTCAATTGTCTCGGTATCTGTGTTGATTTTCGTTCTCCTAGCTATTTCCGCTGCTGTACACATCATGAATTTTGTTTTGTCTTCATTCATATTCATACAATAGTTTCCCAATAATATTGTTCTCATAGTGTTGAGAATATTTTCTAACTCAGTACTACTCGTGGCCAATATAGCTATGTCATCCGCGAATCTCAACATACTTATATTTTCTCCCTGAATCTGTTATTCCGATTGAATTTCCTCCTTCACTTCGTTCATTGCTCCTTCTGTATATAAATTGAAAATCAGTGGCGATAATGAGCATCCTTGTCTCACCACTCTTCTTATTTGTGCTTCCCTTTCCTGACCCTCTATGTCTATTATTGCACTTTGATTCTTATATAATTCGTATATTATCCTTCTATCTTTATAATTCATTCCCACCTTCTTCAGGATCGCAAACATCTTCTCTCAGTCCACATTATCGAAAGCCTTTTGTATATCTACAAAACCTATGTACACAGATTTCTTGAGCGCTATCCTTTTCTCTATTACTGCCCTGAGTGCTAAAATTGCTTCTCGCGTTCCCATATTTTTTCTAAAACCAAACTAATCTTCTGCCAATCTACTCTCTATTTTATTTTCCATCCTCCTGTATATAATTTTGGTCAGTATTTTCGAAGCATGTGAAGTCGAACTGATCGTTCTGTAGTTCTCGCATTTGTCTGCCCCTTGTTTTTTCGGGATAGCGACAATTTCATTCTTTTGGAAATCTTCCGGTACTTCTCCTTTTTCGTACATATCTCTCATCAATTCAAACAGTGCGTCACGAGTTCCTTCACTGGAGGCTTGTATAAGGTCCGCACTTATGCCATCCATGCCTGGCACTTCATTATTTTTCAATTCTTTCAAAGCCTTGTCGAATTCTGATCTCAATATCGAATCTCCCAATTCTTCCTCATCTACATCCTCCTCCTCCTCTAAAAGGGCTATATCATCGTTTCCTCCATACAAGTCTTCCAAATGATTGATCCACTGTTCTATCTTCTCTTCCGTTTTCATCATTCCGTTTTCATTGCCGTCCTAGAGTTTCTAATCTTATTGCTTCTAGATTTCATTTGTCCGAAAAATCTGTCAATAATCCTATATGCTTCATCTATTTTTCCTAAATGCAATCTTATTCCTATTTCCTGACATTTCTCTTCTAACCACTGTTCTTTTGCTTTCCTTGATTCTCTTATTGTTTTATTTCTCAATGATTTGTATCGTTGCTGGCCTTCTTGGCTATCATTATTCTTATATTTCCTTCTTTCATTTATCAATTCTGAAATTTCTCCCGTTATCCATGGGTTTTCAGGTTCTACCCCATTATTCTTCAAAATCTTATCCGCACATTCTCCTATATTCCCCTTCATCTTTGTCCATCTCCTCTCTATTCCCAAGTCTTTCTCTTTTTGATCTCCCAATTTTTCATCCAACATTTTCTCGAATGCCTCATGTGTTTGTTTTTGCTTGAGGTTCTTCAAATTCCATCTTTCCTGCATTTTCCTTTTCTTCTTTAGAAATTTGAATTTCAGAGAAGATTTCATCATCAACATATTATGATCACTATCTATATCTGCACTGGGATAAGTTTTACAGTTTTTCACTCTGTTTCTAAATCTTTGTTCCACTAATATGTGATCAATTTGGTATCTTGCTGTATCTCCTAGCATTTTCCAAGTGTAGATTCTTCTTGGATGATTTTGCAATAAAGTGTTTGTGATAACCATCTTATGATTTTCACAAAATTCGACTAAACGTTGTCCTCTATCGTTCCTCCTCCCTAATGCAAAATCTCCCATTATGTTGCCCTCTTTTCTTGTCCTACTACCGCATTCCAATCTCCCATCACTATCAAATTCTCTTCTCCCTTCACATATTCTATCACTCCTATTTCTTCGTACGTTTTTTCAATATCTCCCTCCGAATATGCAGATGTGGAGATGTATACTTGGACTATGACTGTGTTGCTTTTTTTTCAATAAATCAAAATTGAAAATTCTGGGTTCGGAGAAAAGATTTCATTTCCTCGGGAATATTGGAAGATATCAAGGAAGGTAGTTTCCCCTCGCTTTCCTTCCGTGTCTGCCGATGTTCCTGGCGTTGGGATGATTGACTTCCCCCCAGCTTGTATTCTCCCTCTCGGGTAGTTTATTCCACCCGAAAAAGAGACCCAAATCTGAGATACTCATCCTCTCCACCACATAAAGGAAGCAGATACTACCCAGGATGGATAAAAAGGATATCAAGGACAGGTATCAAGAATATCCCCCTGGAAGACCCGCAATCATCCCACGGGGAGGTATATCATCCAAAATCCATATATGCTCATATATGATCTCATATATGTTCATATATGTTCATATGTATTTCATATATGTTCATATATGATTCATATACGCCCATATACGACCATATATGAATTTTTACTCCTGGTAACGCTAATTGTTCCATTTTAATTGAAGGTTTTTCTAAAGATATGTACAGTCTGAGAATTCTATTCGCAGCTGTCAACCATCTCGAATGACACAAAGGTCCTGGGTTAAAAACTGCGAAATCTGGAGCACATGATCCAGACTTCATTACATTTGAAATATTCAGCAAATATTTCTGATCTTTGTTCAGAACCAAGTCATCTGCAATTGTTAGCGTACAATCGATACGTTGATATTCCACAACTGGTAAATTTTCACAACCATCAAGAAGCCTGCCAATGGGGCCAGAAAAACCTTCAGGACCATTGGTCCTTCCATCAAGATGCTGGAAAAGCTGTCTAAGAGGCAGTTCATTGGAATGTAAAAGGCATATTCCCCATTGAACGGATTTCGCAATGTTCAATCCGAGATAGTGAATAACACCACTTTTATATCCGGTATTAACTGCTGTACCATCACAACCAATCACTTCTGAGTCATAAATAGATACGTTCCGAGTAGGTAGTTCTGAAATGATGCTATGAGTGATGAGTCTTTTGCACTGTTAGTTTGAGGGCAAGCATGACCGGTATCGTGATCCAGGCTCTTGAAGTGAAGAAATATGTTCTTCTTTGATCATTTTCCGGGAACGTTTCGAATGCAATTCTTCAATAACCATAGTATTATCCTCCCGACCATCGAAATGAAGACCACGGATAACGATTTCTGAATCACCTTGTAATGCGGTTCTTGATTTTTTTCTCTCCCTTCTTATTTTAGATCTATCAATCACCAAAGACTTGTTGGACTCAGGAATCAATCCAATATCCTTGAGAAACTCGAGACAATGGCAGCGGCTGCTCTGTCAGAAACCCCAAATCGGTCAGAAGTTTGTGCAGTTTGTGTAAGCGTCATTCTATTTTGTGAATGCGAAGACGTTGGGACTGAAATGCTGATTCGTTCATGAGTATTCCCCTGGATTTCAGATTTAGAAGTTTTCTTTGTAACATGTGAAGATGGAGGTTATGTTATCTGATCATCGGAATCGGCTTCATGAGCATCATGCAAACCATCAGTTGTTCAACATTCAGAGAATAAACATCTGTTAATTTTCTGTTTTTTTCTGATCAATTTTTTCCTCGATGCTTTTGTTTCCTGCTTGTCGATTGGCCCTATTGAATATAATCTGTCACGCCTTTGGTCATACATGAATTCCCTGTTACTTGGAGCTTTCTTTGTTTTTCACATGAACAATTCATAAGAATTGGACATTTGCAGTTATGGAATTGATCCTCACAAGTGCACTGGAGAATCATAGAACACTTACAGGCTGCTACGTCAAATAACTTCGAAGCATTTTGTTTGAAATCCTCTAACTTTTTATGAAATGCAGGCTTTTTATTATCTCGTTAAAATGTCTCCCGTATGGCATAATATCTATCATAATATTGCGTTATGAGGTGTTTGATTTTTTGAGTTGACAATGGAATGATCGACGCTCTACCGTATATTTCTCCGATTTTTTCTCGTCACTTCATCTGCAATATCAGAAAATTGTACAGTGATGTAATTTCTTTCAGAGGCCGCTTTGAACCTCTCTTCGGAACAACATTTCAAGATATCCTCATAAGTGGGGAGTTTTGGAGTAGGTGAATCTTCAGGATGACCAAATATTGGACATGCAAATGCACGCCTTGTTATTCGTCTTTTTTGATCTTCAATTCTTGAAAATGTAAATAAGTTTGACCAAAAAGGAAAACCCCAACAATATCGCTATTTGGGAATCGATTCAAACTGAAATATTACGGAGTATTTTTGAAACCTACAACCAAATCCAGTTACAAAAATGAATCCTCGACAATTATCGCTATTCATTGGAATGAAGTTTTCCAAAATCTGCTCGCTTTCGAACTCTCTTACACGTGGGATATTAACCTTAATCCATTCATATGATATGACGAGGTAAAGGAGGCGAATTCAATACAATGAATATTACTACGTACCAAATCTTGACACAATATGAACCAATTATTGGTCAATGCAGATACTACGATGCGCAAAAATCAATTAGTAGCTATCTCGAAGTTGGACGCTACTTATTATTATTATTTATTTATTGTTTAAGATCTATAGATCTATACAAGGAGTTTAACATTCGTATATAACATTCCTCATTTTTCTTTATAATATAGTTTGATAAATCGCTTACTAAGATTAACACTATATTTGATACGATAAAAAGAGAAAAAGAACAGAAAAACAGGTAGAGAACAAAAACCATAGTACAAACAAATTACATTGTTTATGTACAATTACATATTCAGGTCTGCGAATATTCGTAAGGTTCCAGTTCGTTCAGCATTGAGAAGCAATAATTTTCAAAAATTTGTACATTTTAACAGATTTCCATTTATCAGGGTTTTCAAGAATCGATAACCAATGATCTCTCATGTCATTTAAATTATCTTGGTCAGGAAATCCATGCTCAGAACGGAGAGTATCATTTTTCAAAATTTCGTTTCTGAGGGAATTGAGCGAAGGACACTCAACCAGCAGATGTGACAGGGCGAGGCTGCAGAGTTCACCACAGAAACCGCAAGTAGAGTCGTTGGGAAGATTACGGCCCTCCGAATCAATTATAATTCTAGGAGTTATATTATTGAATAAACGGACTTGCGCAATAAGGCGTTTCAAAGACCATTTCATCCTGAGTTTCAAATACTTCTGTGTGCCTTGAGAAATTGATAGGTGAGGATAGATTTGCAGATGAGAGGATAGAATAGCTCTGTGCTTGTCTTTCTCGTGTAGAGCTTCCCCGTATGCAGTTAAAAGTTTCTTTTTGTTTGTAACAATAGACGAAAGCGAGGGAGCGTCCCAAATGTCTAGAGAATTAGCGGTTCGGAACAGATCCCTAACCTGCAGCATCCAGTTGAACTTATTCGTACTCAATTTACGATCAGTTATTTGTTTCAGTTTAGAATAACAGATCTTAGGATACCGCTGTTCAGACATACTATTTATTTTTTCTATCCATTTGAGGATTTGTTCGAAGATATAAGTCGACAGAGGAGCTCTACCCGTTTCTAGCCTGATTGCGTAGTTAGGTGTGCAACGAGGGAGTTGGAGAATTCTTTTAAAATAAGAAGTTTGAGTCTTTTCAATCTCCTCCAAGTACCTCAGGCTCCATATGTGAGAGCCGTACATAGAAATACTTCTCACCAAGGTATCAAACAACGTGTCTATACCTTTCCATGAATCCATCTTCATAGAATTTATGATGGCTATAGTTGAACTCACGGCTTGGTCAGATCTACTTTGTATAGATGTAATATGTTTAATAAAAGTAGCTGAAGATGAAAAGAGAATTCCAAGACAAGTATATTCATTCATTATGTTAATATGTTTGTTTCCATACAGGAAAGGAGAATATTTCTTTGAGTGCACAAGGCCTCCTTTTCTGAACACAATTATCCCAGTCTTCTCCACATTCACCTCCAAGCCGAAGGTAGAGCAGTATTCAAACAAAGCCGCGAGTATTTTCTTCATGCCTATCTGCGTATCCGCAAATAAAACAAGATCGTCAGCATATGCCAACAGAAGTATTTCCGTTAGATGTGAGATTGAGACTCCTCTTATTCCCTTTTTTCGCATAAATTCTTCTAAATCGTAAATAAAAAGCGCGAAAAGCAGCGGACTTAATATTTCTCCCTGGAGCACTCCCCTTGTCACATCTACCGACGCTGTTACCCCCTTTTGAGTTTTGATGGCAACAGTGGCTTTTGAATATAAACTTACAAGTAACTTAATAAACTAATGGCCTAGTCCCAATGTCTGTAGTTTGCTCCAAAGGATGTTATGTGGGATAGAATCGAAGGCACTACGGAAATCCACAAAAAGGGTGAATAATTTGCCCTTGGGGCGTGCTAGATGGATTTGAATTACTGAGTTTAGAACAAAGAGATTGTCTTCACAACCGCGCTTTGATCTAAACCCTGACTGCCATTCTGGTATAATGCCGTTACTCTCTGTCCAGTTCTTAAGCCGAGTGTATAAAATTTGGGTGAATATTTTTGTTATGGCATTTACCAGTGCAATAGGTCGATAATTGCAAGGATTTTTTTTGTCACCCCTTTTGTGAATCATCCTAGTGTGTATAGACGACCAGGAGTCAGGCACCCTCTCCTCCGCCAGGATTCTATTGAAAAATGTATTGAGATAAAGTAACCAGTTACTGGGCATATGCATGTAAAATTCCGAGCAAATACCATCGGAACCAGGGGATTTTCTATTTTTGCATCTTCGTAAGCTGGCTCCTATCTCCTGTTCTGTGATACAGGAATCAAGCGCAGGGTTTGATACATCAATAATAGTGAGATCAGTTAATTTTCTACTAGTATATAACGTATTGATGTAATCTTCCCAGGTTTTGAGCTCAATGCATTCCTTGGAGGCAGATTGATGCCTGTATTTATTTACAATTCCCCAGAAAGATTTAGAATCTGTTGCTGTTGCAATTTGCTGAACAACATTGTTTTTATACTCAGTTATTTTCTGATTAACAGCATTTTTATAACTAACTTTGATTTTAAAGTAGGTTGAAAGCGCTTCCGTAGAGAAATTAAGCCTTTTACAAATTCTCAACTGTTTTGCCAGATTTTGCTTAAGGGATCTACATTCACAATCGAACCATGGTTTACTTCTATACAAAATTCTCTTTCTATTCTGAAACATGCCCATATTTCGGGCGGTACTTTTGACGGTTTCAGTCAAATTTTCGGAGAGATCGTTAATCGAGTTATAGATTCGACCCACGTTGGGCGAATATTGAAAAGAATGTTTGTAAATGTCCGCAAGGTGTGGTTTCCAGGTGAAGGAAGGAGGAATAGAGTAGGAGAGAGAGGTGGAAGAGGCAGCAAGAGTAACCACAACTGGAAGGTGATCAGATAGAGTAGGTACTTCGAGTACTTTGAAGTTTTCTATGATAGATAAGCCTGTGTAGTTAGTCCAAACCAAGTCTATTACTGATGAGCCTCTAGAGCTCACAAATGTAAATTGAGCAGGATTATCGTCTGTTGATCGACCGTTCAATAAAAACAAATCATTACTCTCCATGAACTCTATCAATTTTTTCCCTCTACTATTAATTTCGCCATCGCTAGAGGATCTAAGAGCGTAAAAATTAGGGTTATCGATAATTAAAGTTTCCTCTAGTTGATTGAAATTTGCAACCCTGGCATTGAAATCACCTCCTATAATTATGGCCAAGTGAGGGTACTTTGTAGATAATCCATACATTATGTCATTTAAACTATTTAGTAATTTATCGAAATCAGAGCTAGGATTTGAGTAAACAGAACCGAGAATGAATTTTAAATTCTTATGCTCAATTTTAATAAATACGTAATCGTGTGAAGTGTGAAGTATCTCCGAAGAATAATGTTGATCATCATAGATAGTGATAATACCACCGCTGGGTCTTCCTCCTTTGGGATTTTTCACGGCAGGTATTTCGATGAGATGGTAACTTTGAATATCCGCGGGCCGACGTGCAAGAGGATACGATAGCCACGTTTCACATATACATCGAATATCCAACGGCGTAGCAAAGTCTGAGAGATCCGAGTTATTAGTAAAACCGTGCACATTCCAAAATATAATTCGCAGTTGGATGGGATGATGTTCCGTTCTTTGCTATTGATTATTATTTGATGGTGTATCGTTTACCGTCGAAGTTTTGTTTACAAGATACGGAAGAAGCGGCTGATTAGTGTTTGATTTGGTGGACAAAGATTTCTTGTGTTTATGGAAACGCGGAGCGATAGAAGATTTCGATCTCCTCTCTTACGACTTGTAGAAGAGGCAGTTGAGGTAAGCGATCCTCACTATCATCACTATCCCCACCGTCCGTTTGCCTTATATCAGATGTCAATGTATGAGCTGTTGTTTGTAAGAGTGCTTGTACAGTAGAAACGTCGTGCAAGATGTCATCGATATATAACTTGTTCCCTTTCAAAATTGAGTTTTTTCCTAAGGTTTTCAGGTGGTCTTGATATTTCCTGAGAGTTTTGCGTGCATCGCGTTGCTCTTGTGAGAGATCATTCGATATTGATAAGCCGGCCTCTCGAAATCTTTGTGCAGATTTAAAAATATTGCTTTTCACACGTGTATGAGTGAATCTCACTAACACAGGCCGCGAGCCTTCGATTTTACCAAGTCGAACAACACTGTCGATGTTATCCATGGATATGTTTATTTTCACTTTGTCGAAGGTTTCAATAACGGTTGACAACAGATCTCGATTTGTTTCAGGTGTATCTGTTAATCTGTGTATGATGAGATTTTTAGATCTTTGACTATTCCTCAAGTATGCAATTTCCTTGTTCATGCTGCTCACTTGTTTATCAAGGAAAGAACACTTCTTTTCAAGTTTGTTACATTTTTCCTGATATTTGTTCAAATCCTCACGTATCAACTCATTAGATTTCACTATTTCATTAGTCGTTGATTCAACATTACTAAGTTTATTTTTTAAATCTACTAAGATACTCTTCAAATCTTCTAGAGTAGTCATGGTTTTTGAGTTAAGAGTTTCCTTCAATAATAAATTCAAAAACCGTTGTATCACAGTGGTCTAGAGTAAACGTATCGATACTTGAGCGGAACGAGAAACACGTCTTATTCGTACGAAGGTCAGTGTTAAACTCCGGACGCTACTTATAAAACGGTAGAAAAATATGATTTTTTGTAAATTTTGAATGTGTTGCGCGAGGGTCAAATATTGATGAATAAGAAAATTTTTTTTTGCATGTTTTTTGTTGGAATCTGAAGCACCTTCTGCGAGGTCAGGCATTTGAATCGGAGAATTTTTGTTTATTCCGCTCCACCCTAATGCACACGCACAACGCTCATACGTGCAGTGTTGCCACTACAAAAAACTCACAATAGCATTACACTGAGATTGGTTGCGTTGCTACCAACTCAATACTAGTCATAGACACCCTATGACCATTGGAATGGACATATCAGTCACTTGTGATGTACGTTACTAAAAATTCTGTTAGAATTCAAACTTCATACTAGGAGCTGGAGAAACTAGTGACTATTGAGAAAAACGTTTCCATCATTATCAGAATCAAGCCAAGTCAGAAAGGGTTATGGAACACAAATCTTTCAAAACGTCTCAGACTTATTGTTAGAACATCTGTAGAATGTATTGAGTTACCACGATTGGTTGCGATATTTCAGAGATATCCTGACAACATTAACAATAACAAACTCACACGGCGCGTCACGTTTGGAACTATGACAATTCAAAATGAATATATTAGGAATTCTTTCTGAATTGTGCTGTGTGGGGGAAGTGCGGATTGCACCGACTCAATATTCCACAGACAATTTGAAATACTGTTCTACGTAGTTGTTGGATGAATTTTGAACCATTCTATGTTAGGAAAACGCAAAAAAATCAACATCAGCTGAAAAATACCAAAACTTTTCTCCGATCAATGCGAATCTTTTCAGTGAGAAAGTCAGTGACGCCCTCGCGAATGTTCCATACCTCTGGTAATGCAAGAGTTTTGCTGTATTCCACGTGAAAACTACCGAAGGGTATTACTTTTGGTCCGTACGGTCTAACGTAGGAAATAAGCGATCGCTGATTCATCAGAATCAAGCTCATATTTTTTTCCAAATCTTCAATGGCTGGGACATCGGGGCCCAAATAATGTTCCGCGATATCCTGTTCCTTCGATATGAATTCGTTCAAAATTTTGTACACGTGGAACCACATGATCAACCAATTTTTTACCCTTTGTATGAGTGGTAAATTGAAACCCGCTCTGTACTCCATGATCGAACTGGAAGGATGTGATGGAAGGAGAGGATCACCAAGAAAATATTGGTTTATAGGCGGCAAACCCAACGATGATATACCTATCAAAGTAATATATATGAATTTTCTTTCTGAACTCGGTCGAACATATACTTTGATAATTCAGATAACCTCCGGACATATGTGAAACATTCAGATTTATCGGACAGATCCATGTGGAAATTGCAGAGACCCAAGACGCACAAGGATCCGAGAACGCAAAAACGTGATCAAAAGGGTAGGGGGTCTTTTGGCCGAAAAAGTTTTTGGCCGAATCGAGATGATTTGACAATCGCTAGTTGCTTTCAGAGAACACTAGAGAATGACTAGCGATTGTCAAATCATCTCGATTCGGCCAAAAACTTTTTCGGCCAAAAGACCCCCTACCATCAAAAGTTGGAAGAAATATTTTTCTAAAAGCACTTTCGACTGTTCTTATTGTCTTACTGATAGTTAAAGACTTCGGAAAGAAGCGATAGAGGAGGCCCATACTGTAAGAAAACTTTATAATATATCAGAATGTGCACTTTCTCAATTTTCTAAAGTATGGTCCGGTCAGAGAACAATCTAAAAGAGAGTGAGAGAAAAATCCGAAAAATTGGGACAGGATATCTCTTTTTAATACATACTGTTTGAAGAGAGAGAGGAAAAAAATTGGGTGAGTTCCACTTTCTCTTGCTCATGCAATCAACCATACCGCTCATACCGCAGGTCTGAGGAGAACTCATTCCAGTATGTCATAGAGTTTACTGATGAAGGATAATCGAAATTTTTTAATACGCAGGAACCGAAAAATTCCGATCGTGAGATAAGGAAACAATTTCCGACATATATATATAAAATTCATGGACTTAACTGAAAACTCCAATCTTTATGAGATTTTTACTATCACCTCCCAGTGAATTCCCGGTGAAATTCGGAAAATTCCCGAAGCATGTCTGCGTTCATTACTTCCAAGCATTCATGTGGAGTTTCCCTTCAGTGAAGAAATTTCTTTCTTACAGTGCAAGTGTCTTACAAGGCTCATGAGCTCACCCGGAAGTTTCACTTTGCTAATGCAACATTTCGAGCATACCAAAAAGACATGAATCGTTCGGTCTACAAAGTATGTCATTTCCATGAAAATTAACCGATTCACAAGTTTCGATATGAAATCTTCTCCTGATAATAAGTACTATCTAATCTACAAATTCAAAATCCGGAACAAAAAATACTTTTATGGTTAATTGTTAATATTACTGAAGTTTGAATCGTGTATTGAAACGAATTAGGAACCGAATGATTGAATACTCAGCTATTGAAGACAGAAAATCTTGCAGTACATTCTTTGACCCGCATCTCTTCTTCATTTTTCGAACTCAATGCATTTTTTATGTATACACTGATACATAGATCATCGACCTATGGACACCGTGCGAAATTGATCTATGATCCGTCTCCTGTATCATATTTTGATCGTATCAGAATTGGATCAACAGATTTATCGTTAAAGATGTGAAAAAAATTGAAATTTGTATCAAATTGATAAGGAAAACGGATGCGGATTAAACGATGTTCCCTGGTGGACCAAAGCGACCGTCGTTTTGTTCAATAAAGCGACCTAGGAACGACCATAAAGCGATCGTGAGGAAAATTCGTGTTTTTTAAGAATAATTGAGCGTAGGGAAGAAAACAGAAAAGCATCATTAAGTAGAGGCTTTGATCTATCAATTGACATAAACAATGCTGAAATTCGATGATTGAGGTACTGTTTGGATCGTTTGGAGAAGAGGAATTTTTGGAAGGAAATCGGCTCGGTACAACGGAACGTGTGAGGGGCGGAGCTTGAGTAAAGGACACGCGGTGAAGAGGGGAGTGAGGGAGCAACTAATCACGCCCACCGAAGCAGGGACGCGGCAATGTAACAAGAATGACGAAACGACCCTGGAACGGCTAACAAACGACTTTCACATAATGTTCAGGTTGGATAAATTTGTCTTTCATATGATTGTTATTTCGGAATGCATGAGTATGTGTTCACTGAAAGAGCTATTGATATGTGAATTGAACGGATGGATACTAATTACGGGAAAAACTCAGAAAGAGTTCATTTTGGATTGGGAACGAGGAAACGACCGTAAAGCGACCTTAAAGCGACCAAAAGGTGACTTTTTCGGAAATTCACTGATACTTTCGTTTTCCGATTTGATCGCGATCTCGTTGCGATTTGTGGTTTATATCTCACTTGAGGAAGGGTGTAACCGCATCATAATCCTCTTGAAAGATTCACCTCAAGGTTAATTGTTCGCATATCGAGTGCGAACATACAAAGCGACTATGAAACGACCAACCGACGACTGTCGTATGAGTTTTAGGTTTCCTATTGTTCCTCATATTGTTACAATTTCAAATTGAATCAACTGCATACTGAATGTCCTCTGGATATGTAAATCACGCGCATGTATAACAATCACGGGAGGTAATCGAAGAGAGTTCATTCTGGATTGGAAACGAGAGGACGACCGTGAAGCGACCTTAAAACGACCAAAGGGTGACTTTTTCGGAAATTCACTGATACGTTCGTTTTTTGATTTGATCGCGATTTCGTTGACAATTTGTGATTTATATCTTACTTGAGGGAGGCTGTAAGCGCATCATAATCCTATTGGAAGATTCACCTCAACAAGAATGACGAAACGACCCTGGAACGGCTAACAAACGACTTTCACATAATGTTCAGGTTGGATAAATTTGTCTTTCATATGATTGTTATTTCGGAATGCATGAGTATGTGTTCACTGAAAGAGCTATTGATATGTGAATTGAACGGATGGATACTAATTACGGGAAAACTCAGAAAGAGTTCATTTTGGATTGGGAACGAGGAAACGACCGTAAAGCGACCTTAAAACGACCAAAAGGTGACTTTTTCGGAAATTCACTGATACTTTCGTTTTCCGATTTGATCGCGATCTCGTTGCGATTTGTGGTTTATATCTCACTTGAGGAAGGGTGTAACCGCATCATAATCCTATTGAAAGATTCACCGAACGAGGAAACGACCGTTACGAGGATTATGATGCGGTTACAGCCTTCCCCAAGTGAGATATAAACCCCAAATCGCAACGAGATCGCGATCAAATCAAAAAACGAAAGTATTAGTGAATTTCCAAAAAAGTCATCCTTTGGTCGTTTCAAGGTCGCTTTACGGTCGTTTTCTCGTTTCCAATCCAAAATGAACTCTTCCCGATTTCTTCCTGTGATTGTTATCCATGTGCGTGACTTACATATCCATAGGACATTAAGTGAGCAGCTGATGCAATTTGAATTTGTAACAATATGAAAAACAATGGGAAACCTGAAACTTATACGAACGTCGTCGGTTGGTCGTTTCATAGTCGCTTTTTATGTCCGCACTTGATTTGCGAATGATTAACCCTGAGGTGAATCTTCCAATAGGATTATGGTGCGGTTACAGCCTTCCTCAAGTAAGATATGAACCACAAATTGTCAACGAGATCGCGATCGAATCAAAAAACGGAAGTATCAGTGAATTTCCGAAAAAGTCACCTTTTGGTCGCTCTACGGTCTTTTCCTCGTTTCCAATCAAAAATGAGCTCTTTCCGATTATTTCCCGTGATTGTTATCCATGCGCGTGATTCACATATTCATAGGACATTAAGTGAGTAGCTGATTCAATTTGGAATTGTAACAATATGAAAAACAATGGGAAACCTAAAACTCATACGAAAGTCGTCGGTTGGTCGTTTCATAGTCGCTTTATATGTCCGCACTTGATTTGCGAATAATTAACCCTGAGGTGAATCTTCCAATAGGATTAGGATGCGGTGACAGCCTCCCTCAAGTAAGATATAAACCACAAATTGTCAACGAAATCGCGATCAAATCAACAAACGAAAGTATCAGTGAATTTCCGAAAAAGTCACCTTTTGGTCGGTTTACGGTCGTTTTCTCGTTTCCAATCCAAAATGAACTCTTTTCGATTATTTCCCGTGATTGTTATCCATGCGCGTGATTTACATATTCATAGGACATTCAGTAAGCAGTTGATTCAATTTGAAATTGTCACAGTATGAAAAACGATGGGAAACCTGAAACTTATACGAAAGTCGTCGGTTGGTCGTTCCATAGTCGCTTTGTATGTTCGCACTCGATTTGCGAACAATTAACCTTGAGGTGAATCTTTCAATAGAATTATGATGCGGTTACAACCTTCCTCAAGTAAGACATAAACCACGAATCGCAACGAGATCGCGATCGAATCGGAAAACGAGTGTATTAGTGAATTTCCGAAAAAGTCACCCTTTGGTCGTTTTAAGGTCGCTTCACGGTCGTTCTCTCGTTTCCAATCCAAAATGAACTCTTCCCGATTACCACCCGTGATTGTTATACATGCGCGTGATTTACATATTCATAGGACATTCAGTAAGCAGTTGATTCAATTTGAAATTGTAACAATATGAGAAACAATGGGGAACCTAAAACTTATACGAAAGTCGTCGGTTGGTCGTTTCATAGTCGCTTTATATGTCCGCACTTGATTTGCGAATAATTAACCCTGAGGTGAATCTTCCAATAGGATTATGATGCGCTTACAGCCTTCCTCAAGTAAGATATAAATCACAAATTGTCAACGAAATCGCGATCAAATCAAAAAACGAAAGTATCAGTGAATTTCCGAAAAAGTCACCCTTTGGTCGTTTTAAGGTCGCTTCACCGTCGTCCTCTCGTTTCCAATCCAAAATGAACTCTCTTCGATTACCTCCCGTGATTGTTATACATGCGCGTGATTCACATATCCATAGGACATTCAGTATGCAGTTGATTCAATTTGAAATTGTAACAATATGAGAAACAATGGGAAACCCGAAACTTATACGAAAGTCGTCGGCTGGTCGTTCCATATTCGCTTCGTATGTTCGCACTCGATATGCGAACAATCAACCTTGAGGTGAATCTTCCAATAGGATGGCGCTCTAATCGATAAAAATTGAGTCTTATGAAACGCTCGTATTGCTTTCTGTGTAAAACGACATTCAACTCTCCGGTGTTTTTTTTCAGCTCCTGAGGATTACCGTCGCCATTAGAGTCACCCAATGTGCACCACGAGGAGGTTGAGCGATCGGATTTTGCAAATCTTTGTGGCCCTGAAAATTTGATGAAACCCCATAAGTGGAAATCCAAAGTGGTAAGATCCGGAGACCTAGCTGGGATTTTCCATTCACCAATATTGACGATTATGTCTGTTCGTAGTACCGTTACTGTGAATTGTCGCCAAATACAAGGACACAACAATACTTGTGTGCATCATGAACAAGAAAGTTCATACTAGAGCATTGTTCACAAACATGAGTGAAACGGAAAGTTTAATATCCTTCATTCATTCACAAATTCCTTTCGATATACGATTCAAACTTGAAGAAGATCTTTGATCAGTGTTGTGAAGGTCTTAATACCATGGATTATCCTTGGGGTGGAATACTTGATATCCTCCTGATACTAGGAGAATGTCGACGTCATTACGCTGCAGCATCAAGATTGTATGGAGAGAGGTATCCAAATAGACGCCAGCCTCCACTTCAGGCGATACGCTCAATAGGAAGACGGGTTATAAGAATGAATATCCCAAGAGTCAGAAGGCGTTATGATGGAAATCGTATGGATGCACGCTCAGTAGCCGTTTTAGGAATGGTGCACCTGAATCCTCACGTTATTACCAGAGAAATCCAGCACCAATTAGGTATCCCAAGATCAACGGCACACCGCATGCTAAGATCTGGTGAACATCATCCTTACCAGATTACATTGGTGCAAGCATTAAGTGGAGATGATCTTAGACGTAGGGTTGAATTCGGTCAATGGGCCTCGGAGCGACCGCCTGGTTTTTTCGATTACGTGATGTTTAGTGATGAGGCAACATTTCGCAGTAACGGTGTTATGAACAGACATAATTGTCATTATTGGTCAATTGAAAATCCCAGATGGCATCGACAAGTTGACAATTAACATCGCTGGACTCTGAATGTGTGGTGTGGGATTTTGAATGGTCAGATCATTGGTCCTTATTTCTTCCAACATACTGTTAGGAAGGAAAATTATCTGCAATTGATTCGGGACAAATTACCAAGGATGGTGGAAGATGTTGATCTCTACACACGTGACAGGATGTGGCTGCGACATGATGGGGCACCACCTCATAACGCTGCAATTGTCAGAAATTCCTTAAACACATCTTACCTACACAAATGGATTGGTCGCGGTGGATACATTGCCTGGCCGGCTAGGTCTCCGGATCTTACCCTTTTGGATTTTTACTTATGGAATCCCATCAAAGATGTAGTTTATGGAAGACCACCAACGACCAGAGATGACATGAAACGCCGAATACGAACTGTCTGCCGAACAATTCCACGTCATGTGCTTTTGTCGTTAGAACCACATTTTCAGAGACGAATTAGGTGATGTCAACAGGTCAACGGTGCAAATATCGAACATTTGATACGGTGAATTTTCATACATATTGCAAAGCGTTCGTCGTGAAAAATTACACACCTCTACAGTCCAGACAATCGCCCCTTTTCAGGGCCACAAAGATGTGCAAGATCCGATCGCTCAACCTCCTCGTGGTGCACATTGTGCAACTCTAATGGCGACGGTAATCCTCAGAAGCTGAAAAAAAACACTGGAGAGTTGAATGTCGTTTTACACAGAAAGCAATACGAGTGTTTCATAAAAATCATTTTTCATGGATTAGAGCGCCATCTGTGCGGAATTCGGAAAAATGATTCAGACAAAAGTTTCTTGTTTTTCAACGTCAAATCTGAATCTGCAGTCAAAAATAGGGGATTCTATTCAAGAAACAAAAGTTAACCTCTGAATGACCTTGAAGTTGAGATCCGAGGCCAAGGTCAAGGCCACCATCAGATGACCCCCTCGGAATCTCACAACTATTGTCCGAAACATTTCCCCCCAAAACTCCTTGTTTTTGAGTTATTCTGATATAAAAATTTAAATGGGACACCCTATATATGTATATGGCAATACCAAGGTGATTCCAAGGTCAAAAGGAGAGAAATTTTGTCATACGAGAGGTGTTGTGCAACACGGAGGCTGGAACAGGCAGGACCTTGAAATGACCTTGACCTTCAAGGTCGTTTGATGGTCACCTTAGAAATTGAACGAGTTTGTTTTTGTCTTGTTACCGTGGGTCGGAGTGCTTGTTTCCGGCGAGTCCCCTTGCCTCTTACCGTTTTGAATGGTTTTTTATGTTTGGAATAAACTTATCCCAACAAATGCTCGAATTGGTCACCTTCAACTCCAACGCATTCATTGATCCGTAAGTTCGTTCAAGTTCACGGAATTTTATTGAATTTCATTGAAACACAGCTGTGTCAAAAGTGAACGTGCCAGGTATGTTCATACCGCTGTTACACTTTATGCTGAACATTTTCGGAACAACGTGCGATCTCGAGCATCTTCTTATCGGATCGTTAAACAATTCATGGAAGAGGGAAGTGTGGGAAACAGAAAAAGAGTCCGTCGCAACACAGTTACTGGAATCGACAATGAAGTTGCTGTATTAGCTGCAGTGAATGCTGATCCTCATGTCAGTACTCGAGAAATCGAACATGATTCTGGAATTTCGCAACGTAGTGTATGCAGGATATTGAAAAAACAAAAATATCACCCCTACCACATTTTATTGCATCAAGAACTCCATGGTAATGATTTTCAGAACCGAATTATTTTTTGCCAATGGGCACGTCAACAAATCTAATTAGATCCTGATTTCTTTGCTAAAGTACTATCTTCGGACGAGTCCTCTCTTACCAACTATGGCACGGTTAATAGGCATAACATGCACTACTGGAGTAATGAAAATCCACATTGGTTACGTCAAGTCGAACATCAACGTCAATGGTCCGTGAACATTTGGTGCGGGATAATTCATGACCAGGTTGTGGGTCCACACTTCATTGAGGGTCACTTGAACGGCGGAAAATACCGTGATTCTTTGGGAAACCAACTTCCGCTTTTACTTGAAGACGTAACGTTAGCTGTGAGGCAACAAATGTGGTTTCAACACAATGGATGTCCAGCGCATTATTCTCAAGTTGCTCGTCATGTTTTAGATCGCGAGTTCAATAGACGCTGGATCGGTAGGAGTGGTCCAGTGAATTGGCCAGTAAGATCGCCAGACCTCACCTCGCCAGACTTCTTTTTATGGGGTTACTTGAAGAGTGAAGTTTACAAACAAGTTCCGACATCTCGAGGAAACATGATACAGCGGGTCAAGAATGCTTGTGCCAAAATACCATGTAATATGTTTCGAAGTTGTGTACGATCTTTTGAAGTACGGATCAATAGGTGCATTGAAGTTGAAGGTCACCGATTTGAACATTTGTTGAGATAACTTGATTTCGAATGAAACAAGCATTCAAAATTGTGAGAGGCAAGAGGACTCACCGAAAACGAGCAACCCGACCCACGGTCACAACACCAAAACAAAATCGTTCAATAATGAACTCATTTAATTTCTAAGGTGACCTCCGAACGACCTTGAGGGTCAAGGTCATTTCAAGGTCCTGCCTGTTCCAGCCTCCGTGTTGCACAACACCTCTCGTATGACGAAATTTCTTTTCTTTTGACCTTGGAATCATCTTGGTATTACCCCAACCTCGAGGTCGAGGTCATATCTCGACGTGGACTTCTCCGCTCTTTTCATTCCCGGGGTCGAATAGGAGGGTCCCATTTGAAATTTTGAACTTGACCTCCAAATGACCTTGGAGATCGAGATCGAGGACATTTCCAAGGTCACTGTTGGATAGCCCCTTAGACACTCTACAACTTTTGTAATTGTATAATATTCGTTGAGTACTATACTGAGTCTTCGTTCCAGTCGTTGAAGCATCGTGACGACTGGGTCGTCCATTCTGAATGCGATACAATCAGAGAACTGACGATGTGTTGAATCAGATCCAATGAGCGTTTTGCTTGATCAGCCTGCGGAAGTATTGAAGTATTTCGGGAGAAATCTTGGCAAAAAAGTGGGAGAAAAAAAAGGGGGTTTTGGGACTCTGTTATACTTCTTGTCGGTCTCCCAAGAGTACAACAGAGTCTCAAAACTGATACTATTCACAAAGACTTGCCGAGATCTCTCCCAAATCACTCCAATATTGTCACAAGCTGTCATACTGATTTTCTCTACGCGAGTTTCTTCATCCTAATTCAGAATTCATTTCGACAAGCAATTCGCACTCAAGAAAAATTAATGTTGAAATCAGAGTATCCCTGTCATTTTGATGCAACTTCTCCTCTCATATATGGTATCAAAAGTATTCCTCTCCATTTGAGAGGAACAATCTTTGTGGTGAAAGAACTTTCGATTTTCATTTGCTCAGAATACCCTCAATCGTAGGAGCATATCGTCGGTACCATGACAGAACCTCGTATCTTGATTTTCGACGGTTTGGTGGTTCCATCGGAAAAATGGTCAGCACATGCCAATACACATATGAACAAGACTTTTATAAACGAAAGGGCCTTCGATTATTGTTCAATGAACATAATTGATCACATATAACTTGATTATATGTGTATTTAGTGTGTACTGATGGTATTTCCGATGGAACCTCGATACTGTCGTAAATCGAGATACGAGGTTTTGCCATAGTACCGACGATATATTCTCAATTGAAGAAGAAAACAAAAGTGGAATATCTTTCCTAATTGAGAGGGATCTCTCTCTCGTTCCCAGATTACTCTCATTGCGGTGCGAACTCTAACAATAACTTTTTAATAACGTTACGTATGACAATCATCATCACGAATTTTTGAATTCCTATATACAACTCGAATGTACGTCAGAAGACGCATTGATTCTAATCGAATCTAATCGTGGTACTGTCTTCCAAATCCACGTGACCCACTCAGCGATTTGCTCATTGATTCTCATGAAACAATCGTCTGGGGGAAAGGAGCGCTCTACGTTAAAATTTCCGTCAAAGTACGCATTGGATCCCATTCAGCGCGTCAAGCTATAACATTTGCAACCTGCTGCTACTAACGTAGGAATCCGTATTGGATCTCATGAACTTATGACCAAGCACATTTAGATCAGTCTATTGTCGGCATCCCGATTGATCCCAATGACACGATAATTTTATATCTCCCAATACCAAGAGTGATGATGAATCGTCGGAATACGCATTGAATCCCACTGGGGACAATTCCTATATACAACTCGAATGTATGTTAGAATACGCATTGATTCTCATCAGATATTCTCGTCGCCCTGTCTATTCAGTTGACATGAATCATTTGTCAGCAAGCTGACTGATTCTCGTAGTTCAATTACTTCCGTCATACTCACAATTCACGTGAAAATTGATGATCACATGACGCATACAATCCCATGAGAAACATTACCCCATTACATTCCAATTCCCATCGGATTGTACCTCAAAACCCTGAATGATTCTCATTCATTGTCATAATAACTTCACTCACCTGATCTAGATGAGTTTTGCGTCGTTATTCCGATTCATTCTCATAGTGCAATTCTTCTATTAAACTCATTAATATATGGATCAATGACTCGTCAGATCACATACCGAATCTCATTGATGATCTGCTCAGAACCCTTTCAAATTCTCACCTGAATGCATGTCAGAATACGCATTCATTCTCGTTCCAGCTCATCTTCGTAATACCTATTCACACCCCTCGTGTCATTCGTCAGGGTACTGATTGATTCTAATTGTGCTGTTGTTTTCCTGAACTCTGTGATGCATTTGGGGATGGTCGCATTCAATCTCATTCGGAGTATCCGGTAAGTACACATAAGATCTAACGTGAGTGCACCTTACATCACATCTTCAGTCTCAACGGATTCAATCGGCATACACCCCATTCAGACCGTTAAATATAAGATTCTATATGAATCCAACTTTTGTACAGGTCGGTTGAAAAGTTTTGAGAGCGACACCTATCAACCAGTACAGGAATCAAAATTCATACGCTATTTTCATATTTCATCCTTCATTCGAACACACACACAATTTTATTCCGATCTGTCAATTAATTCTTTGTTTACAAGCCATTTGAAGTTGACGTGTCCGTGTATTTTGTGAAAATGGAAAAATCCGAATATCGTGCAGTGATAAAATTCTTTGTTTTGGGAGGTTCATCAGCAACAGAAATTCATACTAGAATGAGGAAAGTGTTGAAGGAATCTGCTCCTTCGTTTCCAACTGTACATCGATGGGTTTCAGAGTTCAAACGTGGTCGTACAAGCGTTGAAGATCAATCACGTAGTGGACGTCCAAAAAGTGCAACGAAATCAGACATCATTGAGCAAGTCTATGATATTGTTTGTAAAGATCCGAGTTTGACTAAGCGTGAGATTGCTGATACCATAGGCATCTCGGATGAACGAGTACTCTATATGTTACACGAAGAATTACATATGAAAAAGCTCTTCGGAAAGTTAGTGCTGCATTCGTTGACAATTCAACAAAAACTGAATCGAAAACAAATTTCTCAGCGTAATTTGGAGCGTTTTGAGCAGAATGAGACCGATTTTTTGCGTCGTTCCGTAACTGTGGACGAGACTTAGATCTACCATCATGATCCTAAGCTGAAACAAGAACGTTTACAGTGGACTGAAGCTAGTTGTTTAACTCCAAAACGGGTGAAGTCAGAACGATCGGCAAAAAAGGTTTTAGCATCGGTTTTTTAGGACGTAAAAGGGGTTTTGTTGATTGATTATCTCGCAAAAGGTGAAACAATCAACTCTGAATATTATCGCAACCTTTTGGACCAGTTGGATGAAGAAATTCGTGAAAAAGACCCGGTTTACGGAAGAAAAAAATCATTTTTCATCAAGGCAATGCACGTGTTCACACAAGTGTTCTGGCGATGGATAAACTGAACGAATTGAAGTACGAATTGCTTGAACACCCACCGTATCCACCAGATTTGTCTCCCTCCGACTATTACCTCTTCAGAAATTTGAAACAATTCCTTCGTGGAAAGCGTTTTTCGTCGAATAAAGAAGCTATTGCGGCTGTGGAACAGTATTGTGCGGAGCTTCCAGAAAATCATTACAGAGATGGTATAAAATTATCGGAGGATCGTTGGAATAAGTGTGTTAAAGTTGAGGGAGACTGTACTGAATGAAAAAAATCATTCCATCAAAAAATACACATTCTTTCATTTTTGCTTTCAAAACTTTTCAACCAACCTGTTACGATTACTTATTGATCCCCACAAGGTTAACCGGTGTTATGCTGATCGAATACCATCGTATTCTTCGTACAATCTCAGCCATACACTGTTCGTTTCTCAGTTATGAATGACAATCGCCCGATTAGCTTTCTCATTGGATTCAATCGTCATTATACATGGACAAAGGTCTGACTGAATCTGATCAATTCATGAGTTAATGAGAATTGGTCAGAATCAAGGCGGATTCTGTTAACTAGGGCACTCACATCACGAACACGAGGAAGGATTAGTCCAACGCCAGGAGACGATTCTAACACCATTCCAGTCTCTCCTTTACCGACAACCTATTAGGAGGCCGGAAACGACCAACGGGTATCGCTCCCTCATGGTCATCCAGAGTCCACAAGGAAGGAAGAGAGACAACCACCATCGCAACGCGTCACCTCATCCCTGCCCTGGAACACTGGATAAAGATGAAAAGAAGACGGAGCCACCCATCTCCGGAAAATCCCCGCCACATACTCACACACACTCACCCAACGATTATTTGGAGACCACGGTCACCAGAACCCATAGAAGAGCTCGAAAGGATAAACTCTAACGGAAAGTCACCGACGGGGTTTCGTGTGTGACATTACGAACTCACTCGTAGGTGAAGAAGAAGGAAAGGCCATCTTGACTTCACTTCTTGTGTGACCGAGTGACAGCCACGTTCACAAGGATCTTTTTCCGAGAAAAGGCTTGGAATACGGTGAGTGTGAGGTGCCATTAGGGTCCGAATTTATATTCTTGAGGAGGAATTCGCATCCGCTAAGGAATTCTCCTAGTGTTAGAGTGCATGTGTGGTGATATTTAACTTGGTTCTTGGTAAAAACTCTCTTCCTCGTGGCTTCCTCCACGTGCTCCTTCTCTTGATGTTTCCTTCACCCTTTATGTTTACACTCTAGATTCATCCCCTCCGTTCGCCTTAGTCCCCCTCGAATGAAATTTCATGGTCGCGGTTCCCCTGTATCCTCTCTTGTTTGATTAATGTGAACGGCTTTGTCCGTGCAGAATTTTCCCTCGCGATCGTGCCCTCCGTGTTTTCTCTCATTCTCCTGTGTTTCCCTGGTTAATTTTATGAACTCTCATTGCTAGTCTATATATTTTCTCATCACTACATGGTTGTATATATATGTATACAGGGTGATTCAAAATTCGCGCACTCTTTTTTGGGAGTAGATTCCTGATGAAATTCTAAAACGATTTGTCCTTTTGCACAATGCTCTTCGACGCATAATTTCCGAGATATAATTAATTAAAGTTGACTAATTATGGGGTGGATCCATCGGTCATTCAGGAGCGTCATAACAGAACAAGAGAGGAAGGTGCTTGCAGAGGGCGCTCATACGATCAGCTGATCGGTATAATCGATACGATTTACCAACATACAAATTGGTAAATTTTCTATGTAGAACGATTGAATTCGTCGACACTGTGGAAAAATTGATTATTGTCATGAATTCTTATCACGATATGCTGTAGGTGAAAGTTGTAATTTCAGTAATGATTTACGTACAAGTTGAAGTAAGTTATTAACGTTCGATAAACCCTTTATAATCATCGAATGATGTAAAAAGGGTGAATTCGAATAAATTCATCATTGTTCAATGTTGTGGTTGGGATAAGTCGAAAACACATTCTTCAGAAGAATCATTTGAAACGGCCGAGGATTGATCTAACATACATTGATTCTCGACCAATCAGAATACAGGATTCGGAATCCAATCTCTTGTGTTAAACTTACTAATCAAACCGTTCAAATTGTACTTTTTTCTCCCACTTGAATCCCTATCCCTACGAAATAACACTATTTTACATTTGTCTGCGTAATAAAAATCATTACTGAAATTACAACTTTCACCTACAGCATATCGTGATAAGAATTCATGACAATAATCAATTTTTCCGCAGTTTCGACGAATTCAATCGTTCTACATAGAAAATTTACCAATTTGTATGTTGGTAAATCGTATCGATTATACCGATCAGCTGATCGTATGAGCGCCCTCTGCAAGCACCTCCCTCTCTTGTTCTGTTATGACGCTCCTGAATGACCGATGGATCCACCTCATAATTAGTCAACTTAAATTAATTATATCTCGGAAATTATGCGTCGGAGAGCATTGTGCAAAAGGACGAATCGTGTTAGAATTTCATCAGGAATCTACTCTCAAAAAAGAGTGCGCGAATTTTGAATCACCCTGTATATTGTGAAACCATTGAATTCAAAATATATATATGTGTGAAACAGGTGCTTAACCTCGAAAGTGGATTTTGTCCTTGTTTGGTCAATTAAAATCAACCCACCCCCTCTCCCTGAGCTTTCCCTTGTCCCTTGACTCCTCCAAAATCATCGTGAACATATCATTTGTTGTTTGAATCGATATATTTCAGGTTCCACTATTCTTGATAAATATCCACGACGGGGGATCGTGGAGACGCTCAACGACCCTTGTGACTTTGTAAATGGGTTCAGGATTTACCCATCACAATCAACAAACTTCATTCATAGGCGATGAGCCAAGCTCCTACAGAAAAAATATGAACAAGATTTATTGAATATATAAATAAACTCTTCTCTTGCTGTGAGCTTGTGTGGATATTTGACATTGATCCGTGTGCATATAGTTGTATCGAACCACTATACACCAATACAGTGGAAGAATAAGTTATTTGGATCGAATCAATAGGTTTTCCTCCCTCTCTTCAATGGCCATCTCTTCTGATAGATATACACTATCAAAGAAACTGAAAATTTACTACGCCCGTGCAATGCGAAATTCCAATACTCTCACTTTTCAGAACATTCACTGAAATTTTACTGATTTTTTACCACAGAATCCTAATTTCTGAAATTTTTTTCAGTGGATGTGCAACTTGAATAATAATGAGGATAGAATCAGTCTCAATATGACGCGATCAATGGAGGTTTGAGAGGATATCAGGATTACCATCAGGATATTTTTTCATCCTTTCAACCCATTACCACTCAGAGAACGCAATTTCGACACCTAAATTCAGACTGTTGCCCTGTAATGAATTCGAACAAAAATGTTTCCGAGGGTGCTCTTCTCAATGGTGATGGTTCAAAGTCTCTCAAAAACAGTTTCACTGTGCAAAAATACAAAATGAACCAGAAAAACGTGATTTTTCGATTGAATTTTTTCTTCTTCCGTGATTTTTTGTTTCTTTTGTATTCTTTCAAGTGACTGGAACCTATATAGAACGCGGCCTCGATCTATAAACTTTGGATGAATGAGGTTGCAGGGATCCAAAAAATTTTTGGTGTACCAAAATGGGGGCCGAAATGAATGATTTTTTTTCAAAACTTGAATTTTTTTCTCGAACGCTACAGACTGTAGAGAGAAATTTCTCCCCAACAAAATATCTTGGAATTGATCAAGAAATACTCTCAAATTTTCTTGGAATTCTCTGATCCGATTTGGAATTTCTCAAAAACATCACAGAATCAAAATTCCGTGAATCGTCATAAAATAAATCTGAAAAAATTTGAGAGTGTTCTTTGACCTTCCTGATTCCAATTTTATACTTCTCGAAAGAAAAATGCTCCAAAAAGCTTTTTCACGATAAAGTTTTATATTTTCGTTCGAAATAAAAAAACTTCAGCCGATTATATTATTGCATTCTGCCCAATTGAGGCCGCGAATGCAATAACAGCCTTAGCGCGCGAACACATTCTAGATCTGATCCGGGAGACCAGCAGAACGAGGAAATAAAAAAACTCATCAAAATGAAAAATAAAAAATAGAGCCTGTTAGAACTGATCAAAATACACATTTTTCTCATGTAAAATTTTTTTCTATCATCAATAGTTTCCGAGATAAAAATTAAAAAGTGAAAATTTTCATTCCTCCAAAATCAATAGAATTCAATATATATTTTGCGATTACTCAGCGAGTAGTCATCGGAATGACTTGAAATTTGGTATATAGCTTGAGAAATGATCCCCGAAAACAAATAGTGAGCGAAAGTTGTCAAAATATTCCATCATTCAATTAATATTTAATAATAAACAAATGCTTCCGAAAACACGCGCTTGCAAGGTTCCACGGAAAAAAGTATCGAGGGAATTTTCGATTTGGAAAGACTCAAAGCGACAAAGTTGTTCGTCAATGTTCGAAGAAGTTTTCCTGGAACTTTCAGATCAATCGAGTAAAAAATGTGAAATATATTGAACAATGTTTACAGTGCCGCGACTCGCTCACCGTCACGGCAATACTATTCAATTACGATACACCACACTATGCTCGGTGGTTCATAAGCGAGTCGCGTCAGCGTACTAAATATTCAATATATTCCATATTTTTTACTCGATTGAACTGAGAATTTCAGGAAAAATTCTTCAAACATCGACCAACTACTTTCCAAATCGAAAGTTCCGGACAAGTTTTTTTTTTAATCAAACTCAGAGGTGAGACAAAAGTGTTCTAATTTATGTGAGCAAGGTGGAAGAATGTACCACCTATTGATCAATTTCACTTGTATAAAGGAACATGTGATATGATTGAGGATTCTTCATTCGTTTCTAACAAATTCTTCTTCTGTTAGTGTATTTTTCCAGCGATACCTATTTATTTTTCGAGCCGTAATAAAAGAAATACACAATTCTTCTTACATACTGATGTTCTAAAACTTATTCAGTCTTTTTATTGTTCAGTATCACAGGTCATATTATAACATCTTTGAACATATTATATTTCATAATATACATATGCCAAACATACATAAACAAGAATCATGGTCCATTAACATCACATAAACACTTTATTCGAATTCAAATCTATATTCTTTCTTTTGATCACTTTGCATATTTACAGGATTCTCATCCGTTTTCTTTCGACTGATGAATTTGTTTTGAATTTTTTTTGTTTGTTCTACTTTTTTTGATCCGGATTGACATGTCATTCATGTAATTTTCAAAAAATTGACGCCTTTCACTGGATAAATATCGCATCAGAGTCTTCAAATCATTAATTTTCTCCTGTGATACACCGATTCGCTCTGGTTGCGGAATATCTTTGAAATCATCAAAATTTGAATTTTTTGAAAATTACATGAATGACATGTCGATCCGGATCAAAAAAAGTAGAACAAACAAAAAAAATTCAAAACAAATTCATCAGTCGAAAGAAAACGGATGAGAATCCTGTAAATATGCAAAGTGATCAAAAGAAAAAATATAGATTTGAATTCGAATAAAGTGTTTATGTGATGTTAATGGATCATGATTCTTGTTTATGTATGTTTGGCATATGTATATTATGAAATATAATATGTTCAAAGATGTTATAATATGACCTGTGATACTGAACAATAAAAAGACTGAATAAGTTTTAGGACATCAGTATGTAAGAAGAATTGTGTATTTCTTTTATTACGGCTCGAAAAATAAATAGGTATCGCTGGAAAAATACACTAACAGAAGGAGAATTTGTTAGAAACGAATGAAGAATCCTCAATCATATCACATGTTCCTTTATACAAGTGAAATTGATCAATAGGTGGTACATTCTTCCACCTTGCTCACATAAATTAGAACACTTTTGTCTCACCTCTGAGTTTGATTAAAAAAAAAACTTGTCCGGAACTTTCGATTTGGAAAGTAGTTGGTCGATGTTTGAAGAATTTTTCCTGAAATTCTCAGTTCAATCGAGTAAAAAATATGGAATATATTGAATATTTAGTACGCTGACGCGACTCGCTTATGAACCACCGAGCATAGTGTGGTGTATCGTAATTGAATAGTATTGCCGTGACGGTGAGCGAGTCGCGGCACTGTAAACATTGTTCAATATATTTCACATTTTTTACTCGATTGATCTGAAAGTTCCAGGAAAACTTCTTCGAACATTGACGAACAACTTTGTCGCTTTGAGTCTTTCCAAATCGAAAATTCCCTCGATACTTTTTTCCGTGGAACCTTGCAAGCGCGTGTTTTCGGAAGCATTTGTTTATTATTAAATATTAATTGAATGATGGAATATTTTGACAAATTTCGCTCACTATTTGTTTTCGGGGATCATTTCTCAAGCTATATACCAAATTTCAAGTCATTCCGATGACTACTCGCTGAGTAATCGCAAAATATATATTGAATTCTATTGATTTTGGAGGAATGAAAATTTTCACTTTTTAATTTTTATCTCGGAAACTATTGATGATAGAAAAAAATTTTTCATGAGAAAAATGTGTATTTTGATCAGTTCTAGCAGGCTCTATTTTTTATTTTTCATTTTGACGAGTTTTTTTATTTCCTCGTTCTGCTGGTCTCCCGGATCAGATCTAAAATGTGTTCGCGCGCTGAGGCTGTTATTGCATCCGCGGCCTCAATTCTCACCGCAAGGAGGTAGACATTACTGGAAATCTTTTTCTTGATTTCTCTTCTCATATAAAAGAAAACGGAAAGAACAAAAAAAAATAAGGAAAACATTCTCGGTAAGGTCTACCTCCTCGCAGTGAGGATTTCAATAATGTGAATGGCTGAAGACGTTCTCTTCTTATTCCGGACGAAAATGTGAAACTTTATCCTGAAAAAGCTTTTCTTTCCGAGAAGTATTGAACCAAAATCAGAATGATGAAACAACACTCTCAGATTTGTTCAGATTTTTTTTTGAAGGTTTACGGAATTTTAATTCTGTGATATTTTCGAAAAATAAAAAAAAATCATCAAATTCTGAAACAATTTGAGAATGTTGTTTGATCAATTCTAGTATATTTTGTTATGGGGAAAATTTTTCCACAGTCTATAGTGTTCGACAAACAACTTTGCCAAGTTTTGAAGAAAAATTGTTCATTTCGGCCTCCATTTTGGTTCACCGGAATTTCTCAGATCCCTGCAACCTCATTCATCTCAAGTTCATACATCAAGGCCGCCTTCTATATGGGTTTCAGGCACGTGAAGATTACAAAAGCAACAAAAAATCACGGAAGAAGAAAAAATTCAATCGACAAATCACGTTTTTCTGGTTCATTTTGTATTTTTTCATAGTGAAACTTTCTTTGAGGGACTTTGAACCATCACTATTGGGAAAAGCACCTTCGAGAACATAGAAGAGAGTGGTTCTCGGGATTTTTTTTGTTCGAATTGATTACATGACGATAGTTCAGATGTAGGTGCCCAAATTGCATCCTCTGAGCGTTGATGGGTCAAGCGACATACATGTATCGATTATATCCATTGATCAATGGGAACATTCTGCTCTTACTAAACATTCTCGACATGTAATTTTATTCATAGATGAAACTGACAGGAAATCACATATACTTTATGTCTAAAAATCTATCTCGAGTGGGGAATTTGCAAAATAGGATATACTATAATTGATATATGATTTATGTATATCTCATATATGTACTTTATTAGATCACATATAGTTCAAATTGAATATAGTTCAAACACTCAAATTGTAAATGACTCATATATGAGCTATATTGGATTGTAAATCAAAAATTACATGTATAGGGTGTATCAGAATTCGCGGATCAGACTCACAGATATATACAGGGTGGTCCATTTGAAATGATATAGTCAAATATCTCAGAAACTAGTGGAGATGGAAAAAAATGTTCCAGATAAAAAGTTTAGGGTTTCAAGGGAGAAGTATGATGCTGACCTTGTGAAATCCCTCAGAGGTAATTTTGAAGGTAATTTAGGGGTCAAGATGTTTTTTTTGAACCGGACCCTCATTTCTTTATCATGGCATGGGGAAGCTGGTTTGGAACCCTTTACGAAACATTGGTCATGGACCCCTTTCCGCCTATTGGGGTGCAGGGTATGGACCGTCGGAGTTATTGATCAACTACTCTCAGCGCTACCCAGGGACAACGACGTGGACGTGGTGGTTCTCTGTTCCCTCCGGAGTGCTTGATTATCGTGAGTTCTCTTGCCTCTCACATGAGGGGTGCTTGATGCTGTTACAATAATTGCTCGAAGTTACCACCCTCTTCCTGGATACATAATCCTGGTATGTTGGCACGAACAGTGCGGATGCGATCGATCATGTCCTCCCTCATTTACAAAAACACTTCCAAATTTTTTTGGTAAAACTACAAAGGAATTTTTCACAGTGTAACTCTCTTCGGTGAATTCTCTGGAAGCTCGGGGGGTTTTTGTATCCGTTCGAATGTGCATCCTAATCAATGTTATGTGGTATGGTCAATACTCTCAATGTTTCCAGCAACCCTTCAACAATTTTGAAGAGTCGATGCTCATTGATAACCCTCATTGAATCAAATGTAGTGCGTTCATAGTGAGAGGTACAGAAAAGGGAACAGAAAAAAAAATCTGCGTCCAGCATATATTGGAATACATAGGTAAAACATGCAGGTTAATCGAGCGACCGAAGTTCATCGAAGTTACGGGCTAGTGTCCGAAAGAGACGATAGTAGCACACTTCTTTCGGCACATCTAGGCATATGAAATAACATATTGAATCAGACTTTGGAACAACACACAGACGCAGGAGTAAACACATAGCACACAATATTGGTAAAAATATGAGAAATATCAATTATCGCTATCTCTATTAATGTATCAATATTGATGAACGTAATTCTTCATGCTTTCACCAATTTAAACATATTTCCAATGATTTCTTGTGTGCTGTGAGTTATTCCTCTCTCCGTGTTGTAGACCATGGCGATCACACTGTGCTTATGACCACCTATATATTGATTGGCGTGGACTGACCCGAACCCGTCAGCTCATTTGTTACTATCCGAGGCGCCACTGCAAACATAATCTTTATTTATCATAAAAGCATTATTAAATATTTTTTTTACAAGTATTATTGAAACGTGATTAGGGACATCAAGTAGAGCGGGAGCGCTACGGCATGTTACCCTCAGCCTGGCAACCCGGCAGCCCTCAGCAACCGTGCTATGATATAGTTCTAATTTCGGCCAACGACTTCTCAAATCATAAACTGAAAGTATTCATACCCTCACTATTTTCACTTCATTTAACATACGTAATGCCTAACTATAGTTTCCAAAAAGAATCCTGGCTAAGAGTCTTTTGAAGTTATTTTTATAAAACTCAAATATATCATAAATGACGATTTCAAAAGTCTTCAATTCAGCATCGGGTGTTTCAGATCTATGAAGTCAGCTGCCTTTGCTATATGTATATCACACACTTCTTGAATCTTCATTGTGGTGGTAATTTTAAATGTACGCGAAAACATTATATAATATTGTAAGTATGATTGATATCATGGAATCTCATTGTTGAATCTCTTCATTTCAATAATCGCGATACATTCGACAATAAAATAAAAGTCATGTTATTAACCAGTACTAATCTAACCATTTGTTATGAAAAAAGGTTTTTTGTAATATAAAGGCATTGCATATCGTTGACATGATTGTTTAGAGCACTGATATCAATTTTGATTCTTGAAGTGCAAAATAATGTTATTCAACCATGTTAAATAAACAATATGTTGTTGCAATAAAGCCGAGTTTTCGAGATACGAAAGCGTTGCATATTGTTACTATGGTTTTTGATATCGATGACTTGAATCTTGATTATTAAAGTGCAAAATAGTATTGTACAATTAATTGAAATAAGAAATTTGTTTTTCATGACTGAATGAATTTGAAGAAGCGTTTTTTGAACATCAGCTGTTCATAAATCAGTCAGAACTTGATAATAATACGATTACCTAAGTAACTAACGTAACAATTTATGGATATTTTTATAAATCTGTTTGATGCTGATTCCTAGTCGATGCGGATTAGATCGGGAATACCCAGGGAATAGAGCCTATCTTTATGGTACACTAACTTCAGAGTTGCGCAACTTCCAAATAATAAATGAATGATGAATAAGTTTTTATACTTGGCTCATTACAAAACGACTAATCGATACCTCGATCTATTCCATTGAATCGATTGACACCCGCGTACTGTTTCAAAGTCACCTCACCCTGATACTAACGTAAACCGACTTTTTTCTCATTCGGGAGTGAATAATTGTTCTATAAGACATGTTCGAACGAATCTATCATTATCCACGATGAATACGTTTGCGTTCGACCACGATCTTCCATTATACGTCCCACTTATCCACTTTAATATATGTGAAAGAACGCGTCAACTACTACCTCGCCACCGCGAACGGCCTGTTCTACGATAAAACACAACACTTTTTGATATCGTCATTTCGACCTTATATAATTGATTTGAGAAAAAAAAATCATATTTTTCCCCACCTTAACCTCCACAATACACATTCAAATCAACAATGAACATTTATAGGAGCCTTCCGAAGTAGCTGACCTGATCATCTGGTCATGACTAGATCACCTTTGATTGGTGGAGAAGTGATCTGGTCATGACCAAATGATCAGGTCAGCTACTTCGGAAGGCTCCATAAAATAGCCCATTACTTAGTTTTATTACAATTTTTTGAAATTTTTTTCAACACTCAAATGAGACATTTTTATGTTTACAAAGCCAATAACAATGCGAAGCGCTACGCGTTGTAAAATATGTATTCGCAAATGAAAATGCATACAATGTCCATATATTTATATTATATGTATATGTTTGTACAGACATGGAAAAACAGGGAGAAAGCATGGAAAAATAGGGAAAACACATGGAAAAATAGAAAAGAACCATAAAAAAATTAAGGAAAATCGTGCAAAAAAATACCGAGATTTTCCATGGGAAGAACAGGGGAAAAACAAGGAAAACTTTCCTACGGGTACATATATTCATATGTAGTTACATGTATAGTCGGCAGGGTAGGGCTCAATAGGCCCGAAAGGCAGTGAGCCCGAAGGGCTGTAGACCCAAAAACAATAAGCCCGACCGAAGTTAAACCCGAAAAATCACCATGTGTTACTAGTCGTGCTCCAATTATTATAATAGTTACCAATTTTTTCGGATTTAATTTCATTCGGGTTTATTTTTTCGTCAACAGCCCTTCGGGCTTACTGCCTTCCGGGCCTATTGAGCCCTACCGTTGGCAGCATAGAGATATGAGAATAGAGGAGGTGAGTGGGCTGAAAACGTGTGAGACCGAGCAGGAAGAGAGAGAAATAGAGAAGTTTGCGACAACTACGCCCATTGGTTCACGTCTATCGCTCTCTCTTTTGCTCTTTCTTTTATTCAATGTAACACTCTCACCTACAGATTCCGGCCAACTCCTCTCCTCTATTCTTATATCTCTATGGTCGGCAGTATAGACTCCAACAGGTAGTATGCGAGAAGCCCGACTGGTAATAAGCCCGACTGCTTGTTATTGGCTGAAAACTAGAGATTCATAGTGAAATGACTAAACATTACTAGTGATCTACCAATGATAGTGGCGTCGGGCTTATTACCAGTTGGGCATGTTGGATACTACCCTTCAACACAGTGACTGTGTTCCCACCGTACCGGAATGCAACGGAAGCAAAATGAGATCATCAATTCGCTATGGGATGATGACCAGCATGTGAGTAGTTTACTGTTATAAGATTGGATCAGAGTTGTCAGATTCGAGGCATACGCAGTTCCTTCCCTCTCCATCGAGCCACTCTCCTTTCCCCAACCATGCGAATCAAGTCAGGCGAGCGAGGGAGACAGTAACTTATTCTCTCTCTCTCTCGCTCGCCCGACTTGATTCGCATGGTGGGGGAAAGGAGAGTGGCTCGATGGAGAGGGAAAGAACTGCGTATGCCTCGAATCTGGCAACTCTGGATTGGATGTGATTGGATAATCTCATTTCATTCCGATTTGATTCAAGTACGGTGGAAATATAGTCACTGATGCCAGCCCGGGGGTAAAACTTGGCATCACTGCTTCAATATGTCAACAATGCATTGGCAGGTTATAATACGAAAACTATTTCGTAGTACGAAATGTATGAATTGCAGGTTGTTGGCCGCTTTTCGAGCTAAAATTTATAGTTAATGTTACATGATGGATTTAATTTAAATGATAATGAACGGTATGAAGTGGATGGATGAAGGTTATTATAAAATGAATGTATTCAAATTACAGTAAATTGATCTGAATTGTTAGACAATGACAGTTTGTCATCAGAAATCTGAGTTTAAGAAGAAATACGACTTATGAAATATAGGAAAGTTGGGAAATATAAGAGAATAAGGTTAGTCTCTAATTACTATGATTATGCTGAAATATATCAGATATTCTGAATAAAAACTATGAACTGTATACAAAATGATTTCTCCATGTCCTCCAAGTAGAATCGCAGATGGGTGCAGAGAAAACAGAAAGGATACAGAAACATACCTCCATCCCATAGCTACAACCATGATCAATTCCAGTAGGAAGGCTGGGAAGGAAATCAAGGGGGCAGAAGCGTAGTGAACAGACAACAAACAAAAATGAAGTAGATTAACCGTAGAACTCTATACGTTGGCTATCATCACTATCGACTTCATTAGGTGGCGTCGTCAACAAACAGAGAAACAGCAAAAGTGTAGTGGATGTACCACAAATTCTTGTGATAGGTATCCTGCTATCAGATTCTTCCAGAAGAATTACGGGAGACAAAGAACAAGCAGAGGAGCCCTGGTGAAAATGAAGTGTTACACTGTAGTTACAGTGCAATGCGAGGTTCATCCGAATGTACCCTGAGTGGTGTTTCGCGCCGTGGAATGCATCGCAAATGTATTTTGTTACACTTCGTTTTTACCAGGAGAAGCAGATATCCCATGAATCTGTACGCTAGCTACCACCACTATCAAATTCATTGGATGTAGTCGTGAGCAAATGAAAGAAAGACAAAAGCGCAGAAAATATGCCCCAGATCCTTGCATCAGGCGCACTTCACAGACCCACTGACAAATCATTCAGCAGACTATTCAGGATCAATTTAACCAAAATTGAACATATATAACAATATTGTGATTATAGAAATTCTTGTAAAATAACTATAATTCATCCTAACTTATGTGAATGGAAATACAATCCTTTCTAACATGTTCTCTCCAAAAGTTTCATCTTTCCAGTTATTCTATTCAACCTGGATGATATTTCTATTTCTATAAACTTTTATTCTCATTTCAAATTATCCTTGTTTTCAAAGAATTAAATTCTTCAATATTATGAATAATAAATACATTCCTCCTCACATATTTACACACTTATATCGTTATGCCTAAATATGTGTCGAGAATGAAGACAATCCTATTCACCAGCAAATTTTTCTTCTCATTTCAGCATATATTTAACAATAAGGATCTGTGAGAATGGAAATATAAGAGAGGGAAGATATTTAATATTCATAATATTTAAGAATGCAATTCTTTGAAAACAAGGATAGTTTTAAATAAGAATGAAGGTTTATAGAAATAAAAATATAATTCAGGTTGAATGGAACGATTGAAAATATAAAACTTTTGGAGAGAACATTTTAGAATGAATCATATCTCCAATCACATAAGTTGAGATGAACTATAGTTATTTTACAACAATTTCTATAATCAAAATCATCTATATTAATTTCTATGGTGCATAGGTTCAATTTTCATCAAATTGATTCTGAATGATCTGCTTAATTATTTGTCAGTGGGTTTCTGAAGTGTGCTCGATGGAAGGATATTTGCTGCGCTGCTGACTTTTCTTCATTTGCTCACAACTACATCCAATCAATCTAATAGTGATGGTAGCTAGCGTACAGATTCATGGTAAATCTGCTTCTCTTCTGCTTGTTGTTCGTCTCCCTGTAATTCTTCTGGAAGAATCTGATAGCAGAATACCTATCGCAAGGATTTTTGGTATATCCACTGCACTTGTGCCATTTCTCTGTTTGTTGACGACATCACCTAATGAAGTTGATGGTGATTATAAGTAATGTACAGATCTCTATGGTTTCTCACTACTCCACCTCTCCTTGTTGGTTGTCCAACTGTGATTCCACTGTGAAAATCTGATATGTTCTACTGTGAATATGAAATATCTTCCTTCCACCATTTCTTCTTTTTGCTTCTTTTCCTTCTTTTTTTTCCATTCTGACAGATCCTCATTTTGAAATATATGTTGAAATGGGAAGAAAAATTTGCTGGTGAATAAGATTATTTTCATTCTGGTCACATATTTGGGGATGACGATGTGAGAAGGAATATATTTGATATTCATAATATTCAAGAATTCAATTCTTTGACAACAAAGATAATTTGAAATGAGAATAAAGGTTTATAGAAATGGAAATATAATCCAGGTAGAACGGAACATTTGAAAAGATGAAACTTTTGGGGAGAACATGTTAGAATAAATCGTATCTCCGAGTCACATAAGTTAACATGCACTATAGTTATTCTACAACCATTTCTATAATCACAATATTGTTATATATGTTCAATGTTCATCAATGGATGGATTTTACAGTTGTCTTATACAACAGTTTTCACTATCTTCAAGATATCTTCGTTTGAGAAAACTAAAAAATGTCTTTTGATCTCTTTTAGGCGTATTTGAGATGACTTATCGAAGATATCTTAAAGATAGGGAAAACTTTTGCATAAGACATCTTTAAGATATCCAGTGGAACTCTTTCAGACAGTGACAAATATTTTTTTGTCCGGGCTAGATATTTATCATTAGTGATACTGATCTGGAAATGAACAGGATTAAAAATACAAATATTTAATGAAGAATAAAAGGTAAGGATATTTCGGAATATTATATATGTGTTATGAATGAGATTATCATCACAGATGATGATACGTAGAATAACTACAGGTCAGTTTGACCGAAGGGACTGGAAATACCGTTTATTCTAAAATGATCTCTTCCAAAGTTCAATCTCTTCTGTGGTTTCATTCAAGTTGAATCATATCTCCAGTCTTACAGAGCTTTATCCTAGATAGCATGAGAGTTCAGTTATGACAGTAAAAATGAATTCATCATAAATACTTTGAATTCAATTTGAATTCTTAATCAACACGTTACCCTAGTGAAAAAATTTCACTCAAAATCTCTGAGAACTTCAGACATTTTCAATGAAAAGTTTTTCTGAGGATTTCAGAGCTATTCATACTTTATCAGAGATTTTCAGTGATTTTGAGAGAAATTCAGAGAAATCTTTAAAGATTTTCAGGGAAGTTTTTTGCACAGGGAACAATTCCGCTTCTGTGTTCCTCGGTATTCCTTCTTATGCAGAATGGGCCTAATATTCCTTGCGTACACGTATTTTACTCAACGTCACTCTGGCGAGGAAATTTCTCATAATTTCTCATATTTTTTCATCATTTTTGTTCATAATTTGCTCATAAAATCCCATAATTCCTCGAGGATTTGCAACATCATTATGAGATATAATGTTTTCATAATATTCCATAATTTTCTCATAAAATTTTCATATCTCCCCATAATTTTTTCATAAAATTCTATAATTTCTGAAGGAGTTTGAACACCCATATAAGAAAAGCGCAGAATACACCTAGATGACCACGTACCCATCAAGATCTGCCCAGGGATACCGAGGTATGTAGAGATCATATCGACATAGTTCGCAAGCGCGGAATACACCTAGATGACTACGTACCTATCATGATCTGCTCTGAGATACCGAGGTATCTCGAGATCATATCGACATAGTTCGAAAGTGCGGAGTGCTTTATGGTTGGGATTTCTAGTATTGCTTTCTTGCATAAAGATTCCTAGAAGGAATGTTGTCGTAATGCAAATACAAATAGTTTGGAAAATGTAAGGCAAGTTACAGAAGTACAAGCAAATTTATTGACCAATAGAAAATCCGTTTGCTCGCTAATAACAAGATTGAGTATAACAAGATTATTATCAACGGACTGTGCGCTTGTTTCTGTATCTCTCTGTAGCGGTCGATCATGACAGCATAGAGGCAGCGTTGTCAAATCTTGCGAAGCCTCCGCGAGAAGGCACGAGCACTCCGCGCTTCCGAACTATGTCGATATTGTAGTGGCCAATAGAATTAAGAGAAACTGGTGACATCACATAATGTCTGCCAGTAATGCGCAAAGACCAACGGGTCTGCGTACCGGTAGTCGTTAAGAGATATAGGTGAGATACGAGATAGTCGATTATTCCGTGGTTCGAAGAGGACGTGTCTGTCCCGTGAAGCCAGATTGGCGTTGAGATAAAATTCCACGTGGTGGATTCTAGCTAAATATATATAAAGGGCTATTGGCCACGAGTTTGTGTATAAAAGGTTCTTAGGAACGCTTAGTTCTTTTCATTAAATGAACGTGCATTGTTACATCACACGGTGGTGTTATAAATCGGATTCCCTTCACCCCCTTTTCTCGATCGGCGCACATGGCTCCCATCTACTCGTTCAACTTAACAAATAATGATGGAGATCTATTCAATTCGATGAACCATCATCTATAATCGTGAAAGGAAAAAATAAACAACTACATTTTCCTAAGTGTGGGGTTTATCCTCAATAAATCAGTGCGCGTCGAATTCTCAAAAGATCGCGTCGGAAAGTGATGGTTCGAGAACGTTCGATCGAAACGCACGTCGATCGCTGTCCGACATCTTGAATTATTCAAGCTTGGAACCGTGAAAGTGTTTGTGTGTGTGACAAAAATCTGTAAGAACGTTCGTTTGAGTTCATGAAGGGACGAATTAGTGAAATTCGACAGTGAAGTGAAAAATAGCCGAAAATGGAATACCGAGCGCGTCTGGAAGGGCTTTCCACCGAGGAACTCCGTAATGAGGCAGATAGCCTTGAAATCGATCCTAAAGGCACGAGAAGCCGAATATCATAGTGGATTTTGGATCACTATGAGAGATATGGTCCGAACACGCCGCAAGTAACCATCGGAAATCGACAAGATGGTGGCACGGAAGAAGACGCCGTCGCTCAAGCAGAGCAACAAAGACAACAGCAAGCAGAGTAACAAAGACAACCGCAAGCGGAGCGAGAGGGACAACGACGATGCCAACAGCAGCAGCAACAAAGTCAATCGACTATTCAGGATCTAATAATCATGCAGATGGGAATGCAAAGGCAGTTCGAAGAAAGGATGTTGGAGGCGATCGCCCGTATAGGGGATCGACAATATTCAGCAAGGATGCCCGCAACGCCACAACGATCGGTGCCAAGCCCGAGTGCGACTGCGCAGACTACAGCAGTTTCTTCTGTTCCTGGCGTGGATGTTAACAACATCGCCACACAAATTCCAGAGTTCTCAGGGGACAAGGATGAAAACATAATGAAATGGATTCACCGGGTAGAACGCGTGGCTGAGGCGTACCAAACGACGGAAGTTGCAACCATCTCGCCAGCTACGAGTAAGTTAACCACAGATGCTCGGAGATGGTTTGACCGGCAACCTGCGGAGTCAATTCAAAGTTGGGATGCACTGAAGATGGCGCTAGTGGACTTTTTCGTCAGAAAGGTGCCCATAACGACGCAATTGATCAAGGTCGAAGCCAGAACTTGGCGGGAAGACCGTGAGTCGTTCGACGAATATGCACAAGACAAGCTGGACTTGTTATTTCATATTAAGGGGGAATGGCCCCCTTGTTGCCCTAAAAACAAGGCCTTTGTAATATTTTTTTTGCTGGGACAATAAAGCTTAATGACAAAACAACAATATATCATTTGATTAAGCAACTCTTGAAGATTAGGAAAAGAATTTTTAGTTGATATTTTTTCACAAAATGGCGGCTCTACGGTCATTACCGCAAAGCACGATTTTTAAAAGGTCTTTTGCGGGTGCCAGTAGAAGTCCCGATCAACTGCACCTGGAACAAAAAAAAAATTTTTCTCATTAATTACATGAGTTTTGCTAGTGCAAGGCACACGATTATATTGATAAACATATTTTTCGCGAAATGGCGACTGTTTGAACGAAAACATCGATTTTTGACGAAAAAAAACGACCTAAATTGTTAATAATTTTTTTTCTAATTAACCAATCGCAAAAATCGTGTGCCTTGCACTAGATAATTTAGTTAAGAGGCTGCAGATAAAATTTCAAGTCAATCGGATGTAAACTCGTTGAGTTCTGCTGGCACCCGATTTTGAAAACATGGTTCCGAGATAAACGCGTTCAAAGTTTCAAAACTCTATAAATTTTAAGTAGCGTAAAAAAATAGTGCATAATAATTTTTTTACCATTAGTCTGCTATTCCTGCACCATATAATTGTCCTTCCAAGGCCTTGTTTTGCTCTTCTTCTTCTTTTTTGGCCGATGTACTGGCGCGCCGAGCCTCTTCTACGACATCGGACATTTTGCGCTCAGCAGCTTTGATCCGATTGGAGTCCGTTTCCGAGCAAAAATCGTACATACGGGGCCCAACAACTAGGCCAAGAGCGTCGTACATGGCAAATAGACCTGATAATCCGTCGTTGTACGTGACCACGGCTACGTCAGTTGCGATATCGAGGGTAGTCTTTGTGCCCGACACCGACTTCGGAGCGATCGCCCATACTACTGCGTTAAAAGACTCGTTATTATTTCGGGTATAGGCCCCCAAACAACGAGGAAGAAGATCGTCGGAGCTGAGTTCTTCGTATATCGGCTTAACTGCGTCGAAAACATCTTGATGTATTGGGCTTTTATGCTCATAAGTGGAAAGAGTACCGAGCGCTTTGCTGCGTTGCCAAGTACACCATGAATCGACTCCTATCGGACACTTTTCATGCTGCGGATTATCATGGGTCGAAAGCTTATGATGCAAAGTTGCCCATATATCTTTTCGCATATTTTCAATCGAATCAGGATTTCTCCTGATAGCAAGTCCATAAAAAATTGCTAATTCGTCGATCAATTTGCCGGTAAGTTTTCCTCGACCGCCGAGTCCTTTTTTATTTCTTTTTAAATTCCGTAGACGAGTTCCCATCCGCTTTTGGACGTGGCCGACACATTCTTTTTTTGCAACGGCAATATCGCCGTATGGTTTTGCGTCGATAACCCCTTTAAACGTCTTCGAATCTCCATCGCCAATGTACTTTAAATATTTACTGTTGTGCAATTCTTCGGAGCGCTTAAATATCTCGATGACCGCCTCAACTTCCATTTTCCCCGAAGAACCCTCGTGATTAGCGTCGCAGTTATCCTTATGTAAATGATATCTCTCTTCGTATTCAGCGGTATTTTCTTTAGATTTCCAATATTCGCACACTTTGCAGTATTTAGATTTGATGGAAACATCTATTACTTTGCTTGTGTGCCAACCAATCAACGTAACCAGGCCGAACAGTGACGAAAATCCTCGTTTGCGCCATGATCCATCACCAGACACTGTTAAACCGTCACTTTCACCGTGTTCTATTGACAATTCTTTTTCTTTAACGGCTGCCTTCTTCATGGATATAGCGCGAACAGACGAAGAGGCGATGGCTATGTTCGATACAATTGTGTAGTACGTTTTTTTAAAAACGGGCTTTGCTAGGTCCATCATCCCACAGAATTTTTGTATGCCATTGATTCCAATACCAATGATGCGCATTGACAAAATCATACGGCAGTTTATTTCGTAGGCACGATCGTTTATCAACGGGCAGCTGTTGATAAAAGTCTCACCACAATTTTCACAAAACACGTTAATTTTGAAGCCAAGTCCGCGTGTACTCGACTCCGAAAAACGCACTTCACCATGGCACTTTTTGCACACAACTAATTGCGAAAGAGCCGTAAAGACACTAAAAAAGTTTATAAAACAGTAGCCGAAATTGTTATTAATGTCACGCTCGCCGTCTAAATCAGATAGTTTTAACTTTTTGGCCGAAGTGCTCACGTACTCCGAATCGCCTTCGAGCGAGTGACGGTTAGGAGGGCGCCAATTCTTCGTTTTACTCCGTTCATTACGGGTACGATTTTCTCTACTGCCTTTGCGGCCACTATACGACGTTTTACTCATAATTAGATCAGACACAACACTTTAGACTACAATTCACACTTGAGATTTGAAAGAAAGAGATACTAAACAACAAGAGCAGCTGATCGATTAAACACAACGAGAGAGTGAGTAAACACGTGCTATAGGGACTCAATAGAGAGAAAGTATAACGGTTTTTTTTATACAGTGCCCTCTATAGTTCAAATTTGAAGTACTGTATCGACCACAGGTAACTTTTACCAATTCTTACAGCCGCGAAATTCAAAAAAGCAAATATCCATAAAAAAACCAATTTTAAGATACTTAAGAGTTGAGATCTATACTTGGACGTTGTAAATTTTCATTTTTGGGATGTTTAAGGATATTTTAAGCCAATGAAAAAAAAATGGAAAATGAAAAAAAATAAGGGGGCCATTCCCCCTTAACATAGGGGAGGGAGGAAAAAATCAGTTCCCTTACCCAAGGGATAACAAATCCCGGAATCGCATCTGCCGCTCTTGCCGTACGATACGAAACCTGGGCCGAATATCTGGAATGGATGAGGTGGGTTATCCAAGGAGTCAACAAATCAACAGCGGCGAAATCAACGAGTAACAAGCAATGGGTTAAAAAAAGTGCGTCGTCAGTGAATACCAAAGTGTCGTGTAGAAATTGTGGCAGGAAAAACCATTCAACGAACGAGTGTCGATCTACAGGAAAAAAATGCTTTTACTGCAAAGCAGAAGGGCATTTTCGCAACGAATGTCCAAAATTGGCGGGAAGCCAACAACAACAACAATCGCAACGTAGTTCAACGGGGTCATCATCAAGGAAAACAACCAGTGCATCATCGTCTTCGACGGTATCATCGGTGGATGTCGTCGCGTCGATCGCCGGCGAGGAAGAACTACTGCGTTCGTTAGTCGTCCAAGGGACACATGTAAGAATATCTAGCCTAAATGATAAATCTTGTTGTTTCCCTGCTCTCGTGGACACAGGTAGTCTGATCAATGTCATCAAACAATCGATTTTTTTAGAATATTTTGTATAATCTGATTTAGATGATGAAATTCAAGAAAAATATACGTATCCGAATGGAGTACATATAAAAATGTTGGGAAAAGTTTTTTCTAAGATTAAATTAGAACAAATCCCAGATACTGAATCAGAAATCGAGTTTCATGTCGTAGATGATCAAGCTTTTACAACTGAATTATTGTTGGGTCGAGTTTTTCTGGGGAAAAACAATTTGAAATTAGTATATACTCCAAATGCTATTGTGCATAATGTATAATACGATATTTGTAACATAGACGTGGAAGGATTGATGGAAATCGATGGTATTAAGGGTTCACGGAATTTTGACTTAGATGTCGACAGAGAGCACAAAGACGAAGTTGAAGATATATTCAATGAGTTAGAAAGAGAAGGAATCGAGAAGATCGATGAACAATACACTGTTAGGGTTCGATTGAAGGATCATTCAATTTTTTCTTTTGCCCCAAGAAAGTTTGCCTATACGGAAAGAATGGAAATTAGAAAAATTATTGATGATCTCCTAGAGCGAGATATCATACAAATGAGCGATTCTCCTTACTGCTCGAGAATCGTTGCAGTAAAAAAGAAAGACGGTTCATTGCGACTTTGCGTCGACTTAAGGCCCTTAAACCATCGAGTTCTCGAACAATGTTATCCTTTTCCGGTGATCGAGGATTTTCTCGCCAGGTTGTCGGATAAGAAATTCTTCACACTTTTAGATATGCGTGAAGGATTTCATCAATTGAAAGTCCACCCCGAGGACACCAAGTACTTTTCTTTTGCGACCCCCGAGGGTCAATACGAATATAAAAAACTACCATTTGGGTTTTGCGAGGCTCCAGCCGAGTTTCAGAAATATGTTTCCAAAATTTTGGATGATTCAGTCCGTGCGGGAAAGGTGCTGGTGTACCTCGATGATATTCTCATGCCTACAAAAACTATAGTGGAAAACTTACTAACCCTCAAGGAGGTTTTACGTATTTTTATCAGTAGAAATTTAGAATTAAATATTAAGAAATGCAAATTTCTAAAGACTTCGATCGAGTATCTTGGGGAACGTACCCATACCACGTGACCCATATTTGATCATTTTTTACCCCCCTCCCCCCCTTGGTGACCACCCGTGGTATATGAGAAGACCCCCCCCTCCCCCTCCAATTGTCACGTGATAATTACAAAATGTCGTTTCCAATCGTTTTTTACAAACAGAAAATTGAAAAGAAATCAATTTGGCTCATATTTTTTTTATTAATACAATGCTTGCCGCGTGATACTAAAAGTGCATGCACACCTATATTTGCAAGTGAAAACAGTATAGTACAAACCTATATAGGGTAATAAAATTAAAATAAAAAAAGTCTCAGATCACAAGTACTTATTTATTTTTCATCCCAATCAACTTCAACGTACACGTTCCCAGAATCAATCCACTCAGACACATCGTTGATCAGGGCGGCAGTACCATCAGGAGTTTCGTCAAATGTGATTATTTGCTCCTTATCGACGGCTTCGACATCTATCCACTCCACCCTCTCCTCTACGACACACAAGATCTCCTGTGGTCTTCTGGAGAGAACCCGCAAAGGTCGCACGCGAGACACGTCCACTGTACTACCATGAACATTTTTTCGATGATGGTTCATGGAACTTTTTGAGGCAAAATAAAGTCCACAAATTGAGCACGTTCTTCCGGTGATGTCATCTTTAATAGATGGGCAGTATGTATCGTAGGGCATTTCTTTACTTTGTGAGAGATCCGGGCGTAATGTTATGCATTGCCGCACAAGCAATGATGGATAAATTTCTGATCCAACTTCATCTGGGTTTGGTATGTGGAAAGGATTTTGTAACATCGGAAAAAGTGCCGGCAGAAAGCCTTGGTACAAAATATTCTTTAGTGCACTGCGGGGAGGAGCGCAACAGGAATCGTCAGCGCACTTCGTTATTTGCAAAAAATATTGACTTTCACGAACGTGATCTTCATACCAGATGTCAGAAACTGCGGTTTCCGGAAGAACTTCCCCAGGAAGCACATATTCTGTTATCACGTTGTGACCGTCAATAACCAATTGGGACTCAATCTCAGCCAATGTTTCGCCTGAAAATAATATGGAAATGAATATTTAATTTGAAATTCAAGTTTTTATATTTTAGCAACAGAAAGACTATATATCACTTCTTTAAAATATTATACCTGCATGCTGAAAGTTTTTCAATTCTAGCTCGTTATCGATGGTTTTCCCTCGAGAATTGAGATGGGACCCGTAGTGTTAATGAGGGAGGACTACCGTGGCTAACTCACGGCTCAAGGGTGCCATCCTTCGCTCAACTCGGTTGTAGGCTGATCGACCGGGTGCATTCGTAAACATAACCAGCCCATCCAAATCATACTTCTTGAAGGGTGATACACACTTAGATATATCACCTTTTTGTAACGTGGATTTTCATCTGGTCCTCCATCCACCGATAAAATCATCACAGGCTTGACTTTTCCATCCTTCCCTAACGCCAGATTTCTAAAATCATCTAATGGTAGCAGTTTGATAAGGTCTTTGGCGTGAGTTGTTGCTGTCGAACTGCTATGTTTTCTACTGCGGATTGCGATATACGTTGGGCCAGAATATGCAACAGCTTCTTCTCTACCCATGCAGTTCTTTTTGATCATGATACCCGCATATACCGAAGGAGTCAGTTGATGGCGTTCACCAACAGCAAAATCGTGGTCATCGAGGTGCACTTTATAACTCAAATCCATCAAAACAGGAGCCTGTACTTTTGCAGCTGTTTTGCCAATCGGGACTTTTGCCTGATCATCTTGAGAGATGAAAACTACTTGTCCAGGCCCAAGTATAGATGCAAGTTCCTCGAGGCCGTTGGCAGTAGCCTTGCAGAAATGTTGATCAGCGTGATCTCGGTGTTTATCAGTTTGGGTTCGACAGAGTCTCACAGGCACAATTGTGACATGGCGCTTGTCCTCTAAGGATTCAGAATACTTTGGAATCAGCCTACGGTATGTAGAGGTTCGCGAGATAAAAAACCCATGCTCAACAAGCCATGCCTGCAGTTCATCAAAAGTCTTACAAGCTCTCCCTACTTCTGATCGGCGTCTATCAGCAGCTGAACTTCCATGGGTTGGTATATCGCAAATTACTTCAAGAAGGCCTAACTGATTTTCTTCGAGTGAAGGATGTCCTGGCTGAGTCCTTAGAGACGAGGATTGCACGTTGGGATGAGCGGATTTTAGTCTCAAAATTCCAACTTTTTGTTTTGCTCTTAATTTTCGCATGTTCTTTGCACGAACTATTTTGTTCTCCAACTCTTTTTTCTTCATATCAGTATCATGCCTTAATTTTTTTATCTTCTTCTCAATTCCGTCTTCTCCAAGTCCTGCATCTCGCTTTCTTACGGTAGCATTCAATTCGGCTTCCAGTATGGAAATTTCAGATTTCAAAGCGCCCTGTTTTGGTGTCGTAGCTGTTTTAGATACAGGAGATTGTTCAATGGAAGGTTCATTATTACTGCAGGCTGGAAAAAAAATTTGCTAATATTTTATATCATTACATAGAGAGAAATCGCAAGATATCAAATCCCAGAACCTTACGTAAATCTTCATCTCACGTTTAGATGATTTCTTTATCTCGAACTACGTGAAGAAACATCACAACATCGGAAAGCATAAATATCAAATCCTGTGATATTATTCCACTGTCAAGTTGGAAATCCAACACCAAGCAGTTTGGTGATTTAGATCACGTAGTTGGAGATGAAAAATTAACAATAAATTAATTTTTCTCACGTTAGTTGCGAGATAATAAATCACGTAAAGTTATGTGATCAAATATCTTGAGATTCCTTTTCGTGTACCCATAAAATTAAAAAGTCAAAAAAATCTTCGTGAGAAGTTGTTGACATATACATTACAGCTAAAAGACGTTTCAACTGTAACATGTTCATTGTGGAGACGATTTAGCCTACAGAAGTCGAAGAAAAAAAAAGAAAACACATCGGCACTGGCGAACAGAGCTGCCACATGAGCATAATGATTAAGGCGAATAGCACGCCCACTATAGTCCATATACATACTCACACCTTTCCAGAAAACCGATACACACATGTGACCAATATACATGAGAAAATGGTGGAGGTAAACTCCCCACACAGCACCACAGTTCAGAAAGAGTTCATAATCAATTCATTTTAAGGAGATACCAGCGACAATATCGAACCTCTCTGTCTATCGTATAGACGTGTCCTTTTCTAACCAACGTGCTCGGTCGGTAACCGTTGGTATCACCTTAAGCTATAAGAATTCAAAATAAATTAATTATGAACTCTTTTTGAACTGTGGTGCTGTGTGGGTTCCCCTCAATGATTCTGCTCATCTGGCAGCTCTGCTGGTGGAGCAGAGAGTGCTTTAACCACTTTTTGCTCATCACTGCCGATGTATTTTCTTCTGATTTTCGTCAAGTTCTGTAGCCTAAATCGTCCTTATAATAAACATGTTACAGTTGATACGTGTTTCCACTGCAACATATTTATTATAACGACGATTTAGACTACAGAAGTTGAATAAAATAAAAAAAAAGGAATATATCGGCACTGATGTAGAAGGGAGTGGTTAGTTATACCTTCCTGTGTTATAGAAACAGACTTTTCCGTAGTATTTTCTCTAATATCTTCGGTGTTGGGAAGCATTTCGAGATCATCTTCATGCGTGGATGGAAGTTTTTGTACAGGTAGCTACATTCCCCAAGTACAAAACAGACACACATCACCAATGTTCACACATGCAAAAGCAGAAACAAATTAATTAGTTTATTATTTTACAAAAATGGAAGCGACATAAAAATGAAGTATTTCATTTACTATAAAAAATTTTCATAGGGAAATTTCACATATATGTATATGAAATAATTAACACATACGTGAATAGGAAATTCTCTATAAATATTGAGAAGAGTCCTATAAATTTACAGTAAAAATCTCATAAAAACAATAATTTTCATGTTTTTTTATGTGAAATTTCCAATACATGTACGGGAATTCAATCTTTTCATACAAATATAACAAATTTCCTTTAATGTATAGGTATGGGAAAATTTCGAATATTTTTTACAGTGTTCTCACAATACAACAAGTACTGTACTATAAAAAATATCCCTGATAACATTTTGCGCGTATATTGCTACATGCAGAAGTGAGTTCCAGAGTATTGCTAGCGAAATGCTTGTATTTTTAGTACCTTTTTGCATGCAACTGACTCACAACAGACTCGTACTCGTATGAAATGTTATCTGGGATGTCATCAAACCCACGTAGTAAATAGGATATTGAAAACGTAGGTACTTCATATAGGTTATAATCTCCGACCATGCTTCAAAAACATGCAGATAATATAAAACCATTTTGTGCATTCAAGCAAAAGCACTCAGAATACTTACCTTTACAAAGAAATTGAGAAGACGAGCGCGTTTCTTAGTCCCAATCTGACAAAGCTCCTCGACTTTTAACAATGTGAGACGCTCCAGCTCCTTTGGATTATTTTTATATTCATTCTTCAAAGGCACCCAAAATTCATTAGTCTTTTTTTGTATTGCCTGCATTGACATTGAATCTTGGTAACACTTAATAAATGCATTGTAAAGCCGATCGTACAACGACATTTTTTTTATCAACTGAACTGCACTGCACTACAAACTGTTTTCAATCAGCTGACGTCCCGGTACATGTGCGTCAGTGTTGCCACATGTGAGTTCTAAAAGCGCTCAACGCTGCGCGCCATATTCGAATATAGCTTGAAAAAGCGCGAGATTTCCTTTAGAAAATATTGACTACGTGACGAGAACCTATACCCCCCCCCTCCCCCCTGTGACCAAGCGTGGTACTTTGAAGACCCCCCTCCCCCCCCTGAACGGGTCACGTGGTATGGGTACGTTCCCTTGGGTACATTATTTCAGAAGAGGGGATAACGCTCAGCGATCGTCATACCGAGGCGATAAAAAAACTTCCCAGAGCCTAAAACGATTCGGCAACTTCAGAGTTTCTCAGGGCTCACCAATTATTTTCGGAAATTTATGAAAGACTATGCCTTTAAGGCCGAATCATTAACAAGATTGTTAAACAAAGATGTATCGTTTTGCTTCGGAGAAAGTAGCCGGAACGCTTCCGAAGCTCTTAAAGAAGAATTAATCAGCTACCCAGTACTCAAGATCTATAACCCAGAAGCTGAGACAGAGCTGCACACGGATGCAAGTACTTTGGCCCTTGGCGCGGTGCTGCTCCAAAAGCAGAAAGATGAAATATGGGCCCCTGTCGCATATTTTAGTAAGATAACAAACAGCGCTGAAAGGAATTATCATAGCTTCGAGCTAGAGATGTTGGCGGTAGTTCGGGCTGTAGAACGATTCCATCTCTACCTGTATGGTGTACCTTTCACCATAGTTACGGATTGCAATTCGCTGGTTCATGCGGTGAAAAAAGTCACCTTAAACCCGAGGATTGCACGATGGTCCCTTTTGTTACAAAACTATAATTTCAAATTCATTCATGAGGAAGGTAGGAAAATGGGCCATGTGGATGCTCTGAGCCGCCGAATATCTTTGTTAGAGTCGCTTACATTGGAAGAGGAATTAATGTTCCGACAACAGGCTGATAACCAGCTCAAGCAATTGGTCAATGACCTGGAATTTAATGAAAACGAAAAGTTTCAATTGGTTGATGGCCTGGTATATGAAAGAACTCGCTCTGGGGATGAATTTGTAGTACTCGAGCAAATGATAAATAATGTAATTCGAGCCCACCATGACCAAATGGGTCATTGCGGATTTCAAAAGTCTTTGGGAGGCATTCAGGAAACCTACTGGTTCCCAACTATGAATCAAAAGTTGGCTACGTATATTGAAAATTGTCTTCCTTGCATCGTTGCAAATTCTTCCTCGAATGTCTATGAAGGAGAAATGGAACAGTTCGAAAGTCCCACGTACCCAATGCAAGCTGTGCATGCCGATCATTTTGGGCCGTTAGAGTTGTCGCAGGGTAAAGTCAGACATATTCTGTTGGTGGTCGACGCTTTTACGCGCTTCACCTGGCTCTTTCCTTCGAAATCAACCACTTCGCAAGAAGTTTGCCAAAATTAAGAATATTTGTTTCCATTATTTGGTAACCCGAATGTCATAGTTACGGATCGGGGAACGGCTTTCACGAGCTCCGAGTTTAGAGAGTTCCTAAGCAGCAAAAATGTCAAACATAGACTTGTAGCGGTAGCTTCCCCGTGGGCTAACGGTATCGCTGAACGCGTGAATAGATTTCTCAAGCAGACATTATCAAAACTATGTACGGATGCTTCAGGCTGGGCGGTGGTGGTGAACAGAGCGCAGTATGTTATTAACAACACCATAAATAGCTCGATAAAAACCACCCCCAGTAAAATGCTGCTTGGGTATGATAAAAAGGGCCACGAGGATGCTCCCCTTCAACAATTCATAAAAGCTCTCGCGAAAGTCGATCAAGATTCGGAAGGAGAAAGAAAACGGCCCAGAACGTGGTGAAGGTAGCAAACAAAAAAATGAAAGAAATAAAGAACAAATATTATAATCAAAAACATCGAGCTCCAACAAAATATAACGAGGGGGATTTCGTTATGATTCGTAACATGACCAGGAAACCTGGAGAGAATCAAAAGTATAAAAACCCCTATAGAGGGCCCTATAGAATTAGAAAGTCTTAGGACACAACAGATATGTGGTTGTTGATATACCCGGGTTCAATGTGAACCAAAAACCATATCATTCAATCCTATCAAGCGACAAACTCGAGCCCTGGATTCGTATCGGTGATATGGAAGAAAATTAGTGTGTAAGTTCGTAAATAAACGTTGAAAGTAATCTAAGTAGATTATAAGTGAATTCGAGTGGAGAACTTCAACTAGTCATTGTAAAACTACTTGGGTTCGTTAGAATACCTAGTCACTGCTTGGCTGTAAAAGAAGAAATTTATGAAAAATTCTTTCATTTGATTCACACTGATGCGTAACGCGCAAGAAAATGTATCTTTTATTTTTACCAAAAACTTATGAATAGAAATTCTGAGAAGCCTTAGGGTTGAGCGAAGACTGCCAACTCCAGAGGTGTTTGAAGAATATATATATTCCCATCGTGATCTTCAAGAATAAGAAATCATTATATTCGTTAGCTTTGGAAAAAAAAAATAATTAATAGCTGCAACTAAGAAGCCAATGTAAGGCGATTTTCCAGTTTAGGGTAAAACTTAACGTATAACCTAAAATTCGTCCTACCCACAATTGTCAGAGTTGCCAAATTGTATTGGAATACTTACCGAAATTTTTCTCTTTTGTAATTGTTAAAATTGTAAGCTAGTTTCTGAGGAATTCATTCATGTAAGAATGATCTGTTTATGTGGATAAGTCAAAGTGTATTAATTCTAGTAAAAGAAAAAGTACTCGACATACCTAAATCAACAAGGTATTTATGTTTAGTCACTACGAAACTTTAAAAGAAAAAAAGAAAGAAAAACTAAGATTAAGATGAAATTATTGGGTACTGCTATTTTCCCCAAGGTGCTGTGCCCTTCTATGTACAAAGTACGAAGGGGAAAAAGGGAAAAACCAATATTGTAAGAATAGATATAAGTGATTTATGTCAAGCTTTATAAAATTGGAATTTAAATTTCCGCGCCTGCTCGGGACGAGCAGTGTTTTCAGGATGGCCGAGCTGTAGTGGCCAATAGAATTGAGAGAAACTGGTGACATCACATAATGTCTGCCAGTAATGAGCAAAGATCAACGGGTCTGCGTACCAGTAGTCGTTAAGAGATATACGTGAGATACGAGAAAGTCGATTATTCCGTGGTTCGAAGAGGACGTGTCTGTCCCGTGAAGCCAGATTGGCGTTTAGATAAAATTCCACGTGGTGGATTTCAGCTAAATATATATAAAGGACTATTGCCGACGAGTTTGTGTATAAAAGGTTCTTAGGAACGCTTAGTTCTTTTTATTAAATGAATGTGCATTGTTACATTACACGGTGGTGTTATGAATCGGATTCCCTTCACCTCCTTTTCTCGATCCGCGCACGTGGCTCCCATCTACTCGTTCAACTTAACAAATGATGATGGAGATCTATTTAATTTGATGAACCATCATTTATAATCGTTGAAGAAAAAAATAAACGACTACAATATGATCTCGAGATACCTCGGCATCTCGGGGCAGATCGTGATAGGTACGTAGTCATCTAGGTGTATTCCGCGCTTTCGAACTATGTCGATATGATCTCGAGATACCTCGGTATCCCGGGGCAGATCGTGATGGGTACGTAGTCATCTAGGTGTATTCCGCGCTTTCGAACTATGTCGATATGATCTCGAGATACCTCGGTATCAATTTGATGAAAATTGAACCTATGCACCATAGAAATTAATATAGATGATTTTGATTATAGAAATTGTTGTAAAATAACTATAGTTCATCTCAACTTATGTGATTGGAGATATGATTCATTCTAAAATGTTCTCTCCAAAAGTTTTATATTTTCAATCGTTCCATTCAACCTGAATTATATTTTTATTTCTATAAACCTTCATTCTTATTTAAAACTATCCTTGTTTTCAAAGAATTGCATTCTTAAATATTATGAATATTAAATATCTTCCCTCTCTTATATTTCCATTCTCACAGATCCTTATTGTTAAATATATGCTGAAATGAGAAGAAAAATTTGCTGGTGAATAGGATTGTCTTCATTCTCGACACATATTTAGGCATAACGATATAAGTGTGTAAATATGTGAGGAGGAATGTATTTATTATTCATAATATTGAAGAATTTAATTCTTTGAAAACAAGGATAATTTGAAATGAGAATAAAAGTTTATAGAAATAGAAATATCATCCAGGTTGAATAGAATAACTGGAAAGATGAAACTTTTGGAGAGAACATGTTAGAAAGGATTGTATTTCCATTCACATAAGTTAGGATGAATTATAGTTATTTTACAAGAATTTCTATAATCACAATATTGTTATATATGTTCAATTTTGGTTAAATTGATCCTGAATAGTCTGCTGAATGATTTGTCAGTGGGTCTGTGAAGTGCGCCTGATGCAAGGATCTGGGGCATATTTTCTGCGCTTTTGTCTTTCTTTCATTTGCTCACGACTACATCCAATGAATTTGATAGTGGTGGTAGCTAGCGTACAGATTCATGGGATATCTGCTTCTCCCTGGTAAAAACGAAGTGTAACAAAATACATTTGCGATGCATTCCACGGCGCGAAACACCACTCAGGGTACATTCGGATGAACCTCGCATTGCACTGTAACTACAGTGTAACACTTCATTTTCACCAGGGCTCCTCTGCTTGTTCTTTGTCTCCCCGTAATTCTTCTGGAAGAATCTGATAGCAGGATACCTATCACAAGAATTTGTGGTACATCCACTACACTTTTGCTGTTTCTCTGTTTGTTGACGACGCCACCTAATGAAGTCGATAGTGATGATAGCCAACGTATAGAGTTCTACGGTTAATCTACTTCATTTTTGTTTGTTGTCTGTTCACTACGCTTCTGCCCCCTTGATTTCCTTCCCAGCCTTCCTACTGGAATTGATCATGGTTGTAGCTATGGGATGGAGGTATGTTTCTGTATCCTTTCTGTTTTCTCTGCACCCATCTGCGATTCTACTTGGAGGACATGGAGAAATCATTTTGTATACAGTTCATAGTTTTTATTCAGAATATCTGATATATTTCAGCATAATCATAGTAATTAGAGACTAACCTTATTCTCTTATATTTCCCAACTTTCCTATATTTCATAAGTCGTATTTCTTCTTAAACTCAGATTTCTGATGACAAACTGTCATTGTCTAACAATTCAGATCAATTTACTGTAATTTGAATACATTCATTTTATAATAACCTTCATCCATCCACTTCATACCGTTCATTATCATTTAAATTAAATCCATCATGTAACATTAACTATAAATTTTAGCTCGAAAAGCGGCCAACAACCTGCAATTCATACATTTCGTACTACGAAATAGTTTTCGTATTATAACCTGCCAATGCATTGTTGACATATTGAAGCAGTGATGCCAAGTTTTACCCCCGGGCTGGCATCAGTGACTATATTTCCACCGTACTTGAATCAAATCGGAATGAAATGAGATTATCCAATCACATCCAATCCAGAGTTGCCAGATTCGAGGCATACGCAGTTCTTTCCCTCTCCATCGAGCCACTCTCCTTTCCCCCACCATGCGAATCAAGTCGGGCGAGCGAGAGAGAGAGAGAATAAGTTACTGTCTCCCTCGCTCGCCTGACTTGATTCGCATGGTTGGGGAAAGGAGAGTGGCTCGATGGAGAGGGAAGGAACTGCGTATGCCTCGAATCTGACAACTCTGATCCAATCTTATAACAGTAAACTACTCACATGCTGGTCATCATCCCATAGCGAATTGATGATCTCATTTTGCTTCCGTTGCATTCCGGTACGGTGGGAACACAGTCACTGTGTTGAAGGGTAGTATCCAACATGCCCAACTGGTAATAAGCCCGACGCCACTATCATTGGTAGATCACTAGTAATGTTTAGTCATTTCACTATGAATCTCTAGTTTTCAGCCAATAACAAGCAGTCGGGCTTATTACCAGTCGGGCTTCTCGCATACTACCTGTTGGAGTCTATACTGCCGACCATAGAGATATAAGAATAGAGGAGAGGAGTTGGCCGGAATCTGTAGGTGAGAGTGTTACATTGAATAAAAGAAAGAGCAAAAGAGAGAGCGATAGACGTGAACCAATGGGCGTAGTTGTCGCAAACTTCTCTATTTCTCTCTCTTCCTGCTCGGTCTCACACGTTTTCAGCCCACTCACCTCCTCTATTCTCATATCTCTATGCTGCCAACGGTAGGGCTCAATAGGCCCGGAAGGCAGTAAGCCCGAAGGGCTGTTGACCCGAAAAAAATAAACCCGAATGAAATTAAATCCGAAAAAATTGGTAACTATTATAATAATTGGAGCACGACTAGTAACACATGGTGATTTTTCGGGTTTAACTTCGGTCGGGCTTATTGTTTTTGGGTCTACAGCCCTTCGGGCTCACTGCCTTTCGGGCCTATTGAGCCCTACCCTGCCGACTATACATGTAACTACATATGAATATATGTACCCGTAGGAAAGTTTTCCTTGTTTTTCCCCTGTTCTTCCCATGGAAAATCTCGGTATTTTTTTGCACGATTTTCCTTAATTTTTTTATGGTTCTTTTCTATTTTTCCATGTGTTTTCCCTATTTTTCCATGCTTTCTCCCTGTTTTTCCATGTCTGTACAAACATATACATATAATATAAATATATGGACATTGTATGCATTTTCATTTGCGAATACATATTTTACAACGCGTAGCGCTTCGCATTGTTATTGGCTTTGTAAACATAAAAATGTCTTATTTGAGTGTTGATAATAATTTAATATAATTTTAATAAAAATAAGTAATGGGCTTTTTTATGTATCATTCCTAATTATCTGACCTGATCATTTGGTCATGACCAGATCACTTCTCCACCAATCAAAGGTGATCTAGTCATGACCAGATGATCAGGTCAGCTACTTCGGAAGGCTCCTATAAATGTTCATTGTTGATTTGAATGTGTATTGTGGAGGTTAAGGTGGGGAAAAATATGATTTTTTTTTCTCAAATCAATTATATAAGGTCGAAATGACGATATCAAAAAGTGTTGTGTTTTATCGTAGAACAGGCCGTTCGCGGTGGCGAGGTAGTAGTTGACGCGTTCTTTCACATATATTAAAGTGGATAAGTGGGACGTATAATGGAAGATCGTGGTCGAACGCAAACGTATTCATCGTGGATAATGATAGATTCGTTCGAACATGTCTTATAGAACAATTATTCACTCCCGAATGAGAAAAAAGTCGGTTTACGTTAGTATCAGGGTGAGGTGACTTTGAAACAGTACGCGGGTGTCAATCGATTCAATGGAATAGATCGAGGTATCGATTAGTCGTTTTGTAATGAGCCAAGTATAAAAACTTATTCATCATTCATTTATTATTTGGAAGTTGCGCAACTCTGAAGTTAGTGTACCATAAAGATAGGCTCTATTCCCTGGGTATTCCCGATCTAATCCGCATCGACTAGGAATCAGCATCAAACAGATTTATAAAAATATCCATAAATTGTTACGTTAGTTACTTAGGTAATCGTATTATTATCAAGTTCTGACTGATTTATGAACAGCTGATGTTCAAAAAACGCTTCTTCAAATTCATTCAGTCATGAAAAACAAATTTCTTATTTCAATTAATTGTACAATACTATTTTGCACTTTAATAATCAAGATTCAAGTCATCGATATCAAAAACCATAGTAACAATATGCAACGCTTTCGTATCTCGAAAACTCGGCTTTATTGCAACAACATATTGTTTATTTAACATGGTTGAATAACATTATTTTGCACTTCAAGAATCAAAATTGATATCAGTGCTCTAAACAATCATGTCAACGATATGCAATGCCTTTATATTACAAAAAACCTTTTTTCATAACAAATGGTTAGATTAGTACTGGTTAATAACATGACTTTTATTTTATTGTCAAATGTATCGCGATTATTGAAATGAAGAGATTCAACAATGAGATTCCATGATATCAATCATACTTACAATATTATATAATGTTTTCGCGTACATTTAAAATTACCACCACAATGAAGATTCAAGAAGTGTGTGATATACATATAGCAAAGGCAGCTGACTTCATAGATCTGAAACACCCGATGCTGAATTGAAGACTTTTGAAATCGTCATTTATGATATATTTGAGTTTTATAAAATAACTTCAAAAGACTCTTAGCCAGGATTCTTTTTGGAAACTATAGTTAGGCATTACGTATGTTAAATGAAGTGAAAATAGTGAGGGTATGAATACTTTCAGTTTATGATTTGAGAAGTCGTTGGCCGAAATTAGAACTATATCATAGCACGGTTGCTGAGGGCTGCCGGGTTGCCAGGCTGAGGGTAACATGCCGTAGCGCTCCCGCTCTACTTGATGTCCCTAATCACGTTTCAATAATACTTGTAAAAAAAATATTTAATAATGCTTTTATGATAAATAAAGATTATGTTTGCAGTGGCGCCTCGGATAGTAACAAATGAGCTGACGGGTTCGGGTCAGTCCACGCCAATCAATATATAGGTGGTCATAAGCACAGTGTGATCGCCATGGTCTACAACACGGAGAGAGGAATAACTCACAGCACACAAGAAATCATTGGAAATATGTTTAAATTGGTGAAAGCATGAAGAATTACGTTCATCAATATTGATACATTAATAGAGATAGCGATAATTGATATTTCTCATATTTTTACCAATATTGTGTGCTATGTGTTTACTCCTGCGTCTGTGTGTTGTTCCAAAGTCTGATTCAATATGTTATTTCATATGCCTAGATGTGCCGAAAGAAGTGTGCTACTATCGTCTCTTTCGGACACTAGCCCGTAACTTCGATGAACTTCGGTCGCTCGATTAACCTGCATGTTTTACCTATGTATTCCAATATATGCTGGACGCAGATTTTTTTTTCTGTTCCCTTTTCTGTACCTCTCACTATGAACGCACTACATTTGATTCAATGAGGGTTATCAATGAGCATCGACTCTTCAAAATTGTTGAAGGGTTACTGGAAACATTGAGAGTATTGACCATACCACATAACATTGATTAGGATGCACATTCGAACGGATACAAAAACCCCCCGAGCTTCCAGAGAATTCACCGAAGAGAGTTACACTGTGAAAAATTCCTTTGTAGTTTTACCAAAAAAATTTGGAAGTGTTTTTGTAAATGAGGGAGGACATGATCGATCGCATCCGCACTGTTCGTGCCAACATACCAGGATTATGTATCCAGGAAGAGGGTGGTAACTTCGAGCAATTATTGTAACAGCATCAAGCACCCCTCATGTGAGAGGCAAGAGAACTCACGATAATCAAGCACTCCGGAGGGAACAGAGAACCACCACGTCCACGTCGTTGTCCCTGGGTAGCGCTGAGAGTAGTTGATCAATAACTCCGACGGTCCATACCCTGCACCCCAATAGGCGGAAAGGGGTCCATGACCAATGTTTCGTGAAGGGTTCCAAACCAGCTTTCCCATGCCATGATAAAGAAATTAGGGTCCGGTTCAAAAAAAACATCTTGACCCCTAAATTACCTTCAAAATGACCTCTGAGGGATTTCCCAAGGTCAGCATCATACTTCTCCCTGGAAACCCTAAACTTTTTATCTGGAACATTTTTCTCCATCTCCACTAGTTTCTGAGATATTTGACTATATCACTTCAAATGGACCACCCTGTATATGCATTAGACTGCATCACGAAAAACAAATTTCTTTTGTTTTCGAGTGAATGCATCCAAAAAGTTTCTCTGATCGGCAAAAGAGACTCTCCCAAAATTTCAACCCGATATCTTCAAAATCGAGCTGGCGCACGGGGGGTCCCCTTTTCCATTTGAAATATATTGAAAAAAAACGTTACCCGGTAATTTCAATATTACTGGTCGGAAAAAATTTTTTTTCAAATTTCCGTCTCCACTATCTTGTAGAGAATTGAATTCTCTACAAAAACGTTCATCCCATATTCCGCTCAAACTCAAAGAGAAAAAGTTACAGGATGTTGAAGAAGCGGAAAAAGTGAGAAATTATGAAAATTCCTCAGATGGGCCACTCAAATTCCATGAAATTCATTTTTGGTCGCTAATACGGTTCTTCAATAGTATTTGGCATAACTCACATGATGCCAGATGGATTTTGTGGGAAAAAATTTTTTGTCAACAATATAAACAATGAAATTTTTTGGTCATTTTTTATTCATTTATTCATTACGGGCGATCTAATTGATCGATTTCGACGTTTGAACCAGCATTCGAATCTTCTTCAAACACAGATCATTGGTGATTTTTGTCAACTCACAACAATTCATTTCAGTTAATTATTCACAAATTTGTTTATAACAAATTGATAAATAAATGTGTTCATCATATTTTGATTTGAGAAGAAACCAAATATACTACTTTCATTCCTAACAAATATACAATTGAGAAAAAAAAATTGCCAATCAGACTCGTTCAATTGGATCACCCGTAATAAATAAATGAAAAAGAAGTGACGAAAAAATTTCATTGTTTATATTGTTGACGAAGAATTTCTTTCAACACATCCATCTGGCATCATGTAAGTCATGCCAAATACTATTGAAGAACCGTATAAGCGACCAAATATAAATTTCATTAAATTTGAGTGGCCCATCTGAGGAATTTTCATAATTTTTCACTTTTTCCGCTTCTTCAACATCCTGTAACCTATGAGTTTGAGCGAAATATGGGATAAACGTTTTTGTAGAGAATTTAATTCTCTACAAGATAGTGAAAACGGCAATTTGACAAAAAATTTTTTCCGACCATTAATATTGAAATTACTGGGTAACGTTTTTTTTTCAATATATTTCAAATGGAAAAGGGACCCCCCCGTGCGCCAGCCCAATTTTCAAGATATCGAGTTGAAATTTTGGGAGAGTCTCTTTTGCCAATCAAAGAGACCTTTTGGATGCATTTACTCGGAAACAAAAGAAGTTTTTTGTGACGCAGTCTGATATGCATATACATATATATATATATATATATATATATATATGGATATATTACAATATAATAATTCGAAATTGCTGAATCCTGATTGGCTAGGAGCCAGAAAGTTTCAAATCGCTATGACTGCAGATTGAAAAATGATAGGGTAATCCAAACTTATTCCAGAGATTCACCGTTTTTCAATTCAGAGAATGATGTTGAGCTCGAGTACGTAGCACACAGTGCTTTTGAGGTATTTGGTTTTGGAACAAAACCTAGGAATGTTAATACTTCGGAAACGTGGGCTCAAATAAAATATCCACATACGAGGAATTATTGGATTCTGGTTGCAGAATACACCTGTGAAATCCGGTCCGCGAATTTAGATTCACCTTGTAAAATTTCTTTCAATAATACCATGCAATTTGTCTAACCCACTGAATGTTCAGATAATAGATGCTAGACTTCTTGATAGGTAAGACTAGACAATTCTGAGTTTGAATATTCAACCCTCAAGGGTATTTGGCCTATAACCACGAGTCTGACTCGTGGTAAAGATTTTGTGCCATAAGCGAATACCACGAGTCTGACTCGTGGTCAAGAATTTGTGTCATAAACAATTCATATAATATGAATTGAATCATTGAATATTCATATATTCAACATATTAATAGAACAATTATTAATTAGAAATTGTTTTTGATTCATTACATACTTTGAAATAAGAAATTAATTTTGTCAACTGATCAATTGAATATGATTACACCCTAGAAGTCTTAAAATTATTATTTGTATCTGAACATTGTTTACTATTTCCTTTTTTGCCTTGAATTCCTTTCGTTGCACTGGAATATATATGTCATGAAAAGTATACATTTTGCGCCAGTTCAGGTACACGGCTGAACAGTTGAATGGCACGGCACGCAATCAACCTCTTGTTCACTATAGCTCGCGCAATCGGCAGATATCGTGTAGGCCAAAGGGTTAATATACACTCATACAGGCCCTAGATTCAGTGCAGGACGCGTGGGAAAGTTTCAACACAGGTAGGCAATTGCTACCTTAAAATTTGTTTGCTTTGCCAATATATCACTTCTGAGTTCATAAATAGGATATCTGTGGAAATATACTTAGATTGAGCAAATGCTCACACAAGAACAACCCTGGCGAAATTATTGTGATAGTTTTTTACAATTTTCCATAAAAATCACTTCTCATACTTCTTCATGAAGTCCCAAATCCTAGAGAAATCATAGAAAACAGTTATGAAATTATTTTCACCAAGGAAATTATTGGATCAGTATAGATTATTTCGATACCCATGCAGGTATTTCCAAGACTGAGAAAAACCCAAGCTTGTCCTAAGGTTGGCACATGTGTCAGAAATGAACCTTCGTGAGGAACAATTGGCCCAATATTGTTCCATGATTGTCCAGTTGTTCCCAATGGTCAGTCATGGAACATTTGTTAATATCTTTGCAATGATCACTACACTTGGTACAAGCTTGGCACAGGTGTAAAAATCGAGCATTCGTTGAGAACAATTATGCCAATATTGCCCACATGAATGGCACAATGTTCATGAATATTGACTGCCCATGTATGTATGAACCAATGGCCCAATGATAGACCAATCCTGGCGCAAGACCTGCCGAGACTTGTCTTGAACAATTTACCAAACTTGGCTCAGCCTCGGGAATGATAAGATCAGGACAGGCTTGGGCCAGTGGTTTTGCCAGGCTCAGTCCAATTCATTTACCAAGCATCAAGCAATGCTTATTTGATCGCAGATATGGATGGAAAAAGTAATTGATCCATATTTCAGTTCATGACTTCCTCCCTCAGAATACCGTGCATGAATTATCTGAAAACGATAGAAAAAATGTGACAAGACTGGGACAAGCTTGTATGATCATTGGAAAATTTGCGTTCTTTGATATTTCAATCAATTTTGATTCTATTGTGGAATTATGCTCAAACTCAACTATAGTGTGTAGGATTGATTATGGCAGGAAAATCGGGCCAGTCCTGGCCCGATGGTTATCCCCAAGTCTTCAGCCATTGTAGATTCAAAATTCAGTCAACATTTATGAACATTATGCCACTCATGTGGGCAATATTGGCACAATTGTTCTCAACCAATGCTCGATTTTCACACTTGTACCAAGCTTGTACCAAATGCAGTGACCATTTCAAGAATATTAACAAATGTACCATGACTGACTATCCATTGGGAACAACTGGACAATCATGGAACAATATTGGGTAAATTGTTCTTCACGGAGGTTTCTTTCTGACACATGTGTCAACCTTAGGACAAGCTTGGGTTTTTTTTCAGTCTTGGCAATACCTGCATGGGTGAATTCTGAATTTACAATAGCTGAAGACTTGGGGATAACCACTGAACCAATGCTGACCCGATCTTCCTGCCATAATTAATCCTACCCACCATAGTGTAAACTGATGGCTTGTACCATCAGTTTTTCGGGTGAATCGGGGGATTCCAATGGTGGATTCCGTACGGGATCAGATAATTATAAGATTTATGTAATGGTATTTCACTGAGATCTCATTAGTTTAGTTTGAGCATAATTGAACAATAGAATCAAAATTGATTGAAATATCAAAGAACGCAAATTTTCCAATGATCATACAAGCTTGTCCCAGTCTTGTCACATTTTTTCTATCGTTTTCAGATAATTCATGCACGGTATTCTGAGGGAGAAAGTCATGAACTGGAATATGAATCAATTACTTTTTCCATCCATATCTGCGATCAAATAAGCATTGGTTGATGCTTGGTAAATGAATTAGACCGGGCCTGGCAAAACCACTGGTCCAAGCTTGTCCTGATCACATCATTCCCAAGCCTGGGCCAAGTTCGGTGAATTCCCTGTTGGAAAAAATGATTGGAATGGATGGATTTGGATAGGACTTCGATCCGAATTTAAACATTTTCTATACATATCAATCCGGTTTTGTCGGGTAGTGAGACAAGTGATCCATATGTATCCAGTTCTGTCCATGCAGAGAGAACTTCTATCAGTTTTAATGCGGAACTGGAGGATTTTTGGAAGCTTCCAATCCGTTTGCATCCTTTTCCAATCCAGAAGCGTTGCCGATCCGTTTTTGTCCATCAAGAAAATAGAATGATCATCCATAATGATCTGAACTATATATCATTATTTATAGTTCTAGATCAATAGATCTTTACAAGGAGTTCAACATTCGTAGTTCAATTCCATTTTTTTATAATATAATATCTTATTTTCTTATAGAGAAAAAAATAAATTGACAATAAGAAAAATTAAAAACACATGAAATTAGGTACTTTCAATTTAGGCATTAGTAGGTTTGCATCATTCACATCAGCTCAGCCTATCGTGTAGAGTTCACTTCGAGGTATATTGAATACATAAGGATTATATTAAATAATTGCACCATGTCCGATTTTGGTATAATATACTCAAATTTGCCGTTCAAGCTTGAATAAATTTTGAGTTCGGTTGATTCTCATTCATCCCTCAATTCAACGTTGGAAGATGATGTGTTTCATAAATTTATATATTTCAACCAATATTGATAGATCTGGTGCGATATGTGGATTCCTTAATTTAAAAATGTCACTTCTGTAAGTGTTGAGTGGAGAGCACTCAACCAGCCAGCGTGAGAAGAGGTAGGTGCAGGGTGAGTCGCATATATTACAAATATTGCAATTTGGAATGCTACGACACTCCGAATCAATTATCAGCCTAGGTGTTATATTATTAAATGAACGAACCTAACCAGGAGGCGTTTCAAACTCCAATTCACCTTTAGCTTGAGGTATTTCTGAGTGCCTTGAGCAAGTGGCAGATGAGGGAAGACTTGCAAGTGGGAAGATAGAGCCGCTCTTCCCTTATCTCTCTCTTGCAAGGCTTTTTCATATGCCGATACGAGCTCATTTTCATTGGCTACGATTGACGAGACTGACGAAGCATTCCAGATGTCCATTGAATTGGCAGTTTGGAACATATCCCTGACCTGCGCCATCCAATTATACTTATTCGTACCCGAAGTACGCTCCAATATTTGTTTTAGTTTACTAAAGCAAATTTTAGGGTAGCGTTGCTCTGACATACTATGTAATTTCTCTATCCAGTTGAGAGTTTGTGCAAAGACGTGACTTGACAATGGAGTTCTCCCTGTTTCTAGCCTAATTGCGTAATTGGGTGTGCAACGAGGAAGTTGTAAAATTTTTTAAAAATATAATGCTTGAATCTTTTCAATTTCTTCCAAGTATCTTAGACTCCAGATGAGCGAGCCATACATTAAGGTACTTCTCACTAAAGTGTCGAATAGAGTGTCTATGGCTCCCCAAGAGTCTATCCCTGCAGAGTTTATAATGGCTACCGTAGAGCTCACGGCCTGGCTTGATTTGCCCAGAATAGACGCAAGGTGCTTAGCAAAGATAGCAGAGGATGCGAAAAGAATTCCGAGATATGTGTACTGGTCAGTAATATGTATCTGTTGATTTCAATATAGAAAAGGTGGATATGCCTTTGAGTGCACGTGGCCCCCCTTTCTGAAAATAATAATTTTGGTCTTGTTCACATTTACTTCCAAACCGAAGGTAGAACAATATTCAAGCAAGGCCGTGAGTATCCTCCTCATACCTGTCTGGGTGTCCGCGAAAAAAACAAGGTCGTCCGCATAGGCCAGAAGAAGTATTTCCGTCAAGTGCGTGATCGAGACCTCTCTTATTCTCTTCTTTCGCATAAAATCTTCCAGATCGGATATAAAAAGCGCAAAAAGCAGCGGGCTCAATATTTCCACCTGGAGGACACCCCTCGTCACATCAACCGGCTGAGTTATTCCCTTTTGCGTCTTAATGGATACTGTGGCATTTAAATATAAACTTATAAGTAATCTCAGAAACTTAGAGCCCAGTCCCAGAGCATGTTATTTACTCCATAAAATAGTGTGGGAGATAGAGTCGAAGGCACTGCGAAGATCCACGAAGAGAGTGGGTAATTTACCTCGAGGGCGTGATAGATGGATCTGTATTACTGAATTTATAACAAAAAGGTTGTCTACACATCCACGGTTAGATCTGAAGCCCGACTGCTACTCCGGGATTAAACCTATACTCTCAGTCCAGTTTTTTTAGTCGTGCGTAGAGTACTTGTGTGAAGATTTTCGTAATAGAGTTCATTAGTGCTGTAGGGCGGTAGTTGGAAGGATTATTTTTTTCACCCCCTTTGTGAATCATCCTAGTATGAGTTATAGACCAGGAGTTAGGAACCTTCCTTTCGGCCAGGACTTTATTGAAGAATACATTCAAATATAATAGCCAGTTGCTGGGAAAGTGGATATAAAATTCAGAGCAAATGTCATCTGAACCGGGGGATTTTTTCCTTTTACACCTACGCAAACTGGCTCCTATCTCCTGGACTGTGAAACAAGTGTCGAGCACAGGATTAGTCACATCAGTTAGCGTGAATTCCGATAATTCCCTGATAGGATATATCGTTTTGATGTGTTCTTGCCAAATAGAAAGTTCAATGCAATCCCTTACAGTCGGTCGGTATTTACATCTATTTATAGCCCCCCAAAATGTCTTTGAATCGTTCGCCATTACAATTTGTTTTGTGATATTATTTTTATATTAATTTATTTTCTGTGCGATAGTAAGTTTATATCTAGCTTTATCATTCATATAATTTCCAAGTAAATCTGCAGGGAAATTTTGCTTTTCACAGACTTTCAGCTGTTTTGCCAGTTTTTGCTTAAGAGCTTTACAGTCCTGATCGAACCAAGGTTTTTTCCTATAATTCCTTTTCATCCTATTATGTACCATGCCTCATTCTTGGGCTGTGCTCTTGACAGTATCCGCGAGATTTTCTGCAATTCCATCAATTGTCTCGTTGATTCGACAGACGTTAGGTGAGTACTGAATAGTACATTTGTAAAGTTCCTCGAGGGCAGGATTCCAGATATAAGAAGGGGAGGTAGAGTAGGAGTGGGAAGCAGGGGAGGTAGCGAGAGTAACAGCGACTGGGAAATGATCCGATGAGGTTGGTACGTCGAGAACTTTAAAATCCTCTATGACAGAAAAGCCCCCTTTGATCAGTCCAGACTAAATCGATCACTGAGGAGCCTCTTGCATTTGCGAACGTACATTGCGCAGGATATTCATTTGTACATCGACCGTTCAATAATATAAAATCGTTACTCTCCATCAGTTCCACTAATTTTTTCCCTCTACTATTAATTACGACATCGCTCGAAGATCTGTGTATATAAAAATTTGGGTGGTTAATAATAAAGGTTTCCTCAAGTTGATTTAAATTCGCGACCCTGGCGTTGAAGTGACCCCCTATGATTATTGCTACGTTAGGATACTCCGTAGTCAGAGCACATATTATATCATTCAATTTGTCTAATAAATCATCGAACTCAATTTTAGGATTTGAATATAGTGAACCGAAAATAAATTTCGAGTATTTATGAAGCATTTTGGAAAATACGTAATTGCTAGAGATGTAAAGACTCTCCGATGAGTAATGATGATCGTCATACGCAGTGATAATACCACCACTCGCTCTTCCCACCTTGGCGTATCTCTCTGCAGGTATTCCAACTAGATGATAACTTTGGAGGTCCGGGGGCAGACGTGCAAAAGGGGTCGGCAGCCATGTTTCGCATATACATAGAATATCCATCGTCGTAGTGATGTCCGAGAGATCCGCGATATTGGAGAATCCATGTTTATTCCAGAAAATAATTCGCTGTTGTTCGATGGCACGGTGCGCTCTTTGCTATTGTTTGTTGTTTAATGTCTTATGCATCGTCGTTGATGTCTTGTTAACGAGGGAAGGAAGTATCGGCTGCTCTGAGATCGCACTGGTAGCTGAAGATTTTTTGTGTTCAAACGCTTTTCGTGCAATCGAGGATTTTGGTTCTTCCCTTTGGCGATTTGTAGAGGAAGCCGTTGACGCGATCGAACCCTCACTATCCTCGCTTTCCTCACCATCCGTATGTTTCGTATCAGACGACAAGCCACGTTCCATGGATTTTATATATGCTTGTGTTGTGAGAACATCATGTGGTATATTATCAATTGATAATTTGTCTCCTTTCAATACAGAGTTTTTCCAAGAGATTTCAGATGATCTTGAAATTTACGTAACGTTTCACGTGTATCTCGTTGCTCTTGCGATAAATCATTTGAAATTGCTAATCCGGCTTCTCTAAAACTCTTCGCATGCTTGAATATTTCTCCCTTTGAACGTGTATGAGTGAGTCGCACTAACACAGGCCAAGAACCCTCCTTTCTACCAAGTCGCACGACACTATCGATGTTGTCTGCCTTTATGTTTATTTTGATACTATTGGAAGTATCGGTGACGGTTGACAGTAGATCACGATTTGCTTCAGAGTTATCCGTTAATTTATGTTTAATTATATTTTTAGATCTTCTACTATTTTTCAAATATTCAATTTCTTTGTTCAAGGAGCACACTTGTTTTTCTAAGGACAAGCATTTGATTTCTAACTTTTCACATTGCACTCGGTAATTTTTCATATCTTCACGTATCTTTCCATTGGATTTAACAATTTCATTTGAAGTTTTTTCAAGGGTACTGAGCGAACTTTTTGTTCCCTTCATATCTTCACTTAAACCCGTTGAGATCTCCTCTAAATCTTCTAGTGTGATCATGGTATTAGATTGAAGAAGACAGACTATTGAATAAATACCTCTTGAATCAATTCGAACTAGATCATACGTATTGTCACTTGACCGAGGCGGAGACACGTCTTATCGGTACGAAGGTTTATATCTGAACTACAATATCTATTCGTTCGTGTCCATAGAACGGATGGACTTCCTGTACGGACGAATCACATTACATTTTGAGATGTGAATTTGTTTTCGAATCTATTTTCATCCGTGAGGAGAGATGAGAATCCTATCCGATTGGATCCGAATTCAGAGCCTCGTCCAATTTCATCCGTTGAACGTATGAACTTTCAATCAGAATGAATGAGGATTTCTTCTTGACATCATGTCAGTGCGTTCAATCCAATTTGATCCGTACTTTCGGATAGAGACTTGATTCGAATGTATCCGACCAATGACCTGTATCCGTTTCCATCGAAGAAATGTGTCAAATTTGAATCCGTCTGAATCCAAAATCACACATAGAAAAGTGTCTCCTTGGAAAATAGTATAGTTCACTATTTTATGTAGTAAAAAGTATCTTCAATATGTTTTCAGTAGAATGAACTATGTAATTCATTGATCATGCGATGTGAAATATTGAAGAACGTGACGTCACGTAGTATCCTTATGAATCACCATGAGAATTTTGAATTTCTGTAATTTTCATCACTGAATTTGAATTTTTATGCGCTACAAATCAGTATGCGACGTAATAAAGTTTCCCATATCACGTATCGGGGGCGGCCCTGCTACGTATGTGAGCGAACTTTACTATTTTTTCAAGATCTCTTTTCTCTGTGTATGCTGTCGCGGAATTATAGTTCCGAATCCATTTTTCAATGTTTCATTTTTGTTCATCCTGGAGGAAGAGGCAAGCTTTATTTAGACCGATTAGATAAAAACTGATATCTCGTCATTCCGAAGTGACTTATCCCAAAATTTTATATCAAAACATTTTATGTGCCAAAATTCAAATTCAAAATTTCGACATATCAAATTTAGAAATCTCGAGATACAAAATTTCAAGATATTAAACCTTTGGGACATTGAGATGTTACCCTGAAAATATCTATTCCGGATGACGCAAGATATATGAGGTCCGTTTGTTCTAATATGCTTTAAGTTGTTGCGCCTTGTGCCAAACCAATCATTCTTACAACTGAAATCGGTGGATAAAAAATATTTGGAGCAGGTTGAGACAACATGGAACACGTGGAACAAATTCAGCTATGAGCTGGATTTGTTAAGCACGTTCCTAGTTGCTTCAACTTGCTCCAAATATTTGTGATTCGATGTTTCTAATTATAAAAGTCATCCCTACTGAAAATTCCCAGTCATGGATTCCCAAATTCGCAAGGGTCTCGCATGGGAATCAAGTGGGTCGCATGGGTCTTCGCATGGGAATCAAGTGGATCGCATGGGTCTTCACATGCGAAGCGAGTGGGTCGACCAACGTGATTCCCATGCGAGACCCATGCGAATTTGGGAATCCATGACTGGGAATTGACAGTCAGGATGTGATTGGTTTGGTACAAGTTGGAGCAGCTTAGGACACGTATGAGGAACGAATCTATTATGAAACAATTGAAATGGACGGAATTGGATAGAGGAAACCGCGGCTATCGTGAAGGTGCAATGTATGATAACGGATAGAGCTGGAAACATCGAGTTCGGATAGGAACGGATACATTATAAAATGACAGGCGTGGATAGAAATGGATAAAAGTAAAGGAGGACTATCAGAGCCGTCAATGGATAGACATGGATACGATTTCTCCGAAGTAATCGGATGGAAATGGATAAAAATGGATGATACACATTCTGGAAAGAACCGGATTGCAATGGATAAATTGCATTCCAGCAACATTAGGCATGACGGGATAGAAACGGATAAAGCTTATTAGGGTGGTATCGTAAAGCACCGGATAAAACCGGATGCGATTTATATTCAGGCCCCGGATATTATATGGATACATTTGGATACAATTTCTATGGGGTCCAATAATCTGCTATCCACTTTGCGGATTAAAATTGATTAGAATCCTATGCGTTCTGCGGATGACATTGGATCAGGAAAAACCGGAACGGAAATAGGATTCAAATGGATGCATATTAAATCCTATCCATTCCCATCCAACTTTCCCAACAGGGTTGTTCAATACAAGTCTCGGAAGATCTTGTGCCAGGGTTGATCCATCATCGGGCCATTGGCTCATACACACATGGGTATCTTCAATTCATAACTGGAAATATTACATAAAATCATATAATCATATGATTCAATCCTTTGGTTCGAATAAAAGAAATTTCGTCTCAAAGAAAGGAAATCACCGCAGTAAGCGCGCGTAGCGCACTACTACTACTACTACTACCAATCAATATTGCTGCAATATTACAGTAATAATAAAATATTGCAGTAACATTGCAGCAATATTCCTCTGATATTCATGCTGGGTGGGTTAGCTTATGCTTTCGTCGTGCTTCAACACTTCATTGTCAACAGGGATGTTAGGGAAAAATTTGAAGGCACTGAAAGATTTCATTGTCCAAGGATTGTTCGAATCACTGATAAAGAATCTCCCATCACATTTCAAAAAACCATCGTAGCTCCACTATGTCGAATACGTTTTTGAGGAACCATTTGGGAAGTTTTATTATTCTGAGAGTATTGAAGGCTACTGAACACAAATTTCGAATTGGCTTTCTGACGAATTCGTGAATATTCATAATTTTGATGAAGATCACGTGGTTTGACATGGATATAAGCTAAAGGACGTGAATTATCAAAAAATTTTAGGGACGTTTTGGAATAAATGAATTACTAAAACAACTCCTCTAAAATCTTTAATATTCCAATACAATTTATTTCAAACGAATGGACTTTCTACCCTTCTTTATTTTTGATAGTTGAATGAGGTGTTCAAATCTATGCTTTGGATGAAAAGTGTCAAAAGAATCCAATGAATTTTCGACTTTTGGTCTGCCATATTGAAGCCATCATTCAAAATTTTGGAATTCTATCTTCAAATGCGTATTCAACGACCCCGAAAAACTTTGAACAACCCAACCATCATTGCGATTCTGATGATATTCAGAAGAATACTCAATCAAGAGATCTTCAAGAACATTCTTGGAAGTTCTTGGAGATATCTTGCAGAAGTACTGGAAAAAAGATCTTGTGAAAGAGTTCTAAAAAATGTCTCGATACAAGACTCTTTTGGGACAACCATGCGAGATTTCTTAGAGGCATCTTTACAAATGTTCGAAAGATATGTTCTGTAAAGACTTTAATAAGATATGTTTGAGAAGATGGATTCTCAGCAGTTTTGAGGTCATGAGTATATGATCATATGAATATCACTTTAAATGTGCTTGTTATCACACACAGACAAAAAAATTGTCTCGATTGCACCCCTATTGTCTCGTATACAGGGTGGCGCAAAAGTCTGGAAACACCCCTGTAACTTCTCAACGGGGCATGATAATTGGATCAAATTTTTTTTCCAATTAAAGGAGGAATCAAGGGCTATCTTAACGGGGAACTTGTGTTCCGCAGCCCTGTAGGGAGCGATGGGGGGGGGGGAGAAAGGGGGCCAAAATCTCGAATGAGACGGAGGAGCTTGTGATACGTCATTCGATAGGGTTTTCCAACCCAAATCCAGCGGTTCTTTGTGTTTTGAGATGGGATCATGTTTCGCTGAGTTATCGTAATTTTAATACTCTGATGTGGCAAAGTCTGGAAACACCCCCATAACTTTTGAACGGGACATGATAATTGGATCAAATTTTTTTTGAATCGGAGGTTTTTTATCCCAATCTTGGCATTATCCAGAATCAACGGCGTGAACGTGTTGGGAACCTGATTTCTTGTGTGTGTGCGTGCGTGTGCGTGTGCGTGTGTGTAGTTGTGTGTGGGCGTCGGTGTGTGCAGATATGGGTGGGTGTAGATGGGTGTGTGTGTGTGGGTGTGAGTGTGTGTGTGTGTGTGTGTGGTTGGGTGTGTGTGTGTGTGTGGTTGGGTTTGTGTGCGCACGCGCGGTTTTTTTTGTCGGTCCGAACAATCATCATCAACGATCATGCGCTCGGCACATTATCGCAATTGTTCGAACTGGTGTCCTCCAGCTCCCTGACAGCTCGCTAAGCGCTCATAAAAACTCCGCCTGACTCCTTCCAACACGAGTGGAGTGATCAACCCTGTTTGGAGAATGATATTCTGCCGCAACTCGTCCGAATTTGCAGGTTTTGTGCAGTCCACTTGATCTTTCGGGAATCCCCCAAAAAAAATCCAACGGCGTGAGGTCTGGAGATCGAGGTGGCCACTCAATTTTTCCCCTCCGCCCAATCCATCGGTTCGGGAATGCCTCATCGATGGAATGCCTTATCTGAATGCCAAAATGAGCTGATGTCCAATAAGGAACTTCGCAATGAGAAACTTTCCCAATTACTCGCTCGCCAGTCTTCCCATGTTCCGACTACCGATTCCGGGCTCAAATTTCTTCTGTTCGCAACCCCGCAATAAGAACATTGAGTTTTAGAGAGTTTTGGAAGTCATTTTGAAACAAAACCTCAGTGATCTTCAATTATCATTCCGTTTTTTTATCCGTAATGAAATGGATATCATATGAACATTAAAAGGAAGTTCAAGTTATCCTTGGAAATAATGAACATAGGATTTTCAAAAATTGAAATCCATTTATTTGAAGATCTTTATATAGAAGATCAAAAGCTGTAGTGATTGGAAAAGATTCTGAATCTTGTTGAGAATTGTTGCAACTGTAATAGGATGAAACTGATATTGGTGAAGGCTGCATTCTTCCGGAGAAACAGTATATTCATTGGAAGTAACGCAGTTAACTTTCAGAAATGAATGAGAACTTTCACACTCCTTGACCCCCTCTGGAATGAGGATATTTGAGATTAATTTTTTCTTCTTCTCATAAGGGAGCACCCATATATTACGTAACGCTATTCGCTAAAATTCCATAAAGCTTTGAAGAAAATTTGGATACTCAGCATTGAAAATCTGGATCCTACTCATTATCCTCACCCCACCACAATTCAGGAAAAGTTCATAATAAATCCATTTTAAACTGTAAGAATTCAAACTGAATGCATTAAGAATTCTCTCTGAACTGTGGTACTGTGCGGGTACTTTTTCTACAATATTCGTGATCTTCTGTATTTTCATATGAAAATTCATTTCACCAACATCCTCGTTTTTAGTTAACTAAAAAAAAAAATAAGAAAAATTCATATATTTTCGAGCGATTTTCAAACATTCATTGGAATATATTTTGTCACAAGTGGAAATTAATGGATTTCTCGAAATATAACAAATCCGTTGCTCTCAATGAATTAATAAATAAATGATTCAAAACTGAGTGAAAAATTGAATACAAAATAGAATTCAAAAAAAGGAAGCGTATGGAATCCAAAAAGCCTGAATGAAAGAATTGACCCCTATAAAGAGTATAAAACCGATAACTTTCACCTTGGCAGACGAGGGTCTTATTCATTGAGCCATAAATGGTCGTTGGTATCAATTGCTTGGAAATATTATTTGAAGTCAGAATAGATATGATTTACACACGCTTGATGTACGTGGTCACATAAAGCGCCCACACAGCACCGGATCTCCCACCAATGTTGTCAGAATATTACATTTGGAATGTGTAATATTCTGGAAAACATCTCAAGAAGATTATCAGAATGTCTGCAGGATGGCTCATGTCACCACCTTTGTAACATTCTGGAGTTATTCTGAAACATTGTTGAAATCATTGAGACATTCTGAAATATTGCTGTGATCATTTCAGCGATATTCTGTACGGAAAAAAATGTCACAATCACATATATTAAAAAGCTAACAAAATATTACTTTGGATTAAAAAAAAATTTCTTCAGAATTTACTTCTACAAATGTTGAATGAGCTTGGCCAGAATCACTTTGAGTGGAAGAAAACCTGCTCCGAAGTCGATTATTAGAAAGTTCCCCCAGTGGAGATTGAACCCGGGTTCGGTGAGTGAGAGTCAACCCTGCTTAAAGTGTCATATAGAATCGTATAGAATATCATAGATTATGATTCAAAAACATGATAGAAACTGTGAATCTTATCATGTTTTTGAATCATAATCTATGATATTCTATACGATCCTATATGACACTTCAAGCAGGGAAGGCTTCTATCACTTCAACAAATCTCCGAAATGACGCTACCACTTTCGAAGTACTATTTATTGTAATCATCGTGATGGAAGTTCGAAGAATTCATTTCCGTGAAATGAAGAACAATCTATTCAGAATCTTCTGACACAAAAAATCAGTAGGTCGTGGAAGAGAGGTTTTTTTCGACCTCGACTTTGAAATTTTACAAAGGGCTGAGTAAGATCGGTGGAAAAACTTTGAAAATTTGTTGCCGTGGGATATAGACCAATCGATTCAGAATCTTCTGAAATGGAAAGTGAATAGGTCGTAGGAGAGGCGTTTTTTTCTATCTTGAATTGTAAATTTCACCAAGTCCTGGATCAGGTGTATGAAAATTCATTCCGCTTCATAAAATATTGCTACTGTCATACTCTCAGAATATTTCATTTGCGACAAATTTAGCATATTCCCCATCGTAGATTTTCAAAACATTACAGATCATTATGTGTGCAATGTTCCACTAGGAAGATTCTCAGAACATTTTCAACGAAACATCGTATCTTCAATATCTATAGAATCTTGTATAAGTATTTCACACAGAATGTTCTGAGCGAGATATTGTAATATTCTAGAAATATGATTGAGCCATTGGGTGCTGTGTGGGCATGTGTGAAACGGAAACGAAGACCATTCGTGTATCCTTTGACAAGCGTAACCATCAACTCATCGCACTATGGGTTTGAATGTTCAGTTTTCAGTTTGCCAGGTGTGATCCGACCAAGTACCAGCGCCTAATACAATCCAGGTATAAGACAATAGCGCAGGATTTCCCAGCACTGCTGGGAATTGAACGGTGTCCGCGTCAGACAGTTCAAATATAAAGAGGTTCGAATCCATTCGAATCGCCCAGTGTATCACACAGGAGGAAATAATCAGCTATTATTTGGATAGCTAAAAATTAGCCACGAGAGCTACTCTTCAGCTGTCACAGCTACTCACTTAGCGGTGATAGCAAGAAATTCACCTGTTGCAGCGGAAATTCAACAGCCAAATTATTTGGCTATCCAAATATAAATAAAAAAACCAGTGCAGTTACAGCTACGATTTCCAAATGTGGTAGCTAAAAAATAGCTACAGCTGAAATTATTTCAGCTACAGCGGTGAAAAGAGGTTGCTGAAAAAGTGAGTAACTGCCACAGCTATTTCCTTTTAAACTATACCACGAAATGGTAGATTATCAACTTAGGATAAAATATCAATCTACGGTTGATGAGTTTTTGATCGTGATCATTGGACCAATACCGACACATTGTCGTTCACCAGACAAGGGACCTGACTTCTTCAACTTTTGCTTCTCCCTACTGGCGTAGCTTTAAAGCTACTACAAATTGATTCTGACAACCACAATTTTGACATTGTTAACATTATTGATTCCGCAGTCAGTCCCCGTACAGCACAACCACTGATCCTCCACCTATGACTGCGGTGAACTGGAGGTGAAAAACTGGTGGAAAAATGGAAGCCGTGGAAATGAGGGAGAAATAAGGAAGAGTCTCCGTTGAGACAACAGAGAGGCGACGGAGAAATGTCCGCCCGCTGTATTTTTGATTCAATCCATATCGGTGCATTTACATCACCAAATCTGGATGTATGAATTCACGAATTTGAGTTTCATTGAAAATATAGTACAGGGGGCGGACATTTCTCCGTCACCTCTCCGTTACTCCAACGGAGACTCTCCCTTATTTCTCCCTTATTTCCACGGCTCCCATTCCTCCACCAATTCCCCACCTCCATTCCACCGAAGTTCTAGGTGGAGGATCGGTGCTTGTGCTGTACGGGTCAGTACCCTACCAACACTGTTGCATTATCATTTACTTGACATATTGAATGATCTTTGTAACCTTTGATTGAGCCCACGCACAGTCTTCACAGTTCCACTGGAGTGATGACAGTGGGATAAGTCAATCCCTTATTCATCACTGAGTCCGTGTTGGAATAGTGTTACATCAACATTGGTACACTATCATTTCATTTCTTCAAAAGACTAGATATTCTCCAACAAATACTGAGTTAATACTGGTTCAAGACTGTCTGCCGACAAAAATCAAGACCATTTGAAATGGATCCAGTGGTTGGTACCAGTTGCGAAAAAGTAGTGCCTTTGAATAAAACAGTTATTTTTGTCAATTTGGCAAATAGAACATTGCCAGTCCTGGGTCATTCATCAACTCTGTCAATTTCAAGATGAAAAATCTTGATACTAGAAATTTGTCCCCAACCCTGCATAAATAGATTCCCAACCCAAGCAGCATGATGCAAACCTCAGACTTTCTGATAACATTCCATGTGTGTATGGACTAATGGCACAAGACTTGCTGAGACTTGTCTTGAACAATTCACCAAACTTGGCGCAGGTTTGAGAATGATAAGATCAGGACAAGCTTGGGGCAGTGGTTTTACCAGTCCAATTCATTTACCAAGCATCAACCAATGCTCCTTCGATCGCAGATATGGATGGACAAAGTAATTGATTCATATTTCAGTTCATGACTTTCCCCCTCAGAATACCGTACATGAATTATCTTAGAACATGAATTATCGAAAAGGAATCATGTGGGCAATATGGGCACAATTGTCTCCAACAAATGCTCGATTCTTACACTTGTGCCAAGCTTGTTCTAAATGCAGTGACCATTTCAAAAATATCAACACATGTACCATGTCTGACTATCCATTGGGAACACCGGGACACCGTGGAACAATATTGGGCCAATTGTTCTTCACGGAGGTTTGTTTCTGACACATGTGCCAACCTTGGGATAAACTTGGTTTTTTTTCAGTCTTCACAATACCTGCATGGGATTTCATGAATATATTGGATGACAATGAACATACAAAACAATGAGTATTCATATTACCTATTAAAGGAGTGTTGAATCTGTACGCTAAAGCATAACAACCTGGAGTGTACAATACTTCCGCTATGACTAAGTCGAACACGACATTACTATTAGGAGCGTACATTTTCTCAACTGCCGGATGTTTGAAAATATTATGAGTCAACTCATGGGCCGCATCCAATATGTACCCATGAAGATTATCTATGTAAGTCACCGAATCCAATCGAAATTGAACAAAATCCAATTTTCCAAACACTTTATAATTGTGTTGAAAGTTGATTTCGGTTAAGTTGGTCAGATTAGAATCGTTGACTGGATTAGTGGTTAATATGACCACTTCGTGACCGCGTTGACTCAAAGCCTTCCATAAAGGTTGAAAAGCAACTTGATGACTATAGGAAGCGATAGGAATGAGTGCCAAAATTCTTCCAGCTTCGCCCAGAGTTGAATTCAGCAGTAGAAGTATCATCAAACTCACAGATTTCTTCATTCCTGGAACATAAAATTGCTTTCATCATACAGGACTCAATCCACAGATGCATTTGTGCGAGACCTTGGTGCACGGCGAAATTGCGAAGCAGACTGTTAATGTCCGTACATTGATCATCAATAAGCAACAAAATAATAGATTGTGCAACGAGGGATGAAAGTTGGTGAATGCGGCGAGGATGAAGTTTGTTGCACGAGCGTAGCGCGTGCAGCAATCACACGAGCCGCAGTCACCAATTCTCGTGCCGAGTTGCACGTATTACTTTTTGTAAAAAGTGCCTTCGAAGGACCTCTTTCCTGCCTCGTTTTTGAAGACAAAATGAATCAATTCCTGAGTTCACAAGGTTCTGTTATTGAGGGTTCTGACCAATGACGCGTGATGGCGCCACTATTCACTCGCTTTCTTCCGGTCAAGCAGTTTCTCTAGGGTTGGGAGTATATCATTCTTCTTACGCGCATGCACGAGTCACTTTTCAGCCTACTCGTATGCAATTGACAATTTTCGTCTCCAAGAACGAGGGAGAATAGGGGTACTTTCAAGGCACGTGTCACGAAAATAGTATATTGTTCATCAAGGGGGCAAAGTGGGAAATTTCCGACGAGTGTGAAGTTTGTCTTCCCGAGCCGAAGGCGAGGGAGACAATCACACGAGTGGAAATTTCTCACTTCTCCCCGAGGTGAACATAGTATTTTTTCCCACAACTGCAAGGAAAGTGGAAATCATCTGTTTAATTGCATATACAATATTCATATGCATATTTCAGAACGAAAAGACTGGGTACCCAAGGTATAATGGGGAAGCAAGACCACGAGTTCCAGCGCCGCCAGGGAGTTGTCTCGGAACTATGAGTGATATATATATATGTATATTTATACATATATATACCAAGTATATCACGTGACCACATTTCCTATATACCACGTGACCATATGTCCTGTATACCACGTGACCATATTAGATATTTGAAAATTAGCAAAAATGGTTTGATACATTCCGATATGTATTCGTACCATGGGGATAGATATGAATGAAAAATATAACTTTCATTCATATTGAAAAAATCATGGACTTATTCAAATGATGAATCTGATAGGGATGAATATTTGAAAACACATGAATGAGATATGTATGTACATTCATATACAAACGTTTTTTTTTCCAATATGCAGGTAATTAAAAATTACCTGTAAGAAAATGAAGTTGAAAAACATCAATAACACATGACATCGACAAAATTATTTTCATTCAAAAAAATTATTTTCGTCTCCCAGGTGATGCGGGATCTTGATTGCCGTTTAGGGAACAGCCATCATCGCGAACGCGCATCAAATCTCTTATGAACTTCCAATGATAAAATTTTTGAAGTGCAGAAGAGATTTGAACCTGGATCCTACCTATCGCCTATAATAACAAGCTAATCACCCAACGACCTAACCTACACCGACGTGTTTTCCGTTGAAACAAAAATGTTGTACATATAGTCGAATGTCGGTAGTGGGGAGAATAGCTCCATTCAGGGTTGGGTTTATTACATGATTTTTCAATTTCTTACGTATCATACTTGGTTTCTGACACGTACTATATGTAAGATACTTGGACCCTCCTGTCCCCCCAAAGGCAAGGGGTTGGTTTTATGCGTAAGATACTCGGTTTCTTACGTGTCGTAAACTATGTAAAATACTCAGAAGTATATTAAGCGCCAACCCTAGCTCCATTTAATATGACGCAGGACCGAATCAAAAAATTGATGAAGCACTGAGGAAGTTGAAATTCAAAGGGCCCTTCCAGAATTAATGAATTTTGTCTTGTTCTTCTTAAAATCAAATTATCCACAAGAACAAAGTAAGATATGATTTAAATATCGCGTATCCGAATGCGAACTGAGCATAAATGGAAATATTCATGAAGTTTGAATCATTTTTCTTTATGAGAAAAAACTAAAACATATATTTTCACATTTTTTCAGAGGATACTTGATAGGTATATTCAATTCAATAGAGTGGATGAGATTTTCCCATGCTCAATTGAAAATTCGTTCCAATAAACGATTCACACTTTATCGGTATGCATGAGAAGTGAAATTTGGAACAAAGTACTTCTGGAGTACAGTTTATTCCTTCTTTGATGTGATTTTGAATCGAATGGCCTATTATGAAAAATTTTTGAAGTAATTTTTGACAATAAATCTTTGTGGAGTATCTATCGTACCAATAGTTCATGATAATCAGAGTAGAGAAAACTCACTGCGTTCCCAATATATCAGTCAATTTCTGCATCGAATAAAGTTCTGTGAATGTCTACTATAGTATACTTATTCGCAGGAAATTTATTCCACAAAGTGCCTAGTTATTTTAAAAATAACATCTCTCTATTTCACTTGCTAATCACTTGAAAAATCATTGCAAATGTACAAAAGTTATGATGATAGTACATTCTCTCATAAAATGCAACCTTGTGTCTTCGTCACTCTATGAAAGAAGAATAGAGTCGTGGAACATTGTTTTTTCGATATACTAATATTCTCAATACTTTTCCAGAAAAAATTCAATTACTGTCTGTGCTGAGTGATTACCTGATCTATGGACACTGATCAATTATTCGTTGGCGAAGTATTTCAAAATACAACACTCGATGAATGTAACAGATCACCCTAGTTAAAGTCTGTTAGCAATTCATGAGAAAATGTTCTCGATAATCTTATGAATATATATTCATTCGTATTTATGATGCATCATCAGCACAGATTCATAGGACTTCAAGGTTCACTTATGAATGTCCTGTTGCAAAATCCATAATGGCTCATAGTTAGAACATTTTTTTATGACTTGCTATGCGACTTCAACCACGGGAGGTAATTACTCAGCAAAGACAGTAATTGAATTTTGTCTGGGAAAGTATTAGAGAATATCAGTATATTAAGAAAACAATGTCCCACAACTTTATTCTCCTCTCACAGAGTAACAAAGATATGTTATTTCTACAATAAAAAATTTGTATAAACTGAAATAATCAGGGACTTCGTTGGAATAAATTTCCTGCGGATAAATAGTAGGTATCCACAAAACTGTAGTCGATGAAGAAATTGACTGATATATTGGGACCGCAATGAGTTTTCTCTACTCTGATTCCCTAGTGGAAATGAATCATATATGACCCATATATGACCCATGTATGATTCCCACAAAACATATATGACCATATATGTCCCATATATTACACATATATGACCAATATATGATCCATATATGCCCCATATATGTGGCCGAAGCTTCATCAGTGATTACATATAAAGCATATACGAGTATGGTACCGCGCGCAACATATATGTTTGCAGGAAACGGTCAAAAACATATATGATTCATATTTGGTATAATTATTTGCTATGTATGGATCATTTCATATCGGAGTTTCCAAGAGTTCATAAATATTTTTGAAATGGTCATCCCGAATTCTCTGTTGAAGAATGTGAGATACGTATCGTTTGTTTCTTTCTTTCTTATTCTATTATGATTTCAGGTTGACAACATATGTCGAAGTTCTTGATCTCTAAAACTCACTTTTTTTCAAATGCCTGTATCTTGGAAAGCTTTCAATACAAAAAATTATTGACAAGGCATGGAACTTAGGATTTTGCCTCACCTTTTCACAAAGTCAAGAGAAAATTTCTTTCCAAGGACGTATTTTGCCGTAATTCGACGATGGAAGTGGAAAGAGTATTGTACTCAAATTCGAATAGGTTTGATTTTCAAATTCCACAAGCAAAACTAATTTCTGGAACATAACGATAATTCTCGTTTCGGTTTTGAAAATGTTACTCCACGGCATTCGAGAGATCTGGACAAAACAAGGGCAGCCTGAGAACTCCGCGTGCTCGATTATTCAAGATTTGTAATGACATTTCATGGACGGATTGATGTGTAATTTCAAGTTATTGAGTTATCTCTTTTGTCTTGTTTTATTTATATTTCTTGAATGTCGTAGAAAATTTCCATCTTCAGAACTGAACCAAAAGTATTGCTATGCACCATAGATCGATCGTGTTTGTTAAATAAAAAAATTAACCCGTTGAGGTCACACTTCAAAGTACTTACGTAAAGGTTACACAGGGTCTTTCGGACCCCAAACCAAAGCAACAGATGTCATTCACGCAGTCTTTCGAATATTGTTGCAGATTTCTCGGCAAAATTCACATCTCGGTGTCTTTGACAATAACAGAAGGCAGCACAAATTAAAATTCACGACAAGCACTGTAAGCTACCCTGACGAAAATTTTTGTCATAATGTCTCATAATTTCTCATTGTCCCAATTCATGGGGAAAATATGAGAAAGAACAATAGAATTCCTCATATTTTCTCCATGAATTGGGACAATGAGAAATTAAGAGAAATTATGACAAAAATTTTTGTCAGGGTACGGAACCACAGACTCCCCCTAGAGCCTTTTGGACTCCTGGTGATCTCAAAGGGCTGAAAATGTCCGAATTCGAATAAACTACCATTTTATTCCACCGTAGGAATTCCACTAGACACAAATTGGAAGAAAAGATTTCACTCGAATTTTTGAAAAAATCAGAAAAAATCCCAACTTCTATGCCTTATTAGTAATTCTGTGTGTTGAGACCTCCTCGAGATACACGCATTCAAAAAGAACTGGATTTGTCAAAACTAAAAGCTCTGTCACATTGTAAACCGCTGAACACAATGAAATAAAAAAGAGCAAACAAACAAATTTGACAAATATCTCATATTTTTCAACGAAGAATTCAAAAATAATTATTCTTAAAATATTGAGGAACTCATTGTGAATCTGACCTGCAATAACTCATATATGTTTTATATGTGATCCACAATCGTTGATCTACCAATTCGGAGTTCATATATGAGCCATATATGGTTTTCAAGGAATAAGCGGGAGTTCATATACGTGAAAGAAGTCGCTTCTTTCAAGCGACCGGCGGTGGCTCTAGTGAAGGGGAGATGGAGTCCGTTCCCAACGAACCGCGTTCAATTCTCGTAGGAGAGACTTTTTTTATACCCCTCAATAAAAGGAAATAAATCATATATGGGTCATATATGGTTTATATATGGGTCATATAAACAAACACATGAGGCATTCGAGAAAATGTTGGATGAAAAATTGGGAGATCAAAAAGAGAAAGACTTGGGAATAGAGAGGAGATGGACAAAGATGAAGGGGAATATAAGAGAATGTGCGGATAAGACTTTGAAGAATAATGGAGTAGAACCTAAAAACCCATGGATAACGGGAGAAATTTTAGAATTGATAAATGAAAAAAGAAAATACAAGAATAATGATAGCCAAGAAGGCCAGCGACGATACAAATCATTGAGAAATAAAACAATAAGAGAATCAAGGAAAGCAAAAGAACAGTGGTTAGAAGAGAAATGTCAGGAAATAGGAATAAGATTGCATTCAGGACAAATAGATGAAGCATATAGGATTATTGAGAGATTTTTCGGACAAATAAAATCCAGAAGCAATAAGATTGGAAACTCTCTAGGACGGCAATTGATGAAAACGGAAGAGAAAATAGAACAGTGGATCAGTCATTTGGAAGACTTGTATGGAGGAAAAGATGATATAGCACCTTTAGAGAAGGAGGAGGATGTAGATAAGGAAGAATTGGGAGATTCGATATTGAGATCAGAATTCGACAAGGCTTTGAAAGAATTGAAAAATAATAAAGCGCCAGGCATAGATGGCATAAGTGCGGACCTTATGAAAGCCTCCAGTGAAGGAACTCGTGACGCACTGTTTGAATTGATTAGCGATATGTACGAAAAAGGCGAAGTACCGGAAGATTTCCAAAAGAATAAAATTGTCGCTATCCCGAAAAAACAAAGGGCAGACAAATGCGAGAAGTACAGAACGATCAGTTTAACTTCACATGCTTCGAAGATACTGACCAAAATTATATACAGGAGGATGGAAACTAAAATAGAGAGCAGATTGGCAGAAGATCAGTTTGGTTTTAGAAAAAATAGGGGAACGCGGGAAGCGATTTTAGCACTTAGGGCAGTAATAGAGAAAAGAATAGCGCTGAAGAAATCTGTGTACATAGGTTTTGTAGATATACAAAAGGCTTTCGATAATGTGGACTGGGAGAAGATGTTTGCGATCCTAAAGAAGGTGGGAATAAATTATAAAGATAGAAGAATAATATACGAATTATATAAGAATCAAAGTGCAATAATAGACATAGAGGGTCAGGAAGGGGAAGCACAAATAAGAAGAGAGGTGAGACAAGGATGCTCATTATCGCCACTGATTTTCAATTTATATATAGAAGAAGCAATGAACGAAGTGAAGGAGGAAATTCAATCGAAATTACAGATTCAGGGAGAAAATATAAGTATGTTGAGATTCGCGGATGACATAGCTATACTTGGCACGAGTAGTACTGAGTTGGAAAATATTCTCAGCACTATGAGAACAATATTATTGGAGAACTATTGTATGAATATAAATAAAGACAAAACAAAATTCATGATGTGTACAGCAGCGAAAACAGCTAGAAGAACGAAAATCAAAGTAGATACCGAGACAATGGAACAGGTGAAAGAATTCAAATATCTAGGAAGCATAATTACTGAAAACGGCAAAAGCGAAAGAGATATAAGAGCAAGAATAGCACAAGGGAAACAGGCTTTTTACCAAAAGAAACAGTTATTATGCTCAAAAAATATAAGCTTGGAAGTAAGGAAGAAATTCTTGAAAAATTACGTTTGGAGCACAGCACTATATGGTTGCGAAACTTGGACAATGGGGAAAACTGATCAACGACGACTTGAAGCTTTTGAAATGTGGTGTTATAGGAGGATGCTCAGAATAAAATGGATAGACAAAGTCAAAAATGAAGAAGTACTCGAGCAGATAAATGAAGAAAGAAATCTTTTGAAACACATCGTGAAAAGAAGAAGCAATCTTATAGGACACACATTACGGCATGAGAGTTTATTGAAAACAATATTGGAAGGGAAAATGAATGGTAAAACTGGTAAAGGTAGACCTAGAGCAAGTTATATGAAGCAAATCGTACAAGACAAGGGATGTAGTAGATATGTAGAAATTAAACGTTTGGCGGATAATAGACAGGGGTGGAGGGTTTCATCAAACCAGTCGTAAGACTGATTACTTCATGATGATGGGTCATATATGGGTCATATATGGGGCGTATATGGGACATATATGGGGCATATACGGGACATATATGGGGCATATATGTTTTGTGGGAATCATATATGCGTCATATATGATTCATATATGATTCATTCCCACTAGGGAATCAGAGTAGAGAAAACTCATTGCGGTCCCAATGTATCAGTCAATTTCTTCATCGACCACAGTTTTGTGGATACCTACTATTTATCCGCAGGAAATTTATTCCAACGAAGTCCCTGGTTATTTCAATTTATACAAATTTTTTATTGTAGAAATAACATATCTTCGTTACTCTGTGAGAGGAGAATAAAGTTGTGGGACATTGTTTTCTCAATATACTGATATTCTCTAATACTTTTCCAGACAAAATTCAATTACTGTCTCTGCTGAGTAATTACCTCTCCTAGTTGAAGTCACATAGCAAGTCATAAAAGAATGTTCTAACTATGAGCCATTATGGATTTTGCAACAGGACATTCATAAGTGAACCTTGAAGTCCTATGAATCTGTGCTGATGATGCATCATAAATACGAATGAATATATATTCATAAGATTATCGAGAACATTTTCTCATGAATTTTTCAGAGACAATAATGAAGGTGATCTGTTACATTCATCGAGTGTTGTATTTTGAAATACTTCGCCAACGAATAATTGATCAGTGTCCATAGATCAGGCAATCACTCAGCACAGGCAGTAATTGAATTTCTTCTGTAAAAGTATTGAGAATATTAGTATATCGAAAAAACAATGTCCCACGACTTTATTCTTCTTTCATAGAGTGACGAAGATACAAAGTTGCATTTGATGAAAGAATGTACTATCATCATAACTTTTGTACACTTGCAATGATTTTTCAAGTGATTAGCAAGTGAAATAGAGAGATGTTATTTTCAAAATAACTAGGCACTTTGTGGAATAAATTTCTCGCGAATAAGTAGTAGACATCTACAAAACTTTATTCAATGGAGAAATCGACTGATATATTGGGAGCGCAGTGAGTTTTCTCTACTCTGATTATCATGAACTATTAGTATGATAGATACTTCACAAAGATTTATTGTCAAAAATTACTTCAAAAATTTTTCATAATAGGCCATTCGATTCAAAATCACATCAAATAAGGAATAAACTGTACTCTAGAAGTACTTTGTTCCAAATTTCACTTTTCATGTATATCGATAAAGTGTAAATCGTTCATTGGAACGCATTTTTAATTGAACATTGAGAAACCTCATACACTCTATTGAATTGAATATACCTATGCAAGTATCCTCTGGAAAAATATGAAAATACATGTTTCAGTTTTTTCTCATAAGAAAAATGATTCAAACTTCATGAATATTTTCATATATGCTCAGTTCACATTCGGATACGCGATATTTAAATCGTATTCTACTTTGTTCTTGGGGTAATTTGATTCTGAGAAGAACAATTCATCATTTGAATCAATTGATGATTTTTCCAATATTCTCAAACACTTTTTGACATATGATATTTGAATTCAGCATATAAATTTATTTATAGGTTTTCAGAATATTCCAATAATCAGATAAATGTTGACAATTCCTCAGAGTTTTTTTCAGAGCGCAATTTCGTTCCTAATTGTCTACAAAAAAATGAAAAAACTCTGAAAAGTTCTGAAAAGTTCCTGAAAAACTCTGGAAAAAGTCTGTCAAGAATGTCCTAAATTTATTAGATTTTTAATCAAAATCTCAGGGATTCTCAGAGTTTGTCAAAGTTTTCCAGAGAAAATGAGATGTTCTTTATGCGATGAAGATTTATCATGGTTTTGCAGAAATTGTTCAGCCAAATATTTTCAGACGGGTATAGCTAATTTTCATTTGCACTCACGGAAAGGTTTTCGTGGAATGAGGAAATTTTTCTCGCCGCTTGAACAAAACCTTTTTTTTTTCTTGAGCCTAGGAAATTTTACTTGAATCAAGAAAAATTGGTTTTGATTTCAGAACAAATTTTCTCAATTCAAGTGAGATTTTCTGGGCACAAGGAAAAAATGAGTTTTGTCACAGCGGCAAGATAAATTTTCTTGTTTCAAGAGATCCTTTCTGTGAGTGTGTCAAAATATCAACAACATCATTTTCTCCCGTGTACAATTTACAAATCGACCTGATATGAAAATCTTTCTATTTCTAAAAACCTACGGGAGCCAAAATCGAAAATAAGATTGATCGACCAACAACATATAAATTTATATTTATGGACGATACCATGAATCCTATTTTGGAAGCCACACAATCATCACATGATAAAAATATTCCTTTCGATTTTTCAAAATAAACATGCAATGGTAGTAAAAATATTGATGCATTCATTAGGTTGTTCCTCTCTCATTGAGGAAACAAATAAATTCTTTCATAATTGATTTTGAAACAAAAAAAAAAAGGTAGTGGGTCAATTGAGCAGAATCGAACCCGGCCGCTCCTGCGCGAAAGCCGTTGCCTCTGCCACTAAGCTATGAGCTCAGATGTTGGGAAGGTATACATATTACGTTTATCAATTACTGTAACTATGTAAAATGAGAAATCATGTATGAGGAATAACATATTAATTCAAATGCTCAATTCTTATCATTCAGTTCCATTCGAAATTATTTGCACTCAATTGATCAAATACTCAGTTCCATTGATGTGATATTCCATTTGATAATCAACGTTGATTTAATTATTCTCATTGGAATATCATAAGGATTCATATGAACGAGTATTCGATTAAGAAAAATCTATGAAATCTGTATCAGGATATTCATTAGAGATTCCTAATTCATTCGATAATGTTTGACCGATCAAATGATTGAGGATTCCTGTAAGATGATGTTCCGTCCACGATCTACCATAATTATTCAAAAATTTTTAATATTAGAGAATCCTTGTATAGAACACATATACAGGGTCTCTTGAAAGCTTTTCAATCATTTGTACCATTACAATCGAATCCGATTATGAATATTGAAAATTCGATTCCAAGTAACTAATTACATATATTTTTCCATTATATTTTTATATGAAGACATCGTCATACATTATCAATTACTTCAATGGATTATTTGAACATCACCTCCCGTGAATTTGACGTGAGCAAATTGTAATACATTTATAATTTGTATATTTTATCTACAGGAATTAAGAATAGTTTCAATATCATGTGTAAAAACTTATTATTCATCAAAAATCAATAATACAAAAAGAAATTGACTGATATTCAATTAAATTCAATTGAATTTGATTAAATATCTTTATTTTGTCATGAATCACAAGTATCAATATTTTTATTGGATCCAAAATTTTCTCCATAATTGATTTTGTGATTCATATCATCAATTTCATTCAATAATCAGCATCGAACTAGCTTCTTAATTGTAAAACAAAAGAAAAACAAAGAAAAATATCGAAGGGCCCCAGGCGATTCTCGGCCGGGGCGCCGGCTAAGTTAGTTCGATACTGATTTTGATAGAATTATTGCCTGGCGAAGAAAAAGCAGTCAGACTTTTCTGCGAGTCGACCGCATGGGCTTTGAACTTTTTCCGATCTTGCACGGAGTTAGCCGATTGTAGGACAACGAGAGAGAACAAAGATCGACGGATAATTAGTTCTCTCTCGTTTGTCCAAGCCTGCGCGGAAGTGAAACGAATGCCTCCGAACACACGGATAAGGGTTTCGTTGTATGCGTGGGGTCGATGGAGAGGGTAAAGCGAGTCGGTCGGCCGAATCTGGCATCACTGACTGAGTGTGGTCTATACGTCTATACATTGTCGAAACATAAACAAATAATCCGTCAATGAGGCGATGTGGAATGATTGAAAATGTGCGAATAATTGAAAGATGAATGAATCACAGATAACTACATTACAGGTTACTACAGGTTATTCGCAACAACAATCAAACACAAATAACTTTGAATTATATATATTTTTGTACATTATTCAGAAACATTCATGAATGAATGAATGAGAGGACAAATGAATGAATGAATGGATGAATGAATGCTGGAGAGGTTATTTGTGAAAAAAATGAAATGTTTGAGAGAGGTATAAATAAATCTATTCCCTAAATTCAGAAGATGGGAATAAATACAGGTAAGCTCTGTATGATGGACTATTCATGAGAGGCATGATTCCTTCACAGGCAAAAGCACAGCAGATATACCATAATCCCTGACGGACAGTTTGCTACTGTTGGTTCCTCTAACCGGAACCAGAGACAAATGATAGAAAATCATATAAGGTTTAGTCGAGGAAGATGGTTCAAACTTATGAATTCTGGGGCAAAAGCATATCGGACATATCATACTCTCTTTACGAATAGTTCACTACTGTTCTATCCTCCTACTAGAGTCGTTGGCAGATGATGAAATGGATCATACGGAGTATGCTCAACGGGAATGATTCAAATTGATCCGCAATCTTTCTATAGGTCAAAACATGACGGATATATCATAACTCCTGAGGGACAGCCAGCTACTGTCAATTTCTCAAATGAGGATCGTCGACAATTGGTGGGAAAGATTATTGGTGGGAGAGAAAAGTGAATGAATGAAACATTGTCCTCCCCGCAAACCCTGATCAACAATGACTACACTCAAGCTCAACTAAAGCGACTAGTTACATGTTGTTGATTCTAAAATAACCGTTCCAAATTTTTTTCATCTTTCTTCAGAGAGGAAACCATAAAGAGATGTCTACCCAGATAACAATTTTGAGGAATTCTTCCGGAACATCCTAAAAGATATCTTAAAGAATTCTAAAAGATGTCTTATGAAACACCTGAAGACATCTTTAAGATATCTTACGGAAGATATCTTTGAGAATTCTAAAAGGTACCTTCAGAAAACTTCAAGAAATCTCGCATGAAGACTTTCAAAAGATATCTTTTGGTGTTTCATAAGACATCTTTTCGAATCCTTCAAGATATCTTCCAGAATGATCCAAAAGAGTGATCCGAAATTGTTATGTGGGTAGTGAGAAAAGGTACGTTTAATATAATTTTATTGTCTCTGTAGTTCTGATGAAGAGTATTATATAATGGAACAATCCATTGAATCTAACCAAATCTGATTGAGAATCAGACATCAACCACATGGACTACAACAACAACGTGAAGTAGGTTTCTTTGACGAAGACTGTTATCGGATTCTTGAATATAAATGGAATTGATAGTATCGATAGCTAACATACAGATCTATGGTATGTCTGCTTCATTTTGTTTCATTCTCATCAACCTGCGATGCTATTCAAGGAATCTAATAATAGTATCGGATAGATCTGTGATATATTCACTGCACTCTCGCCTTTGCTCCACTCGACTAAGAGGCCACCGAATGGAATTGATAGTGACAGCTATCGTCTAGCTATGAATATATCGTCTATCGAATAGCTAGCGTATGAATTTATGATTTGTCTGCTTCATTCCTGCTTTGTCTCCATTCGCCTGTGATTCTACTCCGAGGAACTGATGAGTCTGATATGTCGTCAAGATCTGTGGCATATCTGCTGTGCTTTCGCCTCTAGAGATCGTTTTGTTCAATCAATAGTTTTGATTTGAAATATCCCATACACTCCAATGTAACTGAAGTGCCCGGAGACCAACCTCAACCTTCAACGTTTTTGAAAGTTTTTCCATCTCATTGAGATGGTGTCATGAACTTCTCATTCTAAAAACATTTTATACTGCATTGGGGTTCTTGGATGATTCCACGTTCTGATTATATTTGATATTCGATGAATTCCACTTTCTGATTATAAGCGATGATCCAGTTGTTGATTCATCACCTAATCTTTGATCATCCATCTCATGCCATTCATTGTCAATTGAATCCACTTTATGATCTGTAGTTCATACATTCAATACAAAATTGCGTATGAAATTACCTAAATGAAATGGATAGTGGTGGTGGACGACGTACAGATCGCATGGTATACGAGGTGTGTTCAAAAAGTAACGAGAATTTTGAAATTTCGCGGGTTTGGAGAGTCCGCCTGTATAAAACTTTTCTTTATTACGTTGGTACACATGCTCCTGAAGTACGATAAAATTTTCAGCAATTGGTTAGAACTATCGGAAATAAAGATTCAATAAGTTTGACTGAAAATTGGCGGACTTGGAATCATATTTAAAACGGTATTTCTGGGTGGAAGTTATCAATTAGTCTCTATAGCTCAGTGGGTAGAGCGCTAGTCTACAAGACTAGGAGTTACGAGTTCGATTCTCGTCAACGGTGAAGCGAAATATTTATTCCAGAATTCCTTCATAAAACATTGTCCAGCGAAAACATTTGGTCAAGTCATCCATGCCTCACGGACGGAAGCAGCAAAACGACTCCCACCAACAAAACGGGCGGAGATAAAAGATGACGGATGGTGGTAGAGGAGCCAACAACCATTCTGACAACAGCACTAAAACGAATTCCAGAAAAATTCTATGAATTCCATCGGAAAGCCCGGCTAAGGAATCATTTTTTTTTCTTTATTTGATCATTGTATTGAATTGCTCTACTGTATTCAGCGAATAACTTATGGAATTGATGAATTCAAGTACGTTATTGATGTCAAGGCATGTAACATCCAAACAAATGTTGAATATTGTTATTTAAAAGTGTTTTGATTCAATACAAATATGTTTTACGTCGTTTCAAAACAAAGAATCAATTGAATCAAGTTCTTAAGAATTACAATTAAATCCTCAAGATTTGGCTCAATTTCTCGCGGAATTGGCACAACTAATTTTCCAAACCCGCAAGGCAGCTCACTCAACTCCTAGATTGATTTCGCCGTATTCAAATGCGCGGCGGACTTGAGGCAACTGAAACTCGATTGAATCAAACCATCCTTCTTCTCAGTGTGCAAAAACGATAGTAGGAACCCTCAAATATCATTGCATAATACCTATGGCAGACTTATCGTTCATTCCTCAGACTCATTCTTCAGCAGTGGAATATGATATATTTCCAAAGACACAAAAAGGACACAAAAATTAGAGTGGAGGAACAACCTTTCAGAAGTATCAGAGGATTGATAACTTCAAGTACTTTGAGTTTTTTAACATCATTTTGTGAATTTATGGATTAATAATGTAATTCTGTTGAGAGTCCGAATACTATAACTTGAACACAAGTCACTGTTTCGATGTTGACAGCGGCCTCCCGTTTTTCGAGGGTTGGTTTTTCAGTTTCGAATAAAAAAACGTCTCACTTTTATTTTCCAATGAAGAATTTACATCTGCAAAATAAAAAGTCATTCTTCAGAAGTTGAGAATGTCACCTTCATTCTAGGTACAGTAGCCGCTTTCCTATGAGAATGTATTCGCAATACAAGGAGTTCATCATATAAAGTACACGGTTACAAATTCTTGTGCTTAACTTTCACTATATTGTTCTAATAAAACATGACGTATCCTTCCAATCGTTTGTTGTGAATCGATTATGTATTCAAAAGAACCAACTCAGGGTATTGAATTGAGCAATACGATAAGAAAAATTCGGAACATGAATATAAATATTATGTTCTTCATAAAACGGTACACTGGGAATGGATGGTGTGATCGTCACGTACTCAAGGGGCGATACGTACACGCTTAGGACTCTCTGTATCTTAGAGAATTCTCCTGGTCCCATCTTTGAATCTGAACGATTTTGAAGCTAAAGAGTAAGGCTTTCCATACCAGATGTGTAAGTATGAAACCGGAATTTGCCCATAGGTGACGCTAGATGTCGATGCAGTTACCGACACATCACGTCAGCGGTGTCTTGTTATTGTGTTGATATCCGACAAAGATTTCCAACTCACAATAACACGAGTTCCATTCAGTATCATTAGTTTATAAGAGATAAACATGTCGAGTTTTGTGCCATCAAATTACGATTTGCGGAGAGCACTACTTTTCTGTTTTCATCTGAAGAAAACTGCAGCCGAATCGCATCGAATGCCTTTTTTTGCAGGCGTTTCGTGAGCATGCTCTCGGTGAGACACAGTGTTTCGAGTGGTTCAAACGGTTCAAAAGTGGCGATTTTGACGTCGGGAACGAAGAACGTGGAAGACCACCGGAAAAATTTGAAAACGCCTTGTTAGACGAAGACGACGCTCAAACACAACAACTGGCGGATCAGTTGAAGGTGACTCGAGAAGCCATCTCCTTTCGGTTGAAAGCCATGGGAAAGATTCAAAAGGTCGGGGAATGGGTTCCACATGAACTCAACGAAAGACAAAAGGGAAACCGCAAAACATCATGCGGAATGCTGCTCGCCAGGTTCCAAAGGAGTCATTTCTCCATCGAATTGTGACTGGAGATGAAAAGTGGATATATTTCGAGAATCCTGAGCGCAAAAAGTCATGGGTTACTCCGGGTGAACCATCAACATCGACGGCAAGACCAAACCGCTACGGACGAAAGACAATGCTGTGTGTTTGGTGGGATCAGAAGGGCGTCATCTACTACGAGCTGCTGAAACCTGGGGAAACTGTCAATACTCAACGCTACCAACAACAAATGATCGATTTGGATCGAGTTTTGCGTGAAAAACGACCAGAACACCAACAAAGACAACACAAGGTGATTTTGCTGCATGACAATGCACCAGCACACGAAGCAAAACAGGTCCAGGAAACGATAGAGTCGTTCCGTTGGGAGATTCTTCAGCACGCGCCTTACTCACCGGACCTTGCCCCATCCGATTACTACTTGTTTGCATCGATGGGACACGCACTTGCTGAGCAGCGCTTTACTTCTTACGAAAATGTACGAAAATGGCTCGATGACTGGTTTGCCTCAAAAGAGCAACAGTTCTTTTGGCGTGGAATCCACAAATTGCCAGAAAGATGAAAAAAATGTATAGATAGCGACGGACAATACTTTGAATAAGTTACTTTGTATCATATCATTACAATGAACGTGTTTTTTCTGTACAAAAATTCCGGTTTCATACTTACACACCTGGTACATCAAGGTCTCATCAAAATCAAAAGGGTCGTATTGAATGAAAAATGCAAAAATACTTTCGAAACTTGAATTCCTATGTGAAGGATTTTTTCTACGTGATTGAATACATTTTCATCGTGAAATTCAGGAACAATCCTACAAACGTCAGTAATCACACATTTTCATTGAACAAAAATTATAAGGATTATGATTCCTCGAAAAAACCCAGGTTGAAAGAATGTTCAAAATTTGAACCCCTGGTAACATGACATCTCGACTCCACAGACACCTGTTGTTAACACAATTCAAACAGGTTCACTAGTGCAACAAATTTATGGAATTCCATCAACATTGATGAGATTGGAATTTCGAGGTGGTAACACTTGGCGGATTTTACCCCCTGTACGACTTTCCTTCGCCCTCTCCCACGCCCTTCTGTCAAAAAGAGTTTGTAAAGTGTGCCCCGACCCCTTTGTGTAATATATGTACATATTCCTTCCCTATTGTGAATACTAAGAATTGTATATAAGCCTACTAGGCTCTTGTGATTCACTCTTAGAGTCGCCCTAGACATTGGAGACGGAGCTACATTTGACTTCATTCACCCCTTTTTTCCATTCTGAAATCCTGCTCTCCCAATCCCTCTTTCCCCTTGGCTGACTGGCCAATCCCGTCTCTACTCGGCGTGTGTTTTCAGGTCCAGTACTGGCCCGAGGCAGGGACCATCGTTAATGTACCTCGGGTAGCGCCTTTTTTCGAAATGCCTCTTTGTACAGGCGGAACAACAACTCGCATCATTGAGGTTTGTTTTGCAAAATAGTTCCCCTCACCCTATCGAGATTTCGTGAGAATTGATTGATCTGGTTCATTAGAGCAATAAGTTGGTGGAAGCAAGAAAATTTCATCTTGATTAACGTACTTCTGATTCAGAGTCGGAAAGTGAACAACCGTCGTCCTCATCTGATATTTCAGATTCTTCATCACTTCCAATTTACAGATTGGATTTCTCCACGAAAGCAGCTGAATTATTCAACAAGGATGATTGTATTGATGGAAATACTCCTTTTCAAATCTCAGTGGGCTTTCCAAGAATATATACTCTTTTATTTCCCTGACACTCATTTTCTCAATTTTTTCTTCTATGAAAAGTGCACAAAACATCAGTTGACCTCAACACTGACAACTTGCCACAAATTAACTCTAATGCAGGACGCAAATGAGTTGCATGAACTTTCGAGCAGTGTGATTTTCCTTTGAAAAGATTGCAACAACGATTTCAACTCACTAAATTTGAGGATTTCAGTTCTTGTTGATGACATGCTTGAAAGCGATCGTTGAGCGAATCACGTTGAACGAATGCTCGGAGAATGAATTTGGGGAACTAAACGTCAGAGGAAGAACTTGTAAAAACGCGTTTGAGCGGGTGAAGACGTCAAATAACATGCAAACCAACGTAGACGGTGTCGCGTACTTATGAACAGTCCACTATCACGCACTAGAGGGCGACGCGACGGTTATAACTAATCGTATCTCTAGAAATGCTTGACTGCCCACTCTGAAATTCACAGGAGAAATTCTATGGACTATGGGGACCATTCCAATTCTAGAAAAACGATTCTTAGAATGCCTTTCTTTTCATTAATATCACTTCCAAAAAATCACATGTATGTTGTGTCAACAAAGTAAATATTCCATTCATAGACGCATGCGGAGGTTGACTAATTATATAATTCCCCAGTAAATTTCCTTTTTTCTTATGGAATGGTTCATGAACCAAAAGCATTTGAAGAAAGTTGGATTTTGCCGATTTTCAAAAACTCCGGAATCTCGCGTATCATAAGAATAACAGTATACAGGTCAATTTTTTTGTATTCAATACGAGAAAAAAAAATATTCCACACAATTTTATCTTCCAATTGTGGATGGTCATTAGATTGACCTATCTATAATTGGGTTACTCCACGATGTTTACACATTTGTTATTCTGGCTTGTATGTACGGATTCTTATGGAACATGGGTCCTAGGGATTTTCGAAGGTGAGGAATCCAAATCTCACGTCAAAGAACAAATTCAAGATGGCGGATCTAATATGACGGACTTCAGTATGGTCGTTTTGGCATTTATGGCCAAATTCTTATGGAACATGGGTTTTAGAGGTTCTCAAGGGTGCTCAAACCAAATCTGACGTTAAAAAATGATTCCAAGACGATGGATCCAATATAGTGGACATGAATATACTAATTTTGGCATTCAAGGCTGGATTTTCATGAGACATGGGTCTTGGAGGTTTTCGAGGCTGAGGAATCAAAATCTGACTTCAAAGAACGCATACAAGATGGTGAATCAAACACGACGAACGTGAATTCAGTCGTTTTGGCATTCATATTCTCATGGAATATGAGTTCTAGAGGTTTTCAAGGATGCTTAATCCAAATCGAACGTCAAAAAGTGGATTCAAGACGGTGGGTCCAATATAGCAGCCTTCAATAAAGTCATTTTGGAATTCAGGGGCCAATTTTTATGAAACGCGAGTTTCAGGGGTTTTCGAGGGTTCTGAATCTAAATCTGCTGTCAAAATATGAATTCGAAGTAGCGGATCCAGTAGGTTGGACGTGAATTCAGTTGTTTTAGCCTCCATGGATAGATTTCCATTCAACATGGGTTTTGGGGGTATTCGTGGATGCGTAATCCGAAGCTGACGTCAAAAACTGAATTAAAGATCGCAGACCCAGTATTTTGAACATGAATTCAGTTGTTTTAACCTCCATGGATAGATGATTCATTCTTCATGAAATATGGGTTCTAGGGGTTTTCAAGGATGCTGAATCCGAATTCGACGTGAAAAAGTGTATCCAACATAGTGAAACCAATATGACGGACATGAATATAGTCGTTCTAGCCCTGATGGACAGATTGATATGGGACACGGGTCCCAGGGGTTTTTGAGAGTGCTGAATCTAATCCGACGTCAAAATCAAGGAATTAAGGATAGTGGACGTGTATATAGTCATTCTGGCATCCATAGAAACCAATATTCCAAGATATAGGGGCTAATAATATGGCGGGCGTGAATTCAGTCATTCTCGCAATCATGAATAGATTCACATGAAACGATAATATAATTACGACCCTTGATGAATTATTCCATGTTCTTCCCCACAATTCAGACCGTTGTCAACCTGTATGGAGTTAGTCCCATAAGTGGAAAGACTTCTCTCTATGGCATCAGGAAGTGGTTCGTTGGTACTCAATTGTACCGCAAGAAGTTTTGCTTGTACCTCAAGAATAAATAAGTTACAGAGATTGAGTTGAAGATTGAGAGAAAACATGAGTTGCCTCCTATGTTGAGCGATTTTAATGAATGAAGGCTAATTTGGAAGATCTTGGATTGCAGAGAATTGTACCGGAGAGGATTTCGCGGAGAATCCTAAGGGAGAGGAGTTACGGGGGAGGAACTGATTGGGTGCTGATGATGAGATTTTCTCAGTGCTCTGAGGTTTCTAGATAGCATTGCTCTAGACTGGGTCAATTTTCCTATCGATGAAATGTTTGGGACACTCTGGAGAAGTACATACTACTCCGTTAATTTGTACCTCCTTAGTTCAGAAGTTATAAACCTCTGGAACTACTGGGAGATCTTTAAATTTATGAAAATCGGATTTTTAGATATTTCCAAGTCCACAAATTCTGAACTGAGGAAGTGGGAACGACAAAAATCACGAGGAATCTTTTTTTCCAGACCCTGGAACTGTAATTCTTGGATAGAACACTTTCTTCAGTTCGGGGCAATGCTGTATGCATTTTTAAAGTCATGGAAAATCGATTTTCTGATATTGTCAAGTCCATAATTGCTAAACTAACGCAGTAGAGTGGTATGGCCCGGTGGTCGGTATGGCTCAACACGTGTTTCCAGGATTCAGGAACGCTAGGTGGCAGCACAACAAACTTTTCCTACGATGTTATCCGATCCATACGAAAATCGATCGGCCCCGAGTCCTCAATGAGACGAAAAAATTGCAAAAACATTCATTCGAATCGGTGCATCCTCTGGAGAGTTATCGTCGACCAAAAAGTCTACACAGACAGACAGGATTCACAATGTTATGTCGTTATCAATCGGTAGAACTCTGATTTTTCGTGATGTATCGTACTATACAGGGTGATTCAAAATTCCCGCAATCTTTTCCGGGAGTAGATTCCTGATGAAATTCTAAAACGATTTGTCCCTTTGCACAATGCTCTCCGACGCATAATTTCCGAGATATAATTAATTGAAGTTGACTAATTATGAGGTGGATCCATCGGTCATTCAGGAGCATCATAACAGAACAAGAGAGGAAGGTGCTTGCAGAGGGCGCTCATACGATCAGCTGATCGGTATAATCGATACGATTGACCAACATACAAATTAGTAAATTTTCGATGTAGAACGATTGAATTCGTCGACACTGTGGAAAAATTGATTATTGTCATGAATTCTTATCACGATATGCTGTAGGTGAAAGTTGTAATTTCAGTAATGATTCTTCTTACGCAGACAAATGTAAAATAGTGTTATTTCGTAGGGGTAGGGATTCAAGTGGGAGAACAAAGTATAACTACTCGTTTTCAATCAGAATTTTCATGTAAAGAAGAAAACATGAGAATTCTCATTCATCCGATACCCAATTTGAACGGTTTGATTAGTAAGTTTAACACAAGAGATTGGATTCCGAATCCTGTATTCTGATTGGTCGAGAATCAATGTATGTTAGATCAATCCTCGGCCGTTTCAAATGATTCTTCTGAAGAATGTGTTTTCGACTTATCCCAACCACAACATTGAACAATGATGAATTTATTCGAATTCACCCTTTTTACATCATTCGATGATTATAAAGGATTTATCGAACGTTAATAACTCACTTGAGATCACTCAAGATCATTCATGTTTGAATCAAAATCTAATTCAAATTGTGTGCGAGTTCGAGCGCGTTTCTACGTTTAGAAAATGTATTCGTCCTAAAAAGGACGGATTTGGTCAATCTTCAAAGACAATTCTTCTTCCATTTGAAATAACAATATGCCCTTCGAAGTCATATGTGCTTCAAATGAAACTGTTTCGAGCTGTCACCTGATTGTTTGATTCGTATCACGAATGGTTGATTTAAGCTGAACAAACCGTATGTGATTACAATGTAAATCAAGTGCAATGATTGGGTCGTATACGATGTCACACCTTGTATCTTCTTCGAAATTGATGGATTCTGCAAGTTGAAGTAGGTTATTACCGTTCGATAAATCCTTTATAATCATCGAATGATGTAAAAAGGGTGAATTCGAATAAATTCATCATTGTTCAATGTTGTGGTCGGGATAAGTCGAAAACACATTCTTCAGAAGAATCATTTGAAACGGCCGAGGATTGATCTAACATACATTGATTCTCGACCAATCAGAATACAGGATTCGGAATCCAATCTCTTGCGTTAAACTTACTAATCAAACCGTTCAAATTGGGTATCGGATGAATGAGAATTCTCATGTTTTCTTCTTTACATGAAAATTCTGATTGAAAACGAGTAGTTATACTTTGTTCCCCCACTTGAATCCCTACCCCTATGAAATAACACTATTTTACATTTGTCTGCGTAATAAGAATCATTACTGAAATTACAACTTTCACCTACAGCATATCGTGATAAGAATTCATGACAATAATCAATTTTTCCACAGTGTCGACGAATTCAATCGTTCTACATCGAAAATTTACTAATTTGTATGTTGGTAAATCGTATCGATTATACCGATCAGCTGATCGTATGAGCGCCCTCTGCAAGCACCTTCCTCTCTTGTTCTGTTATGATGCTCCTGAATGACCGATGGATCCACCTCATAATTAGTCAACTTCAATTAATTATATCTCGGAAAGTATGCGTCGGAGAGCATTGTGCAAAGGGACAAATCGTTTCAGAATTTCATCAGGAATCTACTCCCAAAAAAGAGTGCGGGAATTTTGAATCACCCTGTATAGAATCCATCATAGAATCGATGTTATATCATCGTAAAATTTTCATGAATAAAGTACCCATTATTTTGAAACACATGTCAATGCTCTTTCATCTCTCAAGAGTAACATATATTTTTATATTTCACATTCATCGATCATAAAAACGTGTTATCCAAACATTGGTGTCGAAGAGAATTATTCATGACACGAATGAAATTCATCAATCAAACAGAGAGTGTTCTAAGGCGTGCAGTCTTGGGTATCGCGGACTGAACGCGTCATTGCTTGACGCGTCGCGCTTGAGAAATTAATATTTCTCCAACACGTCTTGCAAAGACTCCATCAATATAGGAGATGATCTTTATGGAGAATTGAACGTGGAAAACGATGGTGTAATTTTCTAGTGTGTACGATTTGAGTAACAATGAGTAAATCCATTTTGAACATTTAAATTGTTCATAACTACATGAATTTGCAAGTGCTCATGACTGGTACCTCCTTATAAGTGAAGTTCATTCCTTTACATTTAGATTAAAAAGAAATCGAGTCTCAACGATGTATAGGACTAGACTCATGATCGTTTGAAAATTGGTCCAATTGGGAGATGGCTGGAATGTCAAATTCGTGTCATTTCTAAAAATAGTGGAAATGAAAAAAAATCCCGATATACGTGTCCCCTCATTTCGAGTACAGAACCTATAAAAAAATTCCCAGATACCAGGTGTACCGGTATGAAGTGAGCGTTAAGATACAAATGTGTCGATAGGGAACATTTGTTGTGAACGAGCCTTAATTTTTGTTCTGTTTGGTTGATATGGCATCTGTCAAACATATTCAATAAACATCGAGTCATTGAACAAACAACATCATATTTTTCCATCGTGTTGAAAATGTCGAATTTTGTACCAGAAAGTGGTGATTTGCGGGAAGCATTGATTTTTTGTTTCCATTTGAAGAAAAGTGCTGCAGAGTTGCATCGAATGCTTGGCGAGGCATATGGTGATCATGCTCTATCAGAAACAACATGCAAAAGATGGTTTCAACGGTTCAGAGATGATGATTTTGATGTGAGGAATGGAGAACGTGGCAGACCAGCAAAAAAGTTTGAAGACGCCGTACTGCAAACAATATATAATGAAGATGATACTTTGAGTCGAAAGCAAATGCCAACAATATTGAATGTTGCACAACAAAGAATTCCTGACCGTTTGGAACGCGCGTGGAAAACAGTAGTATGGGCGAGAATCTGGGGCAGAGTCTGGCTCAATGTCTCGCGCAGAGTCTGTGCCATAGTATGGGAGCCATCTCGCTATAGGCTGTTTCCCATACTTCAATCCCATACCATTTCTGACGCCAGGAAGAGGTATAGAATAAAGTATGGGGACGAGGAGAGTTTTTTTCCCATACTCCGAGACTGTATGGCATACCGTCCAGGGAATAGTATGAGAGGGAAGAAAAACTGTTTTCCATACTAAAATCTCATCTTCTCGCACGGTGGAACGTAGTATGGGATGAAGTATGGGGAGAAGGAAAGGTTTTGTCCCATACTCTGATACTGTATGCTGTGATGTTGAAATACAGTATGTCATACAGTCCAGAAAGTAGCATGAGGGTGAAGAATAGTACATTGTGTAACAAGGGTGCAAAGTTGGTGATTCCCGCACGAGCGTGAAGCTTGTCGCCCGAGCGTAGCGAGGGCGACAAATCACGCGAGTGGGGGGATCACCAATGCGCACGAGTTGCTCATACTATTTTACCTAACAAGGTGCGCTAACTTCGGTTTTCCAAGCCTGTGTTACGTGCACAGAGTGAGTGATTCCTACACGGCAGTCGGACCAGTGCGGGAAAGTTACTTTACCGCACGCTTATGGCTTTCCCGCACTGGTCTGACTGCTGTGTGGGGATCACTCACTTTGCGCACGCAACACAAGCTCAGAAAATCTAATTTTGCACACGCTGTTAGGAAAAGACTGGTTTCTACACCGTAATCTCATCTTCTCGCATGATGAAACGTGGTATGGGATGAAGTATGGTGATGAAAGCAATCCAATTCATGGTTATACTGATGACGCTGATCGTATAATCTCATTATGTGTGTTTTATAAAAGGTATGACAGATAGTATTCGAAGAAAAAAAACTATTCCTCTAGCATGAATACCCATTTTCTCATCATGAGAAGTGAAAAATGGGAAACAATGAGAGAGAGAGAGAGAGAGAGAGAGAGAGAGAGAGAGAGAGAGAGAGAGAGAGAGAGAAGGAGAGAGATAACCCAGACAGCACAACAGTTCAGGATGGGTTGATAATGGATACCTTTAGGACTATGAAAATTGACAATGAATTCTTTGTGAATACATCAAGGGCTGCTACGCTGTTTGGAAAATGATGCTCATAGTGCTGAAACTCATACTCGCCGTAATCTCTGATCATCCTTCAAGAAGGTAAATATAATATTGCAGAGTCATTCCATATCAATTCAGGCGGGTCGATTACCCACCATCTTGGATGTTGATGAAATTCGGTGAATCCATTCCTATTACCGAGATAACCCGTGTGAAATTTTGGCTCTCCAGGATTCATAGTGTCTGAAATATCGAACTCTGAAATTCCGAAAATCTGCTTCAAATCGAATTTCCAAGAATCAGTTCCTATGATGCAGCATTCATTGAGAAATATTCATAATTTGGGTTTTGATTGAGATATATCTATGAAATTTCCACCACATATCAAGAAAAGTACATAGATTTGAGAAGAAAATATTACATCAACCTCGAGTATGATTGGAGGTCATATTTTTTTTGTATTTCCGGATTGATAAGTTTTTTAAGTACAAAAATTCAAATCATTTCAAATTCGATTATCACTGAGAGGCAGTGCAGTTTCTCACTCAATTTTTTTTCAATTGAAGTTCGAACTTCGCTCTGCAAGATTGTGGAAGGAAATTAGTGGCTTTTTGATGATTTATGCAAAAATTCACTGTTTCAAGTTGATTTTGACTTCAGATGAAAATTCAAACGTATGAACAGTAGCAGATAACGTCAAACACATATGATTTTGTATGATGTAAACGTGAAATCAGCACATCATGGTTTCTGTGATACAGTGGGTCACACAAGTAGTTCGATAAGGATTATGGGGGGAGGGGGCTTTCACCCCTTGTCCAGAATCTACAAAAATGGAGAGAAAACGATGGCAAGAATCATGAAACAAAAATTATCTCTGAACAAGTCGGATATTATTCAGCTCCTCCATCCTCCCCTCTCCACTGAAGGTGTGAAGATTGATGTCGAATCTATTTGAAAAAAAACATATTGTACTCCTAGGAAGCAATTTTTATTCGTACACGTAACCTGATAATCACCATATTATTGCAGTATTTCCCGTTGAAAAAGGCAATAGATTCCCGTAGATCCTATAACAAAACGACATGGCTCCCTATCAGAAACTTCTCTTTCATCAATGCTCATGAGACGGTGTTGATAGTCCCAATGAAAACCAATCAAATATCGGCTTCCACATAGAATTCAATAGAAATCATAGCAGCTGTTACAAAACGACACGGAAAATCGATGAAAATCCATTGATCACGTTAAAATTACTCTTTGGTTTCTATCGGAGTCTATCCGTAGGGTTCAATAATAATCACAAAAAGAAATTCAACACGCAGTTGAGTTTGAAATAGTGACAAAAATATCAGCAATATTTATTAATCTTGTGTTCTTCCAACATATATAAATTCAAATCATCGTTATGTTTGAAGTAAATGTCCTTTGTACAATGTTTACTTCTCCCTCTGGAAAATAATACCTCCCACCAGATCCTGCTGTTGTTGGAGTACTCATTGCACACACGCTATGATATTATCAAATGGGACATAGCATATATCTTCTCTCGGTCGAGAAGGCCAATAAAAACACTTCGCTGGTCCATAAAGATGTGAAAATTCAACTTCCACATCACTTTCTTTTTCATCCACTGATAGAGCTGAACCAAAAAACTAGTGCGCATTATGAATACAAGCAACATATGAGTTGCTGGTGATTTGTGGTTTAGTGCTTATGTGCTGTTCATGTTCTCCATGAAAGTGAAATATGAAATCAAAATCTTGGTCTGAACTGATTGGCTTTTTTAAATCCAAGGTAGATGGATTTGTAGTTTTCTCTTAGAATGTTGATTGAATGAATAACTCGAAGCGGACTGTAGTTTTGGATGAGGTTCGTTTATTACTTAGATACAAACAGTGTTATCACGAAGGCGGCTCAGTGCGAAGTGGAGCCGGGAGGGCACGTATGTCAAAAAGTATATTATAATCAAAGAGCCATCTATCTGGAAATCATACATGCCGCCCCCCTTGAAAGGTCTGCCTTTCAATAATTGAGGCGTATTGATTTATTCAATTTGAATGATATTGACATTCCGAGTCTATGTAAATGTACATGATGTAGATGAACATAATGATTTCAATGAGCATGATCGTTGAATGACATCATAAACAGGCGACCTTAGTCGATTTACATGTACAACAATACATTCGTCAAATGATATAAAATTCAAATAAATCGTAATTTCTTGTCGAATCAACCTTGTGAGCAATCATCAACGTTTAGTTTTCAGTTGAAAATGGGAGCGAAAGATAGAAGATACTGATCGAGAATAGAAATTAATTAGTTTCGTAAGATAACGGTAAAGAACAAATTTTTGATATAGCTCGTTTCATTAAACCTTGTCTAGTTTTGAGACTAACGACGCGAGTTATATTATCTGCTCCGGGATGAAGTTGTGTTATTCTGCCCAATTTCCAGAGGAGTGGAGGGGTATTTTCATCCTTCAATGAGACCAACGCTCCTTGTTTAATAACTGAAGATCCAGTTTCTTTGCCATTTAGTACGCTGCTGCAGATTCAGTAGATATTCATTCCTTCAGCGTGACCAAAAGTGTTGGAATACTTGTTGCAGTTTTTGATATTGATTCAATCGAATCGGGCGGATTTCACGGATTTCTCCATGGGGTACTGACAACAAAGCTCCTCCAATGAGAAAATGACCAGGAGTGAGTGGTTCCAAGTCGTTGGGATCACTTGATAAGGGTACTAGAGGACGGGAATTCAAGACTGCCTCTACCTGTGTCACTACCGTATATAACTCTTCGAATGTCAGATGAGCGTTATTTAGAACTCTCTTCGTATGATACTTTGCAGATTTCACCGAACTTCCCCATAAGCCACCAAAATTTGGGGCTGCTGGGGGATTGAAATGCCATGTGATTTGACCTTGCTGGAGGAATTCTGTGATTTTTTCAGACTTGCGAATATCATTCAATTGATCTTGGATCTCAGATGAATGCCTATTCGCTCCCACAAAGTTAGTTCCACAGTCTGAATATATATTTGTGCACAACCCTTTCTGCGATACGAATCTTTTCAGGGCACTCAGAAAGACGTCAGTGCTCATGTCACCGGCCAATTCCAAGTGAACCGCCTTGGTCACAAAACATACAAAAATACATAAATAACATTTGATAATTTTACGATTCCGCAGCGTGCCATCTTTTATTTGAAACGGGCCAACAACGTCAATACGTACGGTTTTAAAGGGTTTATCAATTGTGATTCTGGAGGAAGGCAATTCACCCATTCGATAGGATAGCTCTCGTGGATTCGTTCTGGAACAGGCCATGCAGTTCCGTAAAATCCTTCGGACTGTGCTTCAGCCGCTCGAAGGCCAAAATCGAGAGCGTACAGCCGCCAATGTTGCTTGAGCCCCAGCATGCATAAACCTCAGATGCTCATGCGTTACAATCAATCTTGTCAAAGCATGGTTACTTGGAACTATAATGAGATGTTTGAGTGAATAATCCAAATTAGAATTTTTCAATCTTCCCCCAACTTGAAGTATTTGATTGTCATCCAAAAAGGGATTCAATGATGGTAGATTATTGGTAGAAGGCAATGATTTTTCCATTTCTGAACATTGAATTTCATTAGCAAATTCATTAGACTGCATTATTTTAGTCAATAAAATCAATGCTTGATTCATTTCCTCAACTGAGAGAGGGCCTGAACGTTTAGAGATCGTTGATTTTTTTATATTGTATATGAATCTCAAGCAATATGCCATAACCCTTTGTAATTTCATCAATGATGGATACTTATTGTATATTTGTTGGTCTAAGGTAGGGGTGGGATTTTTATCCGAAATTTTCGAATATCCGGATATGCGAATATTCGAATATTCGTAGAATCGAATAAATGATCCGGAAATCCGGATTCCATGGATATCCGGATAATCGGAAAATCCGGATAATCCGATTCAATTGCATCATTTCCATAAATTTATTATCGATTGCATTAAGATTCGTCCAACAAGTGCTCGTAGACTCCCGGACTACACAATTTTGTTGGAATTCTTCAACCTCTTCAACAAACTTTTCTTTGCCCAATGGTACAGCGTGAGTACTGGCAAGGTTGAAATGCCAGTACTGCGCCTGATACAAAACATCATTTTTTCGCTTCTGTTCCAGTATTGACAAAACAACTGGTCTTTGTGAAGTGCCAAAGTTCTATCACCGCAAGTTCACTTAGAATGCCAGTACCGACACGGTTGTAAATGTCATACTGATCCGTACGTTACATGATGTCATCATTTCGACTAGCTAGTAATCAATCAGTATCATTGATTCAACTGACCCTGTAGTGGTGAGTTTGGATTTGCCAGTGCTGGCAACTCTGGCAGCAGTACTGAGCTAGTAGCAGCCCATGTTTCCATTTCCACATGGAACCTTACATTTACATATGTTATATTGCTTTTCACATTATATGTACATATTTTTATTATACGCTGAACAACACTTTGATCGTTGAATTTTCATGTTATAGAACTCTCTTCAATATCACAAGGTCAATGAATATTGCATCAATTTTCATGAATGAGAAAAACATCAAGTGATGAAAAAAAGTTTTCCCAATACCAGGGTGTCTAGTCCCAGAAGTTTTCGTTTGTTTCCATTGGTCATTCCGTCCAACCTGAACTTTTGATTGACTCATATCCGGGAAATTCCTGACTGCTAGACACCCTGCAATATATCATTTCGTTCCAAGAGAATAGTTTTTGTTTCTAAATTATGAGGATACGAAAAATTCTCTTCTGACCAATTGATGAAAATGGAAATTAATTTTTTCCTCACTACCCTAACACGAGAAATCTTGGATTACTTCAATTATCCAATTCGTAAATGTCATTCATTTTATACGAATTTCTATGGTTGAGCAATCTTATGTTGTGCTGTAATATGTTTTCGTCATACATTCTACATGAATCAAAATTCTAACGGGCGATCATAATACATGGCGATTTGAGGGCTGCATTGTCATCTCAGACAATCGCCGATGTGATAAAGACTTTGATTCTCACTTGCAAGACCCGGGTTCGATCTTCCATCAGGGACCTTTTTGATCATCTCATCATTATTCGATTGTCTTCTATGAAGAGGATAAACGCACACGATTGCATTGTTTTAAAAGTCAGGGACATTATTTTTTTTCCAGTATAACGTAGTTTTCTCAGATATTCGACATTCTTGCATATACTTTTCAGATATCACGACAATATGACTGCATATAGCTGTGATATTACCATGATTAAAAACCGCGGACATAAGAAATTGTAGGAATATCGCAGCGATATCACTTTGCAATATTACAATATACAAAATGACATTACCGCAATAATGCTGCAATATTATGTGCTGTGTGGGTAACTTTATTCACGTGGTGTTCAGCGAATACAAGAATCAGGGAAAAATCAAGGAGACATAAGAGAATTGGGTCATTTTTCACCCGTCAATATACTGGCCATCACAATCATACAGACTTTCGAATGTACCTTGCACATCAAATCTTTCCCGTGGTGAATTTCGACTCCTTAGCCTTGTTCAAAGCCATCGGAAGTTATTAAAGGGTCTGGCTTTTTTGTGAATTCGAAGAGGAGATTTCGAATACTACGGTTTGTATGAAGTCGACTTCAATCATTACATTCATCGTTTTTGCACAACATAAGCGCAAATGATTTTCTCAATTTCATTCTAATTGACAGATAACTCTTGAACTTAAAATTACGATACTCTCATACTGATTTGAAGGAAATTGGAATGCACTGAAAAAAACTTCCAATATGTGGGCAATCTGTTCTGCCTCTCTCAGATCCGGCAGTAAATACCTGGACGATATTGAGAGTTTCCAAATCACTCCCGAAGAATTCACAAATTTTTGAAATGACTCTTCGGAAACTAAGAAAACCAAAACATCCTGATCACACATATGAAAATTCAGACCATCATCTTTTTACAAAATTGCTATCGCTTTCCTATCAAGTGGATACATTAGGTCTATTCCAGATATCCGGATATATGCGGATATCCAGCCCATATCCATACATCCGGATAATCAATCGAATATCCAGATATCCGGATATACGGATAATCCCAGTCCTAGTCTAAGGTGCATGCCGATAAGGTCGTGACGATCGGTCTTAGTTCTGTGGGCTCTGATAAGGATATCGAAAAATTAGGCCACTGGAATTTCTGGATCAAGCCAACTAGCCTCCTCCCATCATTGTTCAAATTGCATCAACGCTTCAGGACTTGAACCTCTTGATAAAATATCCGCAGGGTTGTCCTGCATACTCACGTGCGACCAATTTCCACGCTTGTTAATGCCTTAAATTTCCGAAATTCGATTTGCAACGAACGCTTAAGCAAGTTAGGTTCCGTGGAAATCCAAGCCAATACAATGGTGGAGTCTCACCAATAGAAACATTGATTTTCGGAATAGTTCAATGCCTTGGTGATAGCTTGGCCTAGTTTTGCTGCCAACACAGCACCGCATAGTTCTCATCGTGGCAAACTTACCGATTTCAAAGGGGCAACTCGTGATTTAGAACAAGTAACCCAACTAATATCTGACCAGATGCATCAATGGATCTCAAGTACGCACAGGCTCCATAAGCTGACTCCGACGCATCGCAAAAAATATGAACTTGAATTTCTGAGGGATTCTAACATGTCACCTGTCGTGGGACCCTGATAAGATTTATATCCTCCATACTGTTATAAAACTGTAACCATGCAGTATATATGTCGATAGGTACAGACTCATCCCAGCCAATTCCCAGTTGCCAGATTCTTTGCATCATAATTTTTGCAGTTACTATTATCGGGTTCATTAATCCCAAAGGGTCAAATATTTGACAGATACTAGAAAGTAAGGACCTCTTGGTAACCTTCACTTTGCCCTCATAAGGAATATTTGTATTATATCGCAATGTATCATGAGACGAATTCCATACCAAGCCTGGGGTTTTTGTGTCACGATCATCAGGCATATTTCTTTCGGCTTCAGAGATTCCCAATTGCACTTGATCATACAATCTAACGTTATTGAACACCCACTTACGTAATTCAAAACACCCGCTGGAAAGAATTTCATCAATTTCCTTAATAATCTTGACAGCACCTTCGAGTGAATCACATCCGGTAATAAAATCATCAACATAGAAGTCATTCAATATTGTTTTGCAACTTCCCGGATATATTGCACTATAATCGAAAGCTGTTTGATGTAAGGCTCCAATTGCCAAAAATGAAGCTGGTGCTGTGCCGTAAGTAACGGTGTTCAATTGAAAATGTTGAAGTTCATGAGTAGGGTCGGATCTCCATAAAATACGTTGGAATCTACGATCAGCCGGTTCAATTAAGACCTGCCTGTACATCTTCTCTATATCAGCAACGATAACATAATTATGAATTCGAAATCTGAGTGAGATCGAGAATAAATCATTTTGTATCGCTGGTCCGACTTTGAGAACATCATTCAACGATAAGTTCGACGAAGTCTTCGCCGACCTATCAAATACTACACGCAATTTGGTAGTAGAGCTTGACTCTTTTACTACACCATGATGTGGCAGGTAATAATTAACCCCATCGAGCTCCAACGATTCGCGAGGAATCCCAGACATATGACCAAGTGCCTCACACTCTGTCATAAAGGAATGATACTGATCCTTCAGCTTGCTGTTTTTCGATAATTTCGGTTCCAAAACATGAGATCGTTTCGTTGCATTGTCAATTGAGCTACCTCAAGAGGATAGGTTTTCACGAAAAGAGAGCCTGGTTATGAATCGTCCAGATGCATCCCGACGTAAGGTCTTCGTGAAATATTCTTCACATTCATTCTCTTCCCTTGATCTTGGAGGGTTTGATTGAGATTCTTCAATTTTCCAGAATCTTTCAATTTGACAGTGAATTCCATCGTTGACACTCAAATGGCATACCGAAGAATTATTCTCATTATTCAACATCATTGGACCTGAAATAATCCAACCCAATTTGGACTTTTGTAAATAAGGCATATTATTACCCAATCGTATCCGATCAACACATAAAAGTTCCCAAAAAACGTTAGCACCTAACAAAAGATCAATATCATTTGGCTCATTGAAGTTTGGGTCAGCCAATGTTATATTATCTGGAATTTTCAAATTTCCAGTGTGAATATATGTGTTAGGCAATGATCTAGTAATTTGATTTATAACAAGGGATGGAAGTTCGGTTTTGTAGTTATTCACATTTGATTTCACAGTCGCCTGAGCTCTAATAGATATATTCATGATATTTTGATTAATACCAGAAACCGAAATGTTGATTTCAGCATGGCGTAGATTCAATTTTCCAAATGATCGAGTTGTTATAAAGTTGGATTGAGATCCGTTATCTAATACCGCTCTACATTCAAGCGATCTCCCAGTTGAATAAAAAATCTTCGATTTGGTGGTGGCTAAAAGAACATAAGGTTCGTTATTTTGCCGTGCAACTGAAGCGGAAATTGAATTAGCACATAAATTTTCAGAATTCACGGTAGAATTTGATTCAGCGCCAAGGGTTTTATTATAATTACTTAAGAAGACATTCAACGAATCTTGATTAATTTTCAAATGCAATAATGAATTGTGTTTCTTATTGCATATTCTGCAACTATTCGCCGTGCGATTCCTTGAAAAATGATTACTCTTCAAACAGTTGGTCCATATTTTCAGCATTTGAATCTTATTTATGGGCTGTTCAATCGGTAAATCAAGAAATTCTCTACAATTATAAATAAGATGAGAACCTTTACAAAAGTTACATTTCAAAGAGTTAGCCGCTAAATAAGAGGGAACTCCAAATTGTCTGTCACTCTTTGGCTTGTCTTGTGATCGCTTGTATTTATTTGTGACCGTATCAGATGATATTCGTTCTAGCAATTGACATCTTCCATTTAATAACTTTTGCAACTCCTGCAACGTTAGTAGATCTGATGAATTGATAGACAATTTCTTCCACCCACGTCTGGATATAGGATCTAGCTTTGAGGAAATCACATGAATAATTAAGGAATCCCAATTTTTTATAGATTGCCCTAAAGATTCCAAAGATCTAAGATGTTGTAATGAATCATCGATTAATTTTCTGATGAATTGATATGATCCTCTATCCGAATGTGGTAACTCAAAAATAGACCGAATATGATTATTCACATGAATTCTCTTATTTCCAAATCGAGATGCCAAAATGTCCCAAGCAACTGGATAATTGGCGTCGGAAGCTTCGATGGAATTTAATGCCTTGGCAGCTTCATTTCTAGGACATGATCTCAAATAATGAAATTTTTGAATATTTGATAATGCATCATTATTATGTGTCAAAGCGTTGAAGGTATCGCGAAACTGTGCCCAATTATTATAAGCCCCATCCAAACATGGCAAGTGCAATGCAGGCAATTCAACTTGTATTTCATTCGTATGTGACCGTGGGCTATTAGCATTATTCTAAGTAACCGAAGTTGAGCTACCATTTGCATTCATAATGGTTTGCGAAGAAGCATTTTCATTCAATATTTCTTTTGCGCGAGCGATTGCTGAGAAATATATGTATATTCTCGAAAGTATCTCTATAATCATCTGTTAGGTCTGTTAACAACTCGAGTTGTGATTGCACATCATCAAAAGAGTTCCAATAACCCTCTGCCTTCTCCAAACGAGTTTGCAATTCAATTTTTTTACTATTATCATTAAAATTTGTAACGTCAGTTTGAAATTTAGATATTTGTGTCTCAATTGACGATCGTTTTTTCTTTAATATATCTTCATCCGACATTTTCAAGTGTCCAATCGGGAATAAATTCACAATAACACAAATTTATATGGAATAAATCAACAGCAGCGACACAGTAAAGGCAATCAATAGTATGGGATAAGTAAAGTGAAAAGATGATATAATGAATGTTGTCAGTACATACCCTTGCCGCTCTGCAATAGAAAGAATGTATACAAACTACATGTATGTTCGTCGTTCTTTGTATGGATGAGACGTTCTACCCTCGTCAGTTGAATAATGCTTCCTTCGTTATAATGTATCCACAATGTTCTCGAAAATTCTCGATTCCAATTCTCAATTGTTATATATATATATACGCTTCCATGTGAAGCTTGGTTGTGGTGATTTTGATCGATGTCTTCAACGTATGGCTGTATACGCACTCGATGTTGTAATTACGTTGAAGAAATGCTTCCACATATGATTCGATTTTGAAATATTCCACTAATGTGAATAGATTGGTGGTTGAAATCGCTCCGCACTGATATGATGTAAACTTATAAAGCCGTCCTTCTGTGGAGCTGAATATAAAAATGAACTCCCAAATTTGAGCAGATCAATTTAGATCAATATTATATGCAAATTCATTGTTGTTCACGATAGATCGAGGCATCAAATCTCCAGATTTGTAATGATCTTCATTATCACGTGTCGATATCCATGAACTGTATCCGTTGGAACCACGAACCACGTTGAATATATTGGAATTCCATGAAATACGCACCAATGATCCAAGATCCTGGTCGAATGGACCGAAATGTGAATCCAAGGTAGATGGATTTGTAGTTTTCTCTTAGAATGTTGATTGGATGGATAACTCGAAGCGGACTGTAGTTTTGGATGAGGTTCGTTCATTACTTAGATACAAACAGTGTTATCACGAAGGCAGCTAAGTGCGAAGTGAAGCCGGAAGAGCATGTATGTCGGAAAGTATATTATAATCTAAGAGCCATCTATCTGGAAATCATTCAGCTTTGTTCCAATTGGATGTGTCGAAAGGGGAACGGAGTGATGAAATCCTCTTGTCCCAGGTATCGTTCTAGCATTTGAGAATCGTGCTGTCAGACTCTGACCTAATTTTAGTAGGGATTCCTTTTTAATGAGCTGAAAGTGAATATTCCGAATTTGTGACCTGCAAAAATCAAACCCTTTTTTAGCAGAATCAATAATATTGCCCACATCTCGTTGAAGGCTCTCTTTAGCAACTAGACGTTTAACTGTTCCACCAATTCCATCACACGGAGATTTTCCATGGCTGGTTGCAAGGAAAGACCACAAAGCTTCCAAAGAGAAATCTTGGGCATGGAAGCACAGATTCGGAAAATTTTTGGAATTTTTATATTGTGCAGCACATCTATCACTGAAATAGTTAACGTAGTGTACAGTTGGACAACTATCTATAGTATGAGCAGTGATTTTCTGCTGTGCTTCATGAACACTGGCTACATCATGATTCAAATCATCTGATATAAAACATCAATTTGATACATTCAGTTTCTTAGAGATTGGATCGCTTGTATATATAAGCACAGGATGTAATGTACATGAGCTTTTTGACTGAGCAAACCAAATGAGGTCTTGATAGGATTCTTCTATGTGTCCTGCATGCAGCAATAGTTTCACATTCTGATGTATCGCACATACACATACAGCATGTGCCCCAGCAGATCCTGCTAAAACACACCATTTTGGTCTCAATAAATAAAAATTTAGAACGACCAAGTTTGACATTCGGATATTCGTTTCTAAAAGCAGTATACAATTCGTTCAAATTACCAAGAATGAGCCTCTTCTGTATATACGTATTTTTAGAGACACTGACGGTATCTTTCTGTCCGGGCATGATTCTGGAGTACTCATTATTGTTGTAAAAATTCGTGACCAATTCTACGATTGTAACGTTGATTTTTTGTCCTCTGTTAGGTTCTGGAAGAGCCGAAATTCCTTTCTGTCGTAAAAGCTTCCTGGATTGATCGATTGCATATTTACTTGCATTGAATTACTCTATCATTTGTTCTTCACTCCATGAAGAGGGTGCCGATGTTGAAAGCTGTATTTTTTCACGTCGAGTAGTTCTAAATCTCTTAAATTGAGTATATCTGAATCTTCAGCTTTTTGTTCTAAAGTTCGAAGTGTGCTTTCTGGTTTTTCTTCTTCAAGAAATTCTTTATTCAAAACTCTAGTCATTTTACTCTTCAAAGTATCATGTATTACCTCGAGTTTCCTCTTGGCATACGATGATCTATATTGTGACGGAATAGCATGTAATTGACCAGGAGATAACCCTATCCCAGTGAAAAATGATTAATACTCTGTAAATTTTGGTCCTTAGTCACTGTTCTCTCTAAACTGAGTATATTATGCTCACTGCTTTCCGTTATATCAGAATAATTTCCACCTACCTTCGAACTATTGCCATCAGTTGTATTACACAGGTCAACATTTGATATGAAGAAAAACACGGAAAACGCTATAGTGCTCTGGGGGTTTTTCAGGTCGCTGATTACGGTGAGTGGGTTGGTTAACCTGCATCACATCAGGTTCAAGGTCATTTGAAGGTCAAAGTGACTTAATGCGACCGAAAAAATCTGAAAAAAATCATGCGTATGTTTTTGAGGTCTCTGGATACGATTCCGTAGTTTCTTTGGCCTTTCGCCTTCGTTGAAGGTCATTTGAGGGTCATTTCAAGGTCACATCAACATATTTCCACGAAAATAGCTGCGAAAATTTTTTGCGCATGTTTTTAAGGCCTCTGAATGCTATTCTGTAGTTTGTCTGGCCAGAAGATTTTGATGAAGATCATATGAAGGTCTTTTTAAGGTCATTTGAAGGTCATTTAAAGGTCAAAGTGACTTGATGCGACCGAAAAGATCTGGAAAAAATCATGCGTACGTTTTTGAAGTTCCTGAATACGATTCCGTAGTTTGGTCGGCCCTTCGCCTTTGTTCAAGGTCATTTTCAGGTCGTTTCGAGGTCAAATCAACATATTTCCACGAAAATATCTGCGAAAAATTTTGGCGCATGTTTTTGAGGCCTCTGAATTCTATTTTGTAGCTTGTCTGGCCAGAAGATTTTGATGAAGATCATATGAAGGTCTTCTCAAGGTCATTCGAAGGCCATTTGGAGGTGAAAGTGACTTGATGCGACCGAAAGAATCTGAAAAAATCATCGGTACGTTGTTGGGGTCATTTTAAGGTCACATAGACATATTTCGACCAGAACGTTTTCGAACAGTTCATGTATATGATTTGAAGGTTTCTGAGTATGATTCTGTAGCTCATTACGAAAATAAAGCTTACCCCTTGGTTCTTGAATTCGGTTTTTTCCATATGGAACCGGTGTATATGCCAGGTGTATTAGAATAACGTTATGTATGGAATTATTCCGAGTTGGTGTCTTTGACCAGATTGTTTTTAATTGGTTGGTGCTTCAGGCAATATAGTTGAGGTGTTTTCTTATTCCTCATGAATCGAGTTCAGTCCTGTTGTCAAATCTAATATAAAGATGTAGTTACCCCCAGGGCACCTCCACATGGTGACGGTGGGCAACGGAGTTGTCACACTATCCGGCGAAGTCCCTGGGTTACGGCTCACATGCCGTCATGGCAACTACTCATAGAAAACTTACGAAACAGGATCACGGAAATCCAGAATCGGCGGCTGGTCAGGATAGGAAAACGGGCCCGCAGGCGTCGTCATCATGCGACCGCAGCTGTACATTGGTGGGAAACTTGGCCTCTGTAGAGTCTAATGCTCCAAGAAATTCATCATGTTTCATGAAACTCAATCATTTTTGTGTTGTTTGTGGGGAGTATATTCCACAAAAAAAAAACATTTTCAGATTCATTGGAAGAAAAATATTGCAGAATTTATAATGTTCCAATATCATTGGATAACGCTTATACATCAAAATCTATACGTTATAAGTGCCGCAACGTTTCAAATGGAATTAATAAGAAAGTATGTTCTCAGCCAATGATATGGAGACCACCAACAGATCATACCACTGACTGTTACTTCTGTTTAACAAATTTGAAAGGGTACAACCGAAGGAATCAGAATTCTATATCTTACGCACGAGTAACATCTGTAACTTTACCAGTTTTTATTGACACAGATTCTGATCACATCATGGAGATTAATGAATCAGAACAAGAGATGGTGGTTGATGAAGATATGCCAGATGAAATAGTCAAACTTCAAGAAAGTGAAAACTTTAGCACATCAGAATCAGATGATGAAGGAAGTACATCGGAAGACAAAACGTTTAATCAAAACGGATTGAGCGATCTCTGCAGGGACTTAGGACTCTCAGAAGATAGATCGAAGCTTCAAGCATCTAGGCTGAAGCAAAAGAAGTGTCTATCAAAAGAAACAAGAATTTTTTTCTATCGTTCAAGAGAACATCCGTTCAGGAAATATTTTGCGAAAATGAAAAATCTAGTCTACTGCCATAATATTGAAGGATTAGTGCAAGAATACGGTGTAGAGCACACAGCAAGTGATTGGCAACTGTTTATAGATTCTTCTAAAAGGAGCCTGAAAGCTTTACTGTTATAACGGTAACGTTAATGCCCCTTCACCAATAGCTCATTCTGTTGTACTAGATGAAGAATATCATAATTTGGAGTTACTTTTGCAAAAATTGAAGTACGATCGAAACCAGTGGCAACTTTGTGGAGACTTGAAGATATTTACAATATTACTAGGTCAGCAAAAAGGGAACACTTCTCTTCCCTGTTTTTTCTGTGAATGGAATAGTCGGGCTCGAGATGAGCATTGTGTAAAAGAAGACTGGCCATTAAGAAAGGAATTAATTCCGGGGGGAAAAAATATTATAGGTCCAAGTTTAATATCAACCGATGAAGTCCTACTTCCCCTTTCGCATTCAAAACTCGGTATTGCAGAGCGACTGATGAAGGCCATGGGCCGAAACGAAAGTCCTGCGTTCATGCATATTTTTGAAGTACTACCCTGTCTCTCCGAAGCTGGAATCAAAGAGGGCGTATTCACTGGGCCACAAATAAGAGACCTCCTGAGGAATGAAACATTCGAAAGGGAAAAGAATATAACAGAGAAAGCAGCTTGGAAAAGTTTCAGAGAGGTGGCGACGAAATTTCTTGGCAATCATAAAGACCCTGATTATAAAAATATTGTTGGAAACCTATTGAAAAATCAGGAAGAAATGAGGTGTTCAATGGGCTTGAAACTGCTTTTCTCGATTCACACCTTGATTGGTTCCCTGAAAATCTTGGAGATTTTCGTGAAGAGCATGGAGAAAGGATGCATCAAGACTTGAGTGAATTTGAAAACAGGTATCAAGGTGTCTGGGGGATAAAGATATTAGCAGATTATTGCTGGAACCTCAAGCGTGATTTCAATGACGCTCATAAAAAAAAATCAAAAAGGAGATCATTTGACGAGAAACGAGAGCGTACTCTTTCAAAGTGGTACCCCAACGTGAGAGGCAAGAGGACACACAAAAATGAAGTACCCCAAAGGGATCGGAAATTTGCCACGTCCACGTCGTCGATTCTGGGTAACGCTAAGAGCAAGAACAGAGCTCAATATAAAATTCCAATTAGGCTTGTCTAAACACAAGCATTGTGCATGGAAAACATTACTCCATTCCGTTATTACCCTGGATGTCAACTTCAGAGGTTTCAAAAACTTACAAAATATACACATTATGATTCTAAGGATTCCTTATAAGCGAGTTACCATATGATTATGTCTTGGGCGACCACCGCATAAGAGCTATTTGGTTAGAGACAGAGTTTTATGGTCAGACTAACTACAGAATCCTACTTAGAAGCCTTAAAAACATGCGCAAGAATTTTTCGCAGATATTTTCGTGGAAACATGTTGATTCCACCTTCAAATGACCTTGGAATGACCTTAGACAAAGGTGAAAGACCAAAAAAGTACGGAATCGTATTCAGGGACCTCAAAAACATACGCATGATTTTTTTCAGATTTTTTCGGTCGCATCAAGTCACTTCGACCTTCAAATTACCTTCAAATAACCTCAAAAAGACCTTCATATGATCTTTATCAAAATCTTCTGGCCAGACAAACTACAAAATAGAATTCAGAGGCCTTAAAAACATGCGCAAAAATTTTTCGCACATATTTTCGTGGAGATATGTTGATTTGACCTTAAAATGACCTTGAAATGATCTTAAACAAAGGCGAAAGGCCAAACAAACTACGGAATCGTATTCAGGGACCTCAAAAACATACGCATGCTCTTTTTCAGATTTTTTCGGTCGCATTAAGTCACTTCGACCTTCAAATGACCTTGAACCTGATGTGATGCAGGCTAACCAACCCACTCACCGTAATCAGCGACCTGAAAAACCCCCAGAGCACTATAGCGTTTCTCGTGTTTTCCCTTATATCAAATGTTGACCTGTGTTATTCAAGTATTCATCCAATTTATTCCTACACATATTACAAATTCTTTATCCAGGAATTGATTTCATGTTCACTTCACTCAACCGTTCTGGGGAATGCACACTTACTGTGCGTAGTGCCTTTGTGATGTTCTTCCTATGTCATTTGAAGGAATCAAAACAACAGGTCTGAGAACTTTCATATTTTTTCAAATATAATAATCTATGATGTTCACAAATATCCCTCAATAGTTCCGAACTCACGCCACTTCGAATAGATAAAAGTTTTTTCTCATCAGCACACAATTCTTGTACATCATTTAATTTCACAATTTTTGTATCACTTGTTTTGTGACATTCAGTTGTGAGTTCTTCCCCTAAGCTTCGAAGGTCAACAGTTTTTCTAATTTCAGATGTCCTAATTGTCAATATTTCATCACACTAATACCTATAATATTGCACATATATAATTGCACAATTCCACAATAACTGTTCAGTCCAAGAGAGTTGAGAAAATTTTAATCTCAAAAATTCCATCAATTGAACGGAGCACAAGACTAAGATTCGAATGATTATTGAATCAACTCCCACTAACTCGGTTTAGTATCAGCACGTCCGATCCTATGTATACGATTTCACACAAAATCATATGTCACTCGGAAAGACACCCACCAATGTGCAAGAATCATGCTAGTTACTACAAATGGTTGCACTTTTGTGTTTAAAGTTCTGTTTTTATTCGAAATACGGTTATTAAAATTGACGCTCTCCCCATGGAGTGGGAAACAAATCATGGACGAATTCAATGCAAATGAATATGCAGTCGCTCAATCCAGGAAGCTCTTACGAAAAAAAGGAATTCCGGCCCTTTCAGAACCTACACGGGAATGAAAGAGGAAAAAAATTGGACGCTACACTGAGAGAAATTCATGAATAAAAATGACCGATTTCCTCATTAGTCCGGAGATACATTTGATATAAAATGTTACTTGGTGAACGAATACAAATTGATAAGGAAAAGCAGTAATTTTTCATACCACGAAATTTGAAAATTGAAACCAGGGAGAATGGATGATCGAAAACAGTCATTTCTTATGAGACAATTTGGAAGAGAAACTCTTACTTGTGTGAGGTTGATATAAATCGGAAACCCCAATATTTTCAAAAAGGATCCGTGGGTTCGGGGAAAGAAGTAAGGTTCGTGATCACAATCAATCATGATCAACACTGGTGACAGCAAAATTTTGTTTCGGTCAAAATAACGCAATGAATGAATAATGATATTTGCCATCAATTTCTGACGTTATTCCAAGTATGTCCCCTATTTCATGAGAAAAACCAGTAATTTCCACTATTGAATTTCTCTCAATCTACAATCGTAGAATGGGTGAAAAATTTGTCCGAAAACAATGAGTATTCAAAAATCATGCCTGGGCAAAAAGGTACCGTCAGTATCTCAACAAATAAACATATAAGGGGTGTGACGTGATATCTTGTCACAAAGAGAATCGCGGGGTGGCGCCGCGGCTCATCGCTAGAGTTTGTCATGTCATTTGCGAACACTTTAGTTCGCCAGAGAGGACACTGCTGTCCTTCGCTCACACGAGAATCGGGAACACATTTCCCCTCCTCAGCCAATCCCGACCTCCTCCAACCCCTGTCCTCCTATGATTTGTCGAGGTTTTCTGTCCCGAGGAGGCAACGCCATCTGCCACAAGGTGACACGGCGACCCCTCATCACCGGAGGACGATCCACCAATCACGGAAGTCCATCCTCTCTCCATCCAGGCCGACCAACAGCGGACGAAGGACCCGTCACTCTCACACGGGAGAAATCAGTTCATCGGAGAAGGACAGAACCCCCACCCCACTTATACCGACACTCACGTAACGACCAATCAGAGACCACCACCATCAGAACCAATGAAACGAGCTCAACAGGCGAGCTCCAACGGGAAGTCACCGACGGGGTTCCGTGTATCACTTTGCGAACTCACCCGTCGGTGAAGAAGAAGAAAAGGCCATCTTGGGTTTTTACTTCTCATGTGACTGAGCCACGGCGACGTTCGTCTTCGAGAACTTTTTCCGAGAAATTTGGAATACGGTGAGTGAACGGTGTCACTGGGGTCGGATTTTGGCATTGAAATGATCACGCACGTCTGCCAGACTATCCATCCAGAGTGAGAGTGTCAGTGCGGTGAATTTTTGGTGAAGTATTGTGTCAAAGTTGTCCTTCTCGTGGCATCCTTCACGTGCTCCGCATTCGAATTCCCCTTCGCCCTTAGTGTTTGCTCCCTCGAATCACCCCCTCGTCCGATTTAGCCCACCCTCGTGTACTGTTTTATGGTCGCGGTTTCCCTGAGCCTCCCCTTCTTTGTGAATGTAAACGGCGTGGTCCGTATAGTATATATTCCTTCGTGGTCGTGCCCTCCGTGTCTTCTTGACTTCCCGTGTTCCCCTAGATACATTGAGCCTCTCAGAATTGGTTATATTTTGATTGTTTTTTTCTGCGACAAAGTCGCATGTATATTGTATGAATCTTAACGTAAAATATATACGTGCTCTGACACGTGGTTAATTGTATGTCAAGATTGTTTTCGCAGTTGGATTGAAATCAACCCCCCCCCTCCTGAGCTATCCTTATCCCTTGAACACATCCACCTCATCGTAAACTTTTGACTTTTTCGTTTCCAATACATTTTAGGTGCCACCACTTCTTATAAATATCCACGACGGGAGTCGTGGAGGCGCTCAGAACCATATGCGCCTTTGTGTACGGGTTCAAAGTAGACCCATCACAGGAGTAGCCTGATTCTTGAGAATTCGAATGATCTGCACGGATCCATTTTGTACGTGTGTGTGCTATGTATGAGGATGTAATATTATTGCCGCATACTAGACAAAAAGAAGAATTCTATCGAGACTTCGTTGGGTATTTGGTTTGTTCAATGATTGTGGGAAGTATATGTTACGTCACTGCTCCAATTGTCTATCGAGTGAGAAGTTGGTGAGTATCCAATGACCAAACAGAACTTATCCGACGTTTTGTAACCGTGAATATCGGAATATATTTCCTTTGGAAAACTGGGGAAACTATGGTATCCCATTCTTTTATTACCAAAGCATAGTTTAATTTCTTGGGAACTCGAAACAAATTTGGAACCTGCGAATACAGTTGTTTAATTGGACTGTAGTGAAAGCTTTGCATACGTATATGTGTTTAAATGCCCAACATTTTTTTTCAATGAACGGGGGGAAAAGATTCGCTGTGACAGCGAAATCTGATTGTGCCAGGTCCCTTTTGCTGGCGCAACATATTTTTTTCCTGTGACAGAAAAGTATTTGCTATCCCAGCAATCTTGCCCGCCAAGACCGCAGTTGTTCAGAGTGTCGATGCTTTCAGTAAAGCACGGTTGCTGTATGGGAAACGAATATTCAGCAAAACATATTTTGCGTAGGGGAAGGTGTTGTACCTTTGACCGATTGTACCTTTGACTACTTCAGTATCTAGCGTCATCTAGCCACATTGGCTGTAAACGAGTTCACGTAGTTCAAAGCTTGACGACTAAGGACATCTTTGAGCTTATAGCGGATGGTGTTCAATTCGTTCACACGTTTCTGAAAATATTAGTCTGTTTTCATCGGATAAAAGTAAGTATTTCGTCCTTCATGTTTTGTCTCATAATTTTCCAGTGTTTGCTGTATCAACCATGCGAATATGCGTAGGTTCGAGGCAAACTATTCACTCAACGCCGTGTGAAGTTCTGTGAACCTATTCCTAACCTAAAAATGATGGCTGAATTTAGAATGATCACATACCGGTGTGTTGTACTTTTGACCACCTCAAGTGGTTGTTCCTTTGACCAGGTCAAAGGTACAACACTGTTGATTGATATTTTGAGAATGGTGGACATTTTTTTTCTTTTCATTTTTACTCGCTTAAGAGTCATGTTTGTTCTTATTTTAGGTTATTTGAAAGGTCAGTCATGCCAAGGAGCAAGACGGGAATGAAGCAAGAGCCCATTAAGGAGGTATGCAACCTTTGCATACAAAGAATTTATGTCTTCTTTCGGAATTTTTTTCAAAAAAGCATGTTTATCAATCGTTTTGAAATTTAACATCTTCATTATACATATTGTGAGGTATACAAAAAAATTTTTTCCAGTGTTACTTGCACTATTTTGTACGCACTATAGATGGCGCTCGCAGAGGTACGAAAAAGTGGCGTTGACAGGATATCTCCAGCTGGGAACGTCTGAAATCAAAATTTCAAAGAGATTATTATAATATAGCTCATTGGCTATTACGGCATCGTACCGATTTTCTTTGAATTGCATTTTTTTTTCGTTAACCCTTTGCGGCATGGTGGCTATTATCATAGCCACCTCGATGTGTTTTGAGGTTACAGTTAACCAGAGACAATATAACGCTTTTTCCCCCAGTTTTTTCCTCCAATTTGATTTAGATAAGGACTTAGGAAGTATTTGGCATCACGTATACATTGTCAATCGTTCTACAAATTGTGATTTGAATGAATAAACAATGAAAGAAAGCCGTATTCATTGAATAACACAGGCACACAAAAAAAATCGTCATGAACCAGAGGGTAGACCCCACTATCCCTACGTTTTTGAGGTCGCTGGAACCGAATATGACCATGAAAAATTTTTTCAATCGCCCGTTTGCCCTCACCAACCCCTTGATGGGGGTTGAATTTGAAAAATTCGGAAAAATTCAAATGTACGTGTATTTCTATGTTCTTTGGGACGCTGAACCCAAAAATGATAAGGAAAAAGAATTCTAACCCCTCTCTTATCCGCTAGCACCCTCCTATCACCCCCTGATGGGGGTTGAAGTTTAAACTTTCGTAAAAAATTCAAATGTATGTGGATTTCTATGTTTTTTGGGATGCTCAAACCGAAAATGATGACAAATAAGAAATTTCACCCCTCTCTTGCCCGCTAGCACCCTGCTACCACCCCCTGTTGGGGGTTGAATTTTAAACTTCCGTAAGAAATTCGAATCCATGTAGATTTTTATGTTTTTTGGGATGCTGAAACCAAAAATGATGAGAAAAAATGAATTCCATCCTCTCTCACCAGCTAGCACCCTCCTAACGCCTCCTGATGGGGGTTGAATTTCAAATTTTCATAAAAAATGCGAATGTATGTGGATTTCTATGTTTTTTGGGATGCTGGAACCAAAAATGATGAGGACAAAGAATTCCAACCTCTCTCTCACCTGCTAGCACCCTCCTACCACCCCCTGACGAGAGTTGAATTTGAAACTCACGTAAAAAATTCAGATCTGTCGATATTTCCATGTTTTTTGGGACGCTTAAATGAAAAATGATAACAAATAACAAATTAAACTCCTCTGTTACTCGCTAGTATCCCCTTACTACTTCTTCGAAGAGGGTTGAGTTTTGAATTTTCTCACAAAATTTAGATGTATGTGTATTTCTACGTCTTTGAGATGCTGAGACCATGGACGACTGCAATCCACAATATCCACTGACTCGATTACCTCCTCACACTCCTGTACAATTATTCAAAAGAACCTTGTAGAATCCACATGAAAGTCAGTTCTCAGCGAATCACGCTATCAATTCAGGATAAAACAGAAGAACCGAAGCTTTCATGGGCTCAATACTCAACATTCCGGCGATCCAAAGTCAATCACTTGTTGATTCAACAGGTTAAACAGTATCCTATGTTGTAAACGTCAATACTTCATGGGATAGAAATATCAGATGAAATTTGTTATTTGTTATCATTTCTTATTCAAACGTCGCAGAAAACATGGAAATACATATACATTCAAATTTTTCACGTGAGTTCCAAATTCAGCCCCCATCAGGGGGTGGTGGGAGGGAGCTAGCGGGAAAGAGAGGGGCTGAATTCCTATTTTGTTATCATTTTCGGTTTAAACATCCCAAAAAACATAGAAATCCACATACATTGGAATTTTTTACGGAAGTTTAGAATTCAACCCCGATCAGGGGGGTAGGAGGGTGCTAGCGGGTGAGAGAGGGATTTGAATCCTTTTCCCCTATCATTTTTGGTTTCAGCGTCCCAAAAAACAGAGAGATACACGTACATTTGAATTTTTCCGAATTTTTCAAATGCAACCCCCATCAAGGGGTTGGTGAGGGCGAACGGGCGATTGAGAAAACTCTTAGAACTCTTGTGCTATCTGGGACGTGAATTACTCACGCAAAAATGATAATATGTACAGATTTCATAATCCATACAAATATTCCAAAATATTATTATTTTTGTGCGAAATACCATTATAATATTTATTTGAAACTTCATCACTCGAAATTGATTCTCTACGCATGATAGACTTAGGGTTTTCATCGCTACTTCGCAACTAGTTTTTTGTATCTATAATCGAAATATCAATTATTGTAGTACATATTAGTATTGACTGAGATATGTCTATTGTTATTCAATATTGAGTCAAGACAACTGATCCGTGTTAAAGATCGCGTTTGTGTGGCAGGCTAACCGGATTGTGAAAAACTGTCTTCCGCAAATGTTTGTGTGAAAAGGCATCCTTCTCCATCAGTCGTGGAAACGACTAAAGTTCATCTATCACTTATATTTGGTGCACAAGACATATCACTTCATATAACTTCGAAATATGGATGAAATAACTGATATTCCCAGTGATGCTGAATCTATCGATGGGTTGTGTGATGATGATGATATTGAGAATGATTATACTGAATGTGATGGCGAAAGAAATCTTTCTGAAGATCATCCTGACTCAGAAAGTTTTGATGATGATAACATGAAATTCAATGATAATGATTTTATGTGAGCGGGAAAAAGAAAAACCCAAGACGATTCCCCATATACTGAAACCTTCGGTCCAAATATTACAGATGATGTTATCACACCTTTAGACATATTTTTATGTCTGTTCCCCCATGAACTTTTAGATCCAATTGTTGAACAAACAAACCTGTACTTGAGACAGAAGAAAACTGAAGCTGATTCAATAACCAAAGAGGAATTACTAGTGTTTTTCGCTAGAAATATAATGATGGGCGTGAAAAAATCCCCCTCTTACCGCGATTATTGGTCGACAGATCCAAAATTGAATGATCCATTTATATGCAAATTGATGACGGTTAATAGGTTTGGATTCCTTCTGAGTCATTTACACATGGCTGATCACAGTCAAGAACCGAGAAGAGCAGATAAAAATTAGGATAAATTGTATGAGCTCAGACCATTCTTAGATGAATTATCCGAAACTCTCAAGAATTGTTGGAAACCCAGCCAGAACCAATCTAATGATGAATCCATGATCAAGTTCGAAGGCCGTAGCAGTTTGAAGCAGTACATGCCGAACAAGCCCATAAAACGTGGATACAAAGTTTGGACGCGCGCAGATGCATCGCGATACGTGTGCGAGTTTTAGGTATACACAGGTGAAGCTGAAAGTGCTGAAAAGCAATTGGGTGCCCGAGTAGTGAAAGATTTGACGCGTAACTTAGTAGGAAAAAATCATCATGTATTTTTCGATAATTTTTTTACCGGTCTTGATCTCATGATAGATTTGAAAAAAGATAAAGTGCTTGCTTGTGGAACTATTCGTTCCAACAGAAAGGGTTTACCAAAAAGCATTATTCCTGATGAAAAAATGGCGCATGAGCAGTATGAATACCGTACTTGTGGTGCTGGAATTAGCTGGGTGAAGTGGATGGATAAAAGAGCTGTTTTCTTTTTATCCAACCATCATGATCCTTGTGAGGTTACTGTGACAAATCGTACACAAAAAGATGGTACTCTAAAACAAGTAACTTGCCCAGTTATGTGCTCTGACTATCATGAAAATATGGGATATGTTGATAGATCTGATCACCTAATATCAACTTACAAAATTGATGGGAAATCAAAAAAATGGTGGCATCGCATATTTTGGCATTTTTTGGAGGTAGCCATTATAAATGCATTGATCATTCACAATACCAGAAATCCAGCACATCCAATGGCATAAAAAAAATTCAGCTTATTTTTAGTAGATCAATTGGCAAGCCATCGTTCACCCACACCTACGGCAAGAAGATGTCAAAAAACATCTCCATCAAACGTAGTCAGAAAACCTACAGTATCTTTTCAGACAAGACGATCTCAATCATGTCATATGCCCGTATGTGTAAGCGTTCCAAGACGTTGTGCTTTTTGTAGTACAAAGAGTCAACCTTGCAGGACTTCATATACCTGCAGTACTTGCAATGTGCCATTGTGCATAAAACATGATAAAAATTGTTTTCGAAATTACCATGCATGGACATTCTTATACATAAGTTGTAGAACCATAAGATTGAGAACACAAAATTGTGAAACTTAATGCTATAAAGAAAACTGTAGAAACTGAAGAGTTGGAAATGAGAAATGATTGAAAAATTTTTTATGGAAAATTGAGAAATTTGGAATGAATGAAAGAAATATAACAATACGAAATGAGAAAAGAACACAAAATGGAAAAAATTAAGAAATACAAAATAAAAAAAATTGAAGATCAAAAAATTGGAAAAAAATTGAAAAACAAAAAAAAACAAGAAAAAACAAAATGGATTGCCGCTACGTCCACGTTCGTGTCTCTGGAATCAACCAAACGCGGTGACGTTCATTGAAGCCCAAATCTATGAGAATTCATTGTCGAAAAATGAGGTTCTCTAAATGATTGATGAATACATTCCTCTTCCTGATTTTGTTCGATCTTCAAATGTTCATTTCTTCTATTTCTTGTTCATTATTCGGATGAAAAATATTGAATTCCAGAAAAAAGAAGTTGGTCTACGGTGATTGATAAAAAAAAAATGAGTTTACAAGCTTTTTGCGAAATCCCGGTTTCCCAAGTTTTCTAAAGCCATCCGAATTTGCTCTTTGAATTCCTGAAATTTGAGTTTGAATTCGCAATCAACGAACCGAAAGCCCCTCCGTGCATGAAGTTCAGCATGATTACACGATTTTCAAAATTTTCCGTCACCACCTTGAATCTGACATTTTGAATTTCCAAAATCTGGTCCAGATTCGTAATTGGCGACCTGAAAAATCCCTGACACGTATTTTTCAGGGGAATTCCGCAATTTTCAAAGTTTTCGCCGCCATATTGAATCCGCCATTCTGAATTTTGGAAATCTGAGTTCAGATTCGTAATCAGCGACCCGAAAAATCTCCGACACATAAGTTTCAGCGAAATCCCCCAATTTTTAAAATTTTGCGCCGCCATCTTGAACCCGTCATCTTGAATTTTGCAAATCTGCGTTCAGATTCGTAATCAGCGATCCGAAAAATCCCCGACACGTGGATTTCAGCAGAATCCCCTGATTTTTTGAATTTTTCGCCAACATCTTGAAACCGCCATCTTGAATTTTGCGAATCTGCGTTCAGATTCGTAATCAGCAACCCGGAGAACCCCCGACACGTGAGTTTTAGCAAAATTCCGCAATTCTTCAAATTTTCCACCGCCATATCGAATACGCCATTTTGAATTTTGAAAATCTGAGTCCAGATTCGTAATCAGCGACCCGAAAAATCCCCGACACGTGAGTTTCAGCAAAATCCCCCATATTTAAAATTTTTTGCCGCCATCTTGAATCCGCCATCTTGAATTTTGCAAATCTGAGTCCAGATTCGTAATCAGCGACATCAAAAACTCATATATACCAAGTTTCATGAAAAACCGTTCATCTGAAAAACGTATGCCGCAAAAGGTTAATTGACAATTTACTGAGCAATTTTCCCGAAAGAATCGTTTTTTTTCTCAAACGGCCGCCACTTCCTTTCCAATAAAAATTTTCAAATCCCGTACGCTGCCGTAATAGCCAATGAGCTATAGTTTGATAATCTTTTTGAAATTTTGATTTTAGACGTTCCCAGCCGGAGATATCCTGTCAACGCCACTTTTTCGTACCTCTACGAGCGCCATCTATAGTGCGTACGAAATAGTGCAAATAACAATGAAAAAAATTCTTTTGTATACCTCACAATGTGTATAATAAAGATGTCAAATTTCAAAACGATTGATAAACATGCTTTTTAAAAAAAAATTCCGAAAGAAGACATAAATTTCCTTCATGTAAAGGTTGCATACCCCCTTAATAAAGGAGACATGGAAAAGGCAATGAATTTAATTATTGAAAAAAAGATGAGATTCGGGGAGACTTCAAAACACTTTAATTCGAAAAAGCCTACGATTATTTTCCATTTGAAAAAATTGAAGCAGGCAAATGTGGAAAATCATTCTCACAATATTCCGAAACCGAAAAAAGTTTTCACAGACAACGAAGATGAGAGCCTGGCCAATTATTCGGTGACAGCAGCCAGTATGCATTATGGATTACCCAAAGACCAGGTAAGGCGTTTGGCGTATAATTTTTCTGTAGCGAACAAGGAAAAAGTCGACAATTCATGAATTACTAATCAATGTGCTAGAAAGCAATGGCTTAGAGATTTTCGAAAAAAATTCCATGGAACACTTTCGCTTCGACAACCTCAATCTACAAGTTTGGCAAGAGCTACAGCTTTCAATAAAGAAACCGTTGCATCTATGTTCAATAATTACAAGCAAGTCCTTGAACGTCACTCATTCCAACCATCTGAGATTTGGAACACCGATGAAACAGGGATAACCACGGTCCATGTGCCTTCAAAAGTTTTTGGCCCTAAAGGTAAGAAACAAGTTGGTGGGATGACGTCAGGTGACAGAGGGACTCTTGTAACAATGATCTGTGCAGTTAGTGCCTCTGGTAACAGTGTTCCCCCACTGTTTATATTTCCTAGGGTGAATTATAAACCATTTATGCTGATTGGTGCGCCAATTGGTTCAATCGGGGCAGCAAAAAACTCTGTTTGGTCGAATGATTCAACCTTTCTCCAGTTCTTCAAGCACTTCATTGACCATGTTCGTCCTACTCCCCAAAAGCCTGTACTATTGCTGATGGACAATTACGATACACATGTCAATATTCCAATAATTGATTTAGCTCGAGAACATGGTGTGATCATAATGACATTTCACCCACATACGAATCACAAAATGCAGCCTCTCGACGAAAGTGTGTTCGGTACTTTTGAAACCTTCTATAATCGAGCCATGAACAACTGGATGCTATCACCAGGTAACGCTGGAAAGGCCGTTACGATATATGAAATAGCCAGCCTTGCTGGTATTGCCTATACGCAGGCGTTCACTCCAAACAATATTATAAAAGGGTTCAAGGTTTCTGGTTTCGTGCCCCTGAACGATAATATCTTCACTGAAGAAGATTTCCTGTCATCAGCAGTAACAGACCGACCAATGGCCCAGGAGACTCTGCCAACACCTGAAATAAGTGTACGCTCAAACCAGATTCAAACTGATATCAGCTCTGCGACCGTCAGTGACACCCAAAGAGCCCAACCTTAGATGTCTGAGATTGTGAGACCTTTTCCTAAAGCACCGGAAAGAGAATCCACAGGTAGAGGACGACCAAGAGGGAAGTCTCGAATAATCACAGATTCACCTGAAAAAAAGGCCATACAATCCAAAGGAAAGTCTAAATGTTTGAAGGACGAGTCTGCTGAAAAATCTAAGAAAATAAAGCGACAACATAAAAAAAAAGACTGGCCCCCAAAAAAACAAATTGAAAAAGAGAATTTTTATTGAAGATGACAGCTCTGAGACTGAAATCTCCATTCCTTCTTGTGAGAGTGATTCTAATATCAGTGAAAAAATAGATGAAGAGTTTGTAGTGAAGAGAGATCTGGAACTTGGTTACATAAATTTAGAAGTGGGAGATTTTGTGTTGATAAATCTAACAACAAAGAAAACATTCAAGTTTTTTATTGCCAAGATATGTTTGATACTGGACGATGGATTGAAGATTCAGTTTTTGAAGAAAGTTCCTGGAACATCTGAATTTGTTACGGACCATGTCACCATGTATGACGTACAACAGGAAGATGTGAAGGCTGAGCTCCCAAATCCCACAGCTGCCGGAGAATCAATCCGATTGAAGGAGAGTTCAATTTTCCCTACTGATTTCGGCAAATACAAAATTGGATAAACTGGCAAAATGATATATAAGATTGAATGCCGTAATGTTTTTGTGATATCTAAGATGCAATGTCGTAGTTTTTTTTATCCTTCAAATATGATTCACTGTACAGGTTGGTTGAAAAGTTTCTGCGCTCGAAATAAAAGAATACTGTTTTTGTTACGGAATATATTTTTTTATTCAATATAATCTCCTAGAAGCTCAATACACTTGTTCCAATGATCTTCCGATAATTTTATCCCATCCTTATAATGGTTTTCCGGAAGCTCTGCAAAATAACCGTCTACGGCTGCTATGGCCTCTTCATTCGACGAAAAATGCTTTCCACGAAGGAATTGTTTGAGATATCTGAAGAGATAGTAGTCGCTAGGAGCCAAATCTAGCGAATACGGTGGATGTTCAAGCAATTCGTACTTGAGTTCTTTGAATTTAGCCATCGTCAAAACACTTTTGTGAGCAGGTGCATTATCTTGATGAAAAATGATTTTTGTCTTCTTTAAACTAGGTCTTTTCTCACGAATTTTTTCATCCAGCTGATCCAAAAGGCTGCAGTAATATTCTGAGTTGATTGTTCTACGTTTCTGAAGATAATCAATGAACAAAATTCCTCTTGCATCCCAAAAAACTGATGCCATAACCTTCTTTGCTGATCGTTGTGACTTCACCTGCTTTGGAGCTGAACAACCAGCTTCGGTCCACTGTAAACGTTCTTTTTTCAATTTAGGATCATGGTGGTAGATCCAAGTCTCATCCATAGTTATGAAACGACGCAAGAAGTCGGTTTTATTCTGCTTAAAACGCTCCAAATTACCCTGAGAAATTTGTTTTCGATCCAGTTTTTGTTGAATTGTTAACGTGTGCGGCACTAACTTTCCAAACAGTTTTTTCATACGTAATTTTTCATGTAAAATATGGAGTACTCGTTCGTCTGAGATGTCTATGGCATTAGCAATTTCACGCTTAGTCAAACTTGGATCTTCACTAACCATATTATGTACATGCTCAATGATTTCTGCTGTGGTTGCAGTTTTTGGTCGTCCTTCGCGTGGATCGTCTTCAAGGCTAGTACGACCACGTTTAAATTCACCAGCCCAAAAGTCAACGGTGCGTTTCAAAGGTGAGGACTCCTTATACACTTCTAACAATTGTTCATAAATTTCCTTCGCTTTTAAACCCTTCAAAACAAAGAATCTAATGACTGCACGATATTCAATTTTTTCCATATTAAGAAAAATCAATGACACGTCAACTTCAAATGGCTTGTAAACAAAGAATGAATTGACAGAATGACTTGTAACTTCGCATGTGTTCTCAGGACAGATATACCAACTTGAGAAAAAAAAAGTTTTGAGCTAGCAGTGCTATCTCTTGGTGAGCGCAGGAACTTTTCAACCAACCTGTATTTATGTTCATTAACACTGTTTGGAATAATATCTACATAGCCCATTTAGAGGCACTGAGTCTCATCTTTTTATTAAAGAATGTAATTGAATTAAGAGTAACAAAACTCTTCATGTAATTGCATGAAATTGAATTTTTTTTACTGCAATAACTGTGTTGATTTATAACCTGGTCAAAGGTACAATACCTCCTGGTCAAAGGTACAACATATGGTTGTACCTTTGACCATGTGGTAAGCTAATTTTTGAGAATCATAAAACGTAAGAAGCAGTTGAATAAGACTTCCCGTGAATTTTGTGTAAATGCTCAGAGACTGAAGTTTGACATGGTATGGTGCAGAATTGGATTCATGTTGTTGTTAAAAATACAGAAATGTGAATGTCCAAAGTGGTCAAAGGTACACACCTTCCCCTATCATATTGGAGATTGTGCTAGTCCAGCAAAAAATTTGCTGTTTTAGTCATTCATGTTGGTCTCTCGGCAATTCAGTTAATTGTGGGCACGAATTTTTGATTTCCTGGCTCAGAAAACTTTTTCGCCCGTGAAGTTTTTTTATACTGTGCAGCAGTTTTACGATTGATAAATATCGCCAATATCGTTGTTACTATCTCAAAATCAACCATGTGTCAAATCGTGAGTGTCATTATTCATGCATCTTGTGAAAATATGACGATTATGAGGTTATTTGTATGAAAAAAATTGCTTTCTAGGAGGACATATCTCCTTTATTCAATTAGATTCGACATCAATCTTCACACTTTCGTTGAAGAGGGGAGGATGGGTGAGCTGAATAATATACGACTTGTTCAGAGATCATTTTTGTTTCATGATTTTTGCTATCGTTTTCTCTTCATTTTTGTGGATTTTGGACAAGGGGGTGGGACCCCCCTCCCCCCATAATCCTTATTGACCCACTTGTGTGACTCACTGTATCGTGAAAACCATGATGTGCTGATTTCGCGTTTACATCATATAAAATCATATGTGTTTGACGTTTTCTGCTACCCTTCCTACGTTCGAATTTTCATCCAAAGTTAAAATCAACTTAGAACAGTAAATTTCTGCATGAATCATCAAAAAGCCACTAATTTTCTCCCACAATCTTGTGGAGCGAAGTTTGGACTTTGAAAATTGAATGGAAAACTGCACTGCCTCTCAGTGATAATTGAATTCGAAATGAGTTCAATTTTTGTACTAAAAAAACTTATCGATCCGGAGATGAAAAAAAATATGACCTCCAATCATGCTCGAGGTTAATTCATATTTTTTCTCAAATCTATGTACTCTTCTTGATATGTGGTAAAAATTTCATAGAGACATCTCAATTAGAACCCAAAATATGAATATTTTCCAATGAATGTTGCATCATAGGAACCAATTCTTGGAAATTCGATTGAAGCAGATTTTCGAAATTCCAGAGTTCGATATTCCAGAAACTATAAATCCTGGAGAGCTAGAATTTTACACGGGTTGTTAACTCGGTAATAGTAAATTCACCGAATTTCATCGAAATCCAAGATGGTGGGTGATCGACCTGCCTGAATTGATATGGAATGACTCTGCAGAAAGTGTGAAGAATTAGGTACACTGGGAGAGAAAAATCCTCATGTGAGGAAATATCGAACTGGCCGAAGCAAATCCGATATTTGCTTGATTGGAGAAGGGTGTCATCAAGCAGCAGAAACATTCCTGCAGTTTCAAATTCTAATATGTATATAATACTACAGGCCCGTCTTTCATTGCTCGAAGGCCCTGGGCCTCCTTAGGATGAAGGTCCATTCAAGGAGACGTAAAATCTTGAAATTTTTTGAAAACCACTCCAACATTGATCATTATGATTTTGCTTCAAAATAAGTATTAGCTGAATTGCCACTTTTTTCTATATCTAGAATTTTTTCACCGTTCACTATAATAAACGGTAAGTATTCTTTAATATATACAATACATATGTATATGCGTGCGTGTGTATCTACATACTATAAGTGAGTATATTTTTTAATTTACGCGCAATTAGCTTGGCGCCAAGAATTTCATATTGACACACACGCGCGGAGAATATTGGTCTGCCCAATACCAATTCGGGCCGCTGGTAAACATGTTTAAACAAGTGACTGTTCAACAAAAGTATCAGACTGTTTTTTGTTTTCGCAATTCTACGGCAACAACGTGTTGTAAGTTACACACCGCTAAAGCTGCGAGATATTTTTTTCAGTTCAATGATTCGTGTTTGTGTTTGTTGATTTTGAATATTACAATGCAGCGAATTCATCCCAGTGGGGCAGCAAAAAGAAAAAGAGCTAAAGAAGAACAAATTCAAATTTCAAAGTTGCCGAAGATAACTAATTTTATTAATGTTCAAAGTGTTCAAGAAGCAGGTAAAACTAATAAGTAGAAAGGTTCATTTATTATATTGATTGAATTATTGCCGGAATTCCTTTATAGATATTGCTGCAAGCGTATCTAATGAGCATGGGTCAATTGACGAGACGGAACATTCGGAATCCAATGATGTAACATTATTTCCTTTCCCCGAGAATTCGGAGATTTTAAATCATAAGTGTACAGATACATTTTGTTTTCAAATATCAAATTATCATTTACATGAGGTTTTGAAGTGATAGTGTAAAAAATCTATTTTATCTACAAAAATTGAAGAGAAAAAAAAATTTATATGGATGTGGAATCCGGACGATTCAACCGGGGTTTATTATTGCTCGAGTGAAGCATGAATTGACATGCATGCGGTGTGCAAGTGTGTAAGTGCAAGAAAAAGAGGTTCAAGGCACAGACCATGTTCATACTCTCACCCGTTCAAATTGACTGTTATATGCACTAAACGTACTGAATTTTCACAACAGAAAGATAAATAAGAAAAAAGGTGTCTCGGACTTCTCTTTTATTTTCACGTGTGCAGTGAGGATCGTATACTAAACATTGATTAAAATCGATAAAAAAAAACTTTTTGCTAAAAAAATTTTGAATTTACTCAACACTTTTTTTCGAAATTATTTATTGCATCATTACGACTATTATACATAATATTATTATTTAAATTTTAATTTGTATTAAAATGTTAAATATCAATCAAATTTTATATTTCATACCAACAGATGAGTCTGAGAATATCAGTACAATTACAGAATATTCAACAGACTTAGCATCCTGGAAAGAAATCAACGAAGATTTACGAAACTATTGCCTGCAAAAAGATCCATCTGTTTTTCATGATAAGAATGTTGAATATACAAAATCAGCTCGAATTTATGACGAAAATGAGAAACAGAAAATAAGATTTTTTCATTCATCTCTTTTTTATCGTAATTTGCACAATGGAGAAACAGTAGAACGCGACTGGCTTTCTTATTCTCCATCGACCGGTAATATTTATTGTTTTATTTGCCGTTTATTTTCAAATGAACGAAATCAATCTGCGGTTTTTGGATTCAATGACTGGAAGCATCCAGAGCGTATTATTGACCACGAAGAGAGTCGATCTCATGAAGTATCTTTAATAACGTACTCTAAAAGAAGAAAAAACTTAAATTTAATAAATAAACAAATGACGCTTCAATTAAATAATGAAAAAAATTACTGGACACAAGTTCTTCGTAGAATCACTGATGTTATCAAGCTTCTTGCTCCAAGAGGTCTGGCTTTTCGAGGCAGTAATCAAATATTTGGGTCAACACAGAATGGAAACTATTTAGGAATTTTAGAACTTTTAAGCGAATACGATAGTTTCTTAAAAGATCATATTAAGACTTACGGAAATAAAGGACACGAAATAACACCTTATTTATCTGCGAATATTTGCGAAGAATTTATTGAATTGATGGAAAAACAAGTATTTTCTTATATTATCAACGAATTAAAAAAATCGAAATATTACTCGATTTGTGTTGATTCTACGCCCGATGTTTCACATACAGATCAGTCAGTTTTCGTAGTTCGCTATACAACTGATGAAGGTCCCATCGAGCGCTTTTTATTATTTATTCCCATTGAGCAACACAAGTGTGAGTATTTGAGTGAAGTCGTTCTTAGTTTTCTACATGAACATAAAATCGATATTCGAGACTGCAGAGGACAGTCATATGATAATGCCTCTAATATGTCAGGACAATACTCAGGCTTGCAAGCGAGAATCAGAGAAATTAACAAATATGCTACTTACATTCCTTGCGCCGGGCATTCTTTAAATTTAGTTGGCACTAAAGCAGCTGAGTGTGTTCCGGGAGTCGTAGCTTATTTTGATTTAGTGCAAAGATTGTATACATTTTTTTCATTATCAACTAATAGATGGCAACAACTTTTGTCTGCTTTAGGACCGGAAAATAAAACCCTAAAATGTCTTTCGACTACTCGATGGTCAGCTCGTTGCGATGCCATAACGGTTATGATAAAATATGTACAGTTCTCGAAAGAATGATACAAGATCAAAACACAGCTGAAGATACGAAATGCGAAGCGCAGTCATTGTTTAAAAAATTAAAAAAATTTGAAAATATATTTTTAACTATTGTGTGGAACGATCTTTTGAGTCGTATAAACGATGTTAATGTAACTTTACAACAAAAAAACATGAATTTACAAGTAGTTACTCACCTATTAGCATCTTTAAATTCGTATTTGAATGATACTAGAGATAAGTTTGATAATTTTCTAGTAAAAGCTAAAAATTTCACGGTATTAAGTGAAGATTCCTGCAATCAAAGAATAAAAAAAAAAAAGAGTACCAGACTAAGTTGATTCGATGGACCTCGCGAGGAACAACTTCTTCATTCCGATGATAAATTAAGAATCGAAATTTTTTTACCTATTATTGACTCTATTTGTACTGATTTGAGAAAAAGACAAAAAGTTTACGATGAATTGAATGAAAATTTCACATTTTTTACGACGCTCCAAAAAATCAATACCAAACAAATCGAGGACGCTTGTGAAAACTTGGCAAATATCTATGATAAAGATATCACAGCGGAGAATTTGATTTCTGAATGTTTACATTTTGAACGTTATTTAAACGGAACTTGTAACGATGATGAGGTATTACTAATTCCTGAGTTGTTTGATAAAATTAAAAAAGATTGTATTAGTTCTACTGTTCCTAATATTGAAATTTGTTTACGCATATATTTAAGTTTGATGATAACTAATTGTACTGGCGAGCGCTCATTTTCTTATTTGAAATTTTTAAAAAGCGATATAAGAAATTCAATGACTGAGTCAAGGCTAAACAATTTCTCTATCATGTGCAGATCAGATTTATTAAAAGAAATAGATTTCAATGATTTGATTGATGACTTTTTGGCTCAAAAATGTCGTAAAAAACTGTTCAATCAGAGTAAAAAATAAATTTGAAAACGAATATATATATATATATATATATGTATTCATTAGTTTCATTTTTAAAATAACTTGATTTCATTTCGTTGAAGTAACCTTCTAGAAAAAAAAAAATACAAAAATCTTAACGATTCTCTACACGGAAAAAAATACTCCGGTTAATATATGGACAGCAAGAATTACTGCTATTTCAACCGGAATTCTAGTTAAATGAATCAAGTCTCCGGCAAATTTGACAAGGGCTCCGGTAAATTTAACAAGAATTCCAGTAAAAGTCACAGATATTCCTTGCTGTCCATATAGTAACCGGAATTCTGGTAAAATTAACAGTTCATTTTTTTCCGTGTACAAAGAGGCCCCCCTTTGCAGGAGGCCCTGGGCTCGGGCCCGGTGTGCCCTGCCTTAAAGACGGCCCTGCAATACTACACGGAAAAAAATGACTCCACTGTAATAGAAAGAAACATATGGCTGATGGAATATAGCCAGACTCACAATAAATTCATTTATAACTGCAAGAAGGAATAATTATAACGCATTAACCGTTTAGCTGTCATTCACGACAAATTTAAAAAACGTATTTATCACTGTAATGCAGTTTATCAATCATGAACATACAGCATAATTCTAAGTGGCTCCTATTATTATATGACTCGCACAGCTTCCTTGTTTGGGAACTACACCTAAACGAGGATAGCTAATGTTTGAATGTTTCTTTGGTTTCTACCACTTTACTCCAGTAATACACGAAGATTGTATCGCGAAATGTTCCGTTCTCATATGTCGATATCTCAGCTCTACATGGATGGAATGTCGCACCGAGAAAAAAAGCATACTGCAGAAGTATTGACGCACTAAAGTTTCTAATGCATTTGTCATAACGTGCTTCCAACGCTCGGTACCCATGCTTAGAAAGCATGTGACACATACCCAAAAAGCATGGTCTCGTGCGTTAACTGCATAAGTCCCGAGCGTTAAAAGTACGTTGTAACAAATGCGTTGGAAGCATTGAAGTGTGTCATGCTTCTAAAGCATGCTTTTCCTCTCGGCGCGTCAAAGACATTACAATCGAAAGTTTATTTTCATGTTACTTGATCAAACTTATTATTAAACTTTGAATATATTGAATAAATTTCAAGATATTCGTGAATTGAAGTTCCTTCGAGGTTAAGTATTTCGTTGGTCGTTATGTGAAAACTGAGACATCACGAATCATGGAAAAATAAAAATATGTTGTGGAAGTTTGAATCGTTTATAGAAACGAAACGAAAATTCAAACTCGCAAAATGTGATAAATCACCGTCGTTTATCTTCTCGATTTGACTCCTTGGAACTGGAAATATCGTTCAAAGATTCCCTGCAAGATTTTTTTATCTTTAACAGCTGAATATTGTGTTATTCGATTATTAATTCGTTCCAATAAACGACCCCAACTTCAGCAAAATGGGAAAATATAATCTAGAAATAAACCTCGTTCACCAATATTTCGGAATTCATCGAATCCATTCGAAATATGTGGAATCCTGCGAGCAGTATAGGAATAAGCTTTCGATTAGGAGTACAGAAGCTTTTGGCTCGAAGTATGACATTCCAAATCGAGGTTATGCTAAGCATCTAAAAATTGGAGTTTATTTTGAAATTCAGTTCATGATTATGTTAACTTTTCAATTATGATATGATATTAACGTTTTGATATTGGAAAATATAATTTCAAAATATCCAGAGTCAAGCCAACTGATAGCGTTTTGGCACGATGGAAGAATGCTGCAAACAGAATGTTTATATTCCAGTGGAAATTCATGACCACCTCCCACATAGCGATAGAAGTTAGGCAGTTCCAAAAGTATTCTAAAAAACATCTTCAAGATGTCTTATGCAACATGGAAAGAACAAGATTTGAGAATGATTCGTTCTTTAGAAAGAATCTTTCTCAAATTGTTCTTTTCATATTGCATGAAATATCTTAAACGTCTCTTCCAGAATACTTTGGAAAATGCATAACCCCTACTGCCATGTGAGCTCACTTGGGAACACCAGTGAAAAATTCTATCTGTTACAGCTACAGTAGTTAGCTAGACTGTGCAGATAATTGTGTTTAGGTGTCGCACCCATACAATCCAGCCGCTCTTTTGGAGTGAAAATATAGACGTCATCGCTGAATATTTCGGTAGTTGAAACTATATTTCATCAGCAATAAAGTTTATTTGCTACAGCTGAACTTCTATCTCAACGGAATCCAGTGATACCATTTAGCTGGGATACCAAGAAATCTTCGTAATGAACCTAAACATTTTTTTCCGTGTATGACGTGGAGGAAATTTTTTCACGCTGAATACATATTCGTTTGGAAAAACACACAGAAAAAAAAAACAAGCATGAGCAGGTATGTCTATGGCTGAACTGACATTTCCTCTGTGTAATTCAGTACACCCTGTGTCTTAGTGTTCTTCAAACGTTTTGACACGCAGAAAAAAATTACCTACGATATTGCTACATTTTATCGCAAAGTAGGGACAAACTTACAGGGTGAGATTGTGTATCATATTCTATCATCAAAATTACTATACTTTCTAGTGAAGAGTGATAGGCTTATGTTATTGAATGATAGAAAGTATAGTAACTTGAATGACAACCCAGGAAGCACAAATAGATCAGGAAGAATCCATAAAGACCTCCCTACATTTCAGAAAGCATGCTATTTGAATCCCGTGAATCATCCGAATCCTTTCAAGAAGAAGTCCAAACGGAACCCCGTCATGTCAGTTTAGAATGATGTCCTGAGAGAATCCTTTTTTCCATCGGAAAACATGCTTCCAGTCATGTTGAACATTCCTTTTGATAACCAAAAAGAATATTTTCTGTTATTCTATTGCATACTTCTTGTTGTCAAAAGAAATAGTATTTGTTATCAAAGGGGACAGTATTCGTTATCAAAGGGGACAGTATTCGTTATCAAAGGGGACAGTATTCGTTATCAACAGAGACAGTAGTACTCAGTAAAAAAAACCTTTTTCTTTTATTTGGAATGGTTTTTTTACATCAGAAGAAATATTCGGAACCTCGAAGACGGATTCGAACATCACTTATCTGAAAAGGGCGTTTAGAACCTGAAATGAATCAATGACTGAGAAGCAAATATGCTTCAGAAACAGAAGATTTAAATATTCACAAATTTGTATGTGAATGAAGTATGAATAATCAATATTTAGTTATCTTTATTGTTCGTGAAAAATATTGTATTTTCGAATAAACTTGAAACTGTTGATACGCTGGATACATCTTATAAATCCGATAGTAAATGGATAATCGGTTCCTCGATTTGCGATGTGAATGATACACATCAAATCAGTATGCTGTAGACAGTATTTTGTACAACCACAAGTTTGTATACATTTTTTCCTACATTCATTTAAACCTGCATTATCGTCTCAAAAGTACTCACTTCTCATCATCACTTCCAGTGGACTTGAAATGTACTAAGGGAATCCTAATCACACCGTTCCATCCATGTCTGATGTTCCATCGAATCCATCAAATTCCAAGGGTCTTCTAATGCCTTTGTCTTCAAAATTCTCCTGAACTTGAATTTTTTCATTCAAAGTATTCACTCTTCGTCATCGTTGTCAGTGAACTTGGGAATTCATTGAAAGAAGATCCCGACCTGATCGATTCACCTGTGCGTTTGTATCCCTCCGAATACATCTAATTCCACCGTATGAAATAGTATCACCAACAATATCTCATTGAACTTGTGAAAAATTGAAGTTTCAAAAGTGTTACTTTCATGGAGTTTTTTGAATACAAATGAATCCCATTTCCTAGTCTCCAGAAACATTTAGCAGATTAGAGTTATCAACACTAAGTTCGAATGTTTTTCCTATCGACCTAAATCGACTCCACGGCAGTGTTGCGATATTTGTTGGGCTGGGAAATCGCAGCTTGGTCACGTGACTACATTTCGCACTAATACATGTAAGCGCTCTTGTCGGTGAGCGGTTCACCGATAATAGTGCTCACATGTGTGAGTGCGAAATGTAGTCACGTGACCAAGCTGCAATTTCCCAGCTCGACGAATATCGCAACACTGCTCCACGGAATTCATCTAAGAACCTGAATATAACTGATGATCTATTAAAACATGTTACATCTTCAGGTTATAGACAGTACAGAATGCATAAGGTTAAGACCAAAGAAAATTAAATTTATGTCTATTTAAAAAGCTCCATGAGCGTAACACTTTTGAATCTATCATTTTTTACAAGTTGTAAGTACATTCCAAATCACAAAGTTATCCAATAAGTAAGAGTAACGGTTGTCAATAAGATATTATTGGTAACACTATTTCATACGGTGCGATAGGTACAGCGGTGGAGGAGAATTTGTATTTGGAGGAATACAAACGCACAGATGAATCGATCAGATCGGGGTCTTCTCTCAATGAATTCCCAAGTCCACTGACAACGATGACAAAGAGTGAATACTTTGAATGGAAAAATTCAAGTTTGGAGGGATTTTGAAGACGTTCGCATTAGAAGACCCTTGAAATTCGATGGATTCGATGGAACATTAGACATGGATGAAACGGTGTGATTAGGATTCCCTTAGTACATTTCAAGTCCACTAAAAGTGATGATAAGAAGTGAATACTTTTAAGACGGTAATTCAAGGTTCAGTGAATGTAGCAAACAATGTATACAAACCTATCCCGTACAGCACCGGACATTTCTACGTCGCCTCTACGTTGCCTCCACGTGGAATCTTCGTTCTATCCACATCCACCATTTATCCACGTGGAGTCTACGGAGATGCGACGTAGAAATCCGTGGATATGCTGTTAGGGATGGTTGTATAAAATACTGTCTACACCATGCTGATTCAATGTGTATCATTTATATTGCAAATTGAGAACCCGATTATCCATTTACTATCGGATTTATAAGACGTATCCAGCGTATCAACAGTTTCAAGTTTATTTGAAAATACAATATTTTTCACGAACAACAAAGATTACTAAATATTGATTATTCATACTTCATTCTCATACAAATTCGTAAATATTTCAATCTTCTGTTTCTGAAGCATATTTGCTTCTCAGTCATTGGTTCATTCCGGGTTTTAAACGCCCTTTTCAGATGAATCATGTTCGAACCCGTCTTCGAGGTTCCGAATATTTCTTCTGATGTAAAAACAACTATTCCAAATAAAAAAAAGGTTTTTTTCACTGACTACTATTGTCTCTGTTGATAACGAATATTGCCCCTTTTGATAACAAATATTATCCTCTGATAACAAGAAGTACGCAATTGAGTAACAGAAATTATTCTTTTTGGTTACCAAAAATTCTTCACACTTTCTGCAATATCATACAGGGTGAGGCATTTATCTTGATGTATTTACCTTCATGAAGGATGATCAGAGATTATGGCGAGTATAAGATTCAGCACTATAAGCATCACGTCCCAAACAGCGTAGCAGCCCTTGATGTACTCATAAAGAATTCATTATCAATTCTCATAGTCTCAAAGGTATTCATTATCAACTCATCCTGAACTGTTGTGCTGTCTGGGTTATCTCTCACCCCACCCCCTCCCCCACAGCACCACGGTCCCAGAAGAATTCATAAAGAATTCTCATTGAACTGATTGTATTCTTTAAGGATACTTCGGGCACTGTGGTGCTGTGAGGGCCAAGTTCCTGTCAATCATGAAGTAAGTGAACATTATTTTTCAAAATAAATTAACGTTCACTTCACGTACTCAGAAATCATTCATACATTCCACATAGCACACAAAGAATTCTTTTGATTTGGAAATTGAACGTTTCCAGGAGTGAACATGAAGTCATTTGTTCGGACAAAATCCTGGAAGAATTTTATTCGCAATTTTGTGAGACAATTCTTCGTGTATCATTCAGCAAAGGGGATGGAGTAACTCCCTGGAAACCCTCTCTGGACTCTCTCTCTCTCTCTCCCTCTGGTTGTTTTTTGTTTCACCTCATACCACTTTTCCTTATGAGAGAATAAATATTCACGGTAGAGGATTAGTTTTTTCCCTTCGAATACTATTTGTCATACCTTTGATAAAATACACGGAATAAGGTTATACGATCAGCGTCATCGGTACAACCATGAATTGGATTGCTTCCATTACCATACTTCATTCCATACCACGTTTCATCATGCGAAAAGATGAGATTATCATATGAAAAACAGTCTTTCTTCCCTCCCATACTATTCCTTGGATGGTAAGCCATACAGTCTCGGAGTATGGGAAAAAAACTCTCCTCGTCCCCATACTTTATTCTATACCTCTTCCTGGCCTCAGAAATAGTATGGGATTGAAGTATCGGAAACGGCCTATGGCGAGATAGCCCCTATACTATGGCACAGAATCTGGGCAAGACATTGGGCCAGACTCTGTCCCAGACTCTCGTCCATACTATTTTTTTCCACGCGGGAAGCTATGGGAAAGATCCAAAAGTGTGGAAAATGGGTGCCACATGAATTGAATGAAAGACAGATGGACAATCGGAAAAACATTTGTGACATTTCGCTTCACAGACATGAAAGAAGTCAGTTTTGCATCGAATTGTTACCGGCGATGAAAAATTGATTCATTTCAAGAATCCTGAATGGAGAAAATCATGGGTTATCAGCCATCAACATCGACTGCAGAACCAGATGAATTCAGCAAGAAGGCAATGCTCTGTGTTTGGTGGGACCAAAAAGGTGTGGTGTATCATGAAGTTTTAAAACCTAGCGAAACTGTTAATACTAATCACTCCAGACAACAAATGATCAATTTGAATCATCCATTGATCGAAAAAAGACCTGAATGGGCCAGAAGACACGGCAAAGTAATTTTTTTACACGACGATGCACCTGCACACAGAGCGAAATCGGTTCAGGATACAATCGAAGCACTTGGCTGGGAGCTGCTACCTCATCCGTCGTATTCACCAGACTTGGCCCCTTCCGACTAACATTTGTTTTCATCGATGGGACACGCATTGGCTGAGCAGGACTTCGATCGCTACGAAGAAGTCGAAAATTGGGTGTCTGATTGGTTCGCTCTAAAAGACGAATATTTCTATTGGCGTGGTATCCACTATTTGCCAGGAAGGTGGTCAAAATGTGTAGAAAGCAATGGTCAATACTTTGAATAAATTTTTTTTACTCTCCCATTCGTAATTAGTGTTTCATTTTCATGAAAAAAAACGCTCTTTCCATACCAGTACAACTGGTAAATCCAAGTAAGTCCTTCAGAAAGTATTCAATTTGTAAAAGAATGCCGCCTAATATCGAATTTAATATAGGAATATGATATTTCATGAAGAATTCCGTAATAAATTGTACAATTTTTCTAACAGTAAACAATAACAATCGCAGTCGATATAAAAAATACATTTTCCATGACAATGGGGAGAGATGATCTTGTTTACTGCTTTGGATTCGGATCTCAAAGATAATTCCAATTCACTGAACATATCTCTGTGAGAACGTATTCTGTGAATTGGATTGATTCAGATGTTTATATTCTTCAGAATTGAAAACATTTGTTCGGATATCGCTCTGAAAAAAATGATGAGTTGAAATAAAAAAACGAATAGGTTCATTGATCTCAACCATGTGTATATGGACAAATGGCCCAATGATGGACAAATAGCCCAATGATGGACCAAGCCTGGCACAAAATCTGCCGAGACTTGTCTTGAACAATTTACCAAACTTCGCCCAGGCCTGGGAATGATCAGATCAGGACAAGCTTGGGCCAGTGGTTTCGCCAGGCCCGGTTCAATTCATTCACCAAGCATCAGCCAATGCTTCTTCGATCGCAGATATGAATGAAAAAAGTAATTGATTCATATTCCAGTTCATGACTTCCTCCCTCAGAATACCGTACATGAATTATCTCAAAACATAAAATATCGAGGAACGTTCTTAAAAACCAGTTGATCTCCGTGTATGATTACATCTAAAAGTATCCTATTACCATCGAGTGAAGTCCTATCCTCACTTAGATCAATAAAATCTCGCTTGGTGTGTGAAACTAGTTTGTAGAATGGATTATGTTGAAGATGTAGTATTCGTGCCAATAATTTTTTTTTATTGGTTTAAAGCTAGAGAACTTTGATATCAATGAGTTAATTCTTGAATCCCGAGAAATAACTTCCTGAATACTATTGAATGACGGAATTCCTTTGATTGGGAGGAACCTTCATTGATTGAAGGACTTTTTTGTCTCAGTGTGAGAGCAGAAACATGTAACACATGAGCTGAAAGGTCCCGGGCCTGACACATAGATGGCGTGAATTTTACTGCATCCACCTGTTCTTCAGTTAGTACTCACCTTCAAAAGACAGCTGTCAAAATTTCATGATATTCTACTCATTAGTCTGTGAGTTATTGCACCGAAAGTGACGCTACTTTTGTTATTTTTGAAACAATGGATCAAGAACAATTTCGTGTTTCACCCACATAGCAACAGAGGTTATGTCGTTCCAAAAGTATTCTAAAAGATATCTTCAAGATGTCTTATGCAACATGAAAAGAACGATGTGAGAAAGATTTGTTCTTGAGAAAGGATCTTTCTTAAATTCTCCTTTTTATGTTGCATAAGACATCTCGAAGATATCTTTTAGAATACTTTTGGAACGACATAGCCTCTGTTCCTATGTGGGTTAATTTTATACTGCTTCTTGATGAGAAAAGAAACCGTTCAAGCAAGGCAATTGTATGAAAAGTGTTATGGGGACTCCGCTCCATCAGAAACCACAATAAAACGTTGGTTTGATGACTTCAAACGTGGTCGTAGAGACACCGATGATGCAGAACGCAGTGAACGTCCAAATGAGGTGGTAACGCCAAAAAACATCAAATAAATCCACAAAATTGTTTCGAATGATCGAAAAGTGAAGTTGCGTGAGTTAGCTGACATTGTAAAAATATCAAAAGAACGTGTTGGCTCTATATTGCATGAGCATTCAACTATGAGGAAGCTCTGTTCAAAGTGGGTGCCGCATTGGCTCCCTGTTGACCAAGAACAAGAACGCTCTGATGCTTCTGAGCAGTGTTTTGCCATGTTTGAACGTCACAAGCCGGAATTTTTGCGTCGATATGTTACAATGGATGAAACATGGACCCATCATCCCATCATGTCATCTGAGTGAACAGCCACTGGTGAATCCCGTCTAAAGCGCCCGAAAGCACAATAATCGGCTGGAAAGGTTATGGCCTGGGTATTTTGGGATGTGCGTGGTGTAATATTCATCGACCATCTTAAGAAGGGGAATACCATTAACAGTGGATATTATATCGCATTATTGGAGGCGTTTGAAGGCCAAAATTGCAAAGAAATAACCGCATATGGCGGAGAAAAAAATGTTATTTCATCAAGGCAACGCACCATGTCACAGCTCAATCAAAACAATGGCAAAACTACATGAATTAAACCTCGAATTGCTTCCACATTCACTGTATTTGCCAGATTCGGCTCCCAGCGACTACTGGCTATTCGCAGACCTGAGGAGAATGCTCGCCAGTAAGAAATCTCGTTCGAATGAAGAGGTTATCGCTGAAACTGAGGCCTAGTTTGAGGCAAAAGATAAATCGTTCTACAAAAATGGCATTGAAATGTTGAAGCGGCGCTGGAATGATTGCGTTGTTCTTGATGGAGATTACGTTGATGAATGGAGCTAATTTTGAACACAAGAACCGCGTTTTCTTTGTTGGGCCACGGACTTTTTCAGCCCATGTGTTGAGATTATATATTCATTACACAGGCCTACAAAATTGAACTTTTTGTTTGGTGCAACAACTGTATCATACTTTTCCGAAGTATTTTGGCGCGCTGAATCCGAATCTGGCTTCAAAATTGCATCATTACGTGTGGTTTTTGAGATATTTCAACGTCAAAGTGTGAAGAACACCGTTTTTCGACATATTTGAGATTATGTGACGTCAGAATGTAATTTTTTCTCATGAAACTAGTAGATGCACCTCAAAATATAATCCATTCCCTTCCGAATGCCGTTGAGTTTGCTCGAATATCTTTTTTTTTACTGTGACACGACAATTTGAAATTTGTGTGTTCATGGATTTAGTGAATAGGTGAAATAACACAATTTTCAAACTGTCGTATCTCAGAGAAAAAAAGAGATATTTGAACAAACCTAATCGCATTTGGAAGAGAATGACTCATATTTTGAGATAATTTGAAGAATAATTTGATAAAATGTTCTTAAAGTGTGGAATAATTGAATAAAACGTTGCAAAATCGTGCATTTTCATTTTATTTTACACCTGCGATTTCTTGAAAACTACACGTAGCATTAAAAAAATAAGTATATTTCCAGAGTCAGGGTATCGAATATACTCAAAATCTGCTTTAGTTTTAGCGGCACCAAAATCATTGTAGACCTGTATTATCAGTGATATTTGAGAGAAGAATTATCTGAAGATGGAGAGATATGAGAATATAGATATTGCATGGGGAATACAGTGATTGGATAATGTGGATATTGCAGAATATTATGATGTTAATCTGACAAAAATAAGTGAGATCCCAATGAAAACACTTGCAGAAAATAAAAAGATCACGCCAAGGGTATGAGAATGTGGTCAAGACCCACAAAAAAAATCTTGAAGAACAGTATGAAAATAATTCTACCACTTCCAGAATTTTTATAGCATATAATAAGATATGCTACATCTAAAAAAAAGATGTGATATCAACCCCATACAACACCAAATATTCCATCAGGATTACGGAAATCTAACATTCGAAACATTGATAAAATTTCTGTGATAGTGCTCTATATCACATTGAGGTTTCGAAGTCCCTTCAGAAACCTCACAATGTCCGCTAATCTTAAATTCCATACAATATTCTCCAATTATTTTTGGGATATTTCAAGAGCATTCATGAAACGTTTGATTGTAATATTTTCTCTTGTGATATATCTGAGACATTGCAAAGAGTTAACATTTCATTTGGCAGCTCTTCGACATGTTTCTATGGAAGGTCATTGAAATGTAATGGAGATGGAAGATTCAAACGTAATTCAGACATTTCTGGAATCTATGGTGCTGTATGTGATATGAGCGACCAAGTACATATGTGTTTGAAGTGTATCTAAAGAGGTGTACAATTTGTATATTTCACCTCCGTCTTGAGAATATAAAGTGGAATAGAACAACAATCAGATCCATCCATTTCATATACTAGAAACGGCCATGAGTTATTCTCGACTAGACGCGTTGATCGTTCCTAATAGCTCATACAACAAAAGTTGCTGTGCAATCTTTGCTCTCACGTTTGTAACGGTACGAATATGATAAAATATTCGTACAGTTACAACGCCACGCGATAGTCAATTATAAATAATGTTAAATTCTCTCAGTTAAGATCGAAGTATCGAAAGCGAAAGTCGATACAAAATTTCGTCGATCAAACCTATATAGAAAAAATGTCAACATACAGTACGCACGGGCATCACATGTGTTGAACCACACAGACACTCTCGAATGTATGCGACGATGACGTAAGAGAGTTTGATCGACGGAACTACGGGAAGGAAAAAGAATCATGTATGAATGCAATTGACGGATTTCAGAGGAAAGAAAAGAACGCGTCAAAATAATCATTCACAAGCAAAGAAAGTTGAAAGAGCCACTATAGACATAATCAAACCTTCTCTCAGTAAAATGAGAATCAAATCACAGATTGATTTAAATTCGAACTGAGATATCGAGACGCACGAAGCCAATGATAACACACGGTGTTTTCGATTGATTTATGCGAGTGATCTGTCCGATCAAATCATTCGATACAAAAATTTATCGACAGATCCGACAGGTGCTCGATTCGCACATGATTCATAATAAACTTCCAACATTATAATGAGGGGTCAAATTCGACAAAACATCGAACTGAATTGAATCTCGAATTCCTTCATTTGTAGTCATTTCTCACTTCGATCTGATCGGAGAATAAATCAAGAGGAATAAAACCCTCATAGTTTCCATTTTCAGCGAATGCTCTTGATTCTCTGTCATTGCGATAGTGACGTATAGAGTTATTCACAGATTTTTCATTCGTAACATAACCTCACCTAGACAAACCCACACCACAATTATAGCAGGTTGTGTCTCGGGTGGTCTACGTGAGACGAGAGATGTTTCTCACGTTCCTGGATTGAAATTTATAATTCAACTCACTCGTAAATTGAATGTCGCGTCGAAGATCTTGTGAGAAACCATTTGTAAAAAAACATATTTTTGGGTTACATGTTCCAGGCGTTATACATGAATCGCCACCGCCGGAGGAGGAAGAATTTGAGGAAAAGGACAAACTGTATTCACTCGTATAGAGATATAATTTTTCCTCCAACCTAATCAAGAGTGCTCATTTCAATTGCATCCTAAATAAACACCACTATCCCTCCCGATAATTACCTATAGGTCCTTTCGACTTTTCATTCGGGTTGATTTTCTCACCAATCTTCAAGGGAAGTGGCAAGTGTGGTCTATTATAGGAAGGAACGAATCATTTCAATGATCTTGAACGTTGAATAATCCCTCCGATCCATCAAAAATTTAGAAAATTCCTCAACACGAAAAAGTACATTACACGTTGTTCATCAAGTCTTCGCAAAGTTGCTGAGAATTTGCTACGCATGTGATTGAGAGTTCCATGTAACCAAGCAACTTCCCAGCAACACCATAACAACTCAAGCTGAAATCCTAGATTCACAGCATATTGTTGCGCATTTGGCGACGCAACGTCCCTGCAAATTGTTTCAAACTGTTGTTGTACGTTTTCAACAATGTGCTGCATATTTGCTCAGCATTTTGCTGTTAGGGAGATTTATCCGAAAATCCAATTCGATAAAGAACATTTGACGCGGCCGAAAGCGATAAGTTTCGAACCTAAATTGTATTCAAATAACTGGTTTGACCGCATGCAAACAAAAAGCTGGATAATGAAATGTTCATCGGCCGTGCAGTGGTGTAGTGGAAGCCCCCGCAGCCCCCATACTACGAGGGGTCCCTTGTCACTAGGTCTTCTCTTGGGTCAAAAAGGCCGCATCTCCAGCACTTGCAGGGAGCTGCCAGAATCTCCGTTACGCCACCACGGCCGCGTCAAAAATCGAGGGTGATCTTGGTAATCGGAGCTGCTCACGTGAATTCAGTGGATTTGATTTCGCAGATGATTCGGTACAGTTCCAGGGAAAATTAGAGTTTGAGAGTGGTCTGTCCGTTGGTGATCTTGGATCAATTTGCAATATTTGGGGTCTCGATTATCCAGGATTGGATGAACAATTGAGAAACTGTATTTTGCGTGGTTTGACAGATATTCAAACACGATAACCAAATGAAAATCACGAAAGTGAGGGAGAGGGAGACCAGGACAACCAAAACCCTGGAAACAAAGAAGAAAACGTTGGAAACGAGAGTGACGACAGTGATTCAAGCATTAGCAGAAACTCGTACGCCAGTCCTGCCAATCTAACAGTCGGCGTACGTCGTAGGCGTACTACGAAAAAAGAAGACATGGAATTTGTGTCCAGCCTCAAAGACGTAGGAGATTCTATACGACCATTTGATGGCAGTGACGTATATCCTATTCAGCAGTGGATTTCTCACTTGGAGGATGGAGCTACAGGGTTTGAGTGGGATGGATTACGGAAATTAGTTGCAGCGAAAACATCTTCGGCGGGATTGGCTGAGCTTGTTGTCCAGAGTGAAGGAATAGTCCGAACGTGGAAATGATTGAAAAAATTATTGAAAAGAGAGTTTTCACGTCAGATTACCAGTGCACAAATTCATAAACAATCGGAGAAAAGACAAATTGAGAATAATGAAACCGTGCACGAGTATTTTTTAAAGATGTAAGAGATATTTGCTCAAGGCAACATAGAGCATGAAGCGCTCCCTGAAAATGTGATTGGTGGAATGAAAGACGAAGAAAATAATGAAGCAACGTTGTACGGGGCAAAAACAGTGCGAGAATTCGAAGGAAAATCGAAGGTGTATGAAAAAATTTGATTAAACAGTGCCTTGAAATATCCGAAAAGTGCGGTAGCTAAAACTAGCTTCACTGACAAAACGTCACCTAAGGAGAAGAAAAGTATTATACGGTGATTCAATTGTGGCAGGCACGACAACACTCCGAGGAATGTAGAAAGAAAGCACGAGCAAAAAAGTGCTTTAAGAGAGTGCTCTGGTCGATTTTTTCACCAAAAAACTACTAGATCGTTTCAAACATTTTACGTCAAAAATATTCAATCAATTGCATTGAACTTTTGGATCAAATGATTCAGAATCAATCAAACAATCCGGGTCTGGTCTGTTTGTTGTTCAACTAACTCGTCATAAATAATTAGAACGAAATTTCGTTATCAGCCAATAAGAAACCTCTATTCAGTTTTTTTGTTATTATAACAAATATAATCCATGTACAATTATTTTGAGACCAGAACCGGCATCTCTGATTTATTCTGGATTTTTTGATCTCAAGATCAATGTAATTAATTGAATATTAATGACGTGAAATTGTCGAAACGATCTAGTAGTTTTCTAGTGAAAAAATCGACCAAGGGCCCCCCTAACTGCGAGAAGTTCGGGCACGAGGCGACAAGGTGTAACGAGTCGAGGGTTGGTGCATCACCTTCAACAACAGCTTCACATTTATTAGTAAATATTGTGAACACGCCGACGAATATGCGTTCAGAGAGGTAACGATTATGAAAATTAGAATATCCGCCTGGATGGATACTGGGAGTCCGTCTAGTTTTGCGTGGAGATGTTTTTTCGGATTTGAAAACTATAGAATTGTTCAAGTCGACACGTACGTTTTCGGTATTTGAGAAGAGTTTTGTAAGAACATTGGGTTGTATATAAGTGGTTTTTGTGGATCCGAAAGATTATCTTTCGACTCCATATACCAAGTACATGAAAAAAATCTTTTTGAAAAAGAAGAAACCAGGAGTCATGCGCTACCGTGTATCTATACGCGTAAACCGGGTTTTTACCGATCGAGAAAAAATTCAATGCACAATAACTCACCACTCAGTGCATTTCGCGGGGAAATAATTGAACTCTCATCATATAATTCGAATATGCACTTTTGATTCAACACACTACGAACTTGATTAATTCATGCGACTCCGAAATATGAACGTTTTCAAATTTTCATGTGATCACAAGATTACGGTCTTGTTCATCATCATTGTCATCATCGATTCCTTCTATCACAATACTTCTTCGCTATCGCTATTGTAGGGGTGCGTTCCAATATTTGCTCTCCTCTAAATCATCCATTGGTACCCGAAGAGAACATGAAGCTTCAGCGAACGTTCAGATTAGATCTGTATAGATCGGATTGAAGGTTCATGAAAGCTAACTTTTAGATTCACAAACGTTTGCCGAAGGTTCTACGGACGTTGAAATGTCCGCCTCGGAATACGTTCAGGAAACATAGATGGAACGTTCGCTGAAGGTTCATCGAAGGTTTGACGAAGCTTCACAAAAATATCTATACTTATATTGATTTTGATCAATTTATACGAAAAATAAATGAATTGATAAACATAAATTATTATAAATCAATCTAAGTATAGATATTTTTGTGAAGCTTCCTCAAACCTTCGATGAACCTTCAGCGAACGTTTCATCTATGTTTCCTGAACGTATTCCGAGGCGGACATTTCAACGTCCGCAGAACCTTTGTCAAACGTTTGTGAATCTAAAAGTGAACTTTCATGAGGTATATGAGGTGATCTAGGCATTTTTATCTAACTGCACTGGGAGTTAGTGCGTATTTTTTCGCTATTTTTTTGCCATTTTTTGCCGTAGGAAAAAATTTTTTTGCTTTGGCCGTTCCAAAGATACGGCGAGTTAGATAGCTTAAGATTAAGGTATCTAGCAATCGACATAGACTGAGAACGAAAGGACTGTGCGGAAAAAGAACTACAGCATAATTTTTTGCTATTTTTTTGCTGCAAGATAGGATACGTAAAAAAAAAAAATTTCGATTCCAATTTTTTTTTTTTTCCTCTATGTCGTATACGCAGAACATAAGTATGCGAAAATGGGATTTACATATGGAGCATGTTTTGTTGGGAACAAGAGATATAAATCAGATGAATTTGGTGAGAAACATATACGAGCCGGATGAGGTTCATAAATTCAGCATGTATGGGTCATACATGACCCATGTAAGGGATGTGTGAGATGTATCTGATGAATCATGTATGGGTCATGGGGCATCCTCTCAGATTGTTATCCTGACATCTAACGACCTCTGTGAGCTGTTTTTGTTCCATTTTTTGGCGTAGGGAAAAATTTTTTTGCTTTGGCCGTTCCAAAGATACGGCGAGTTAGATAGCTTAAGATTAAGGTATCTAGCAATCGACATAGACTGAGAACGTGAGGACTATGCGGAGGAAGAACTACACCATAATTTTTTGCTAACTTTTTGCTGCAAGATAGGATATGTGGAAAAAAAAAATTCGATCCCAATTTTTTTTTTCCTCTGGATCGTATACTGAGAAGATAAGTACGCGAAGATAGGATTCACATATGAAGCATGTTGTGTTGAGAACGGAAGATATAAATCAGATGGACTTGGTAAGAAACATATACGAGCCGGATGAGGTTCATGAATTGAGCATGTATGGGTCATACATGACCCATATAGAGGATGTGTGAGATGTATCTGATGGATCATGTATGGATCATGCAGCATCCTCTCAAATTGTTATCCTGACATCTAACAACCTCTGTGATACTTTGCTATCATATAGCAACAGAGGAGATTTTTTTGTTAATGTCTAGCAACCTCTGGGCTGATTTCCATACCATCCGGGGACCTGATTGATATTTATGCTACCACTTAGCACCGACTTGGGATTTTTTGCTACCATCTAGCAACAATTCTGGATTTTTTGCTATCATCTAGCAACGTTTTGGAATTATTTGCTACCATCTAGCATCGACTTGGAATTTTTTGCCACCATCTAGCAACCATTCTGAATTCTTTGCCACCATCTAGCATCGACTTGGAATTATTTGCTGTCATCTAGCAACGTTTTCGAATTATTTGCTACCATCTAGCAACCATTCTGAATTTTTTGCTACAATCTAGCAACCATTCTAAATTTCCTGCTACCATCTAGCATCGACTCAGAATTTTTTGCTGTCATCTAGCAACGTTTTGGAATTATTTGCTACCATCTAGCAACCATTCTGAATTTTTTGCTACCATCTAGCATCGACTTAGAATTATTTGCTGGCATCTAGCAACGTTTTGGAATTATTTGCTACCATCTAGCAACCATTCTGAAGTTTTTTCTACCATCTAGCATCACCTTGGAATTCTTTGCTACCATCTAGCATCGACTTAGAATTATTTGCTGGCATCTAGCAACGTTTTGGAATAATTTGCTACCATCTAGCGACCATTCTGAATTTTTTGCTACCATCTAGCATCAACTTGGAATTCTTTGCTACCATCTAGCATCGACGTAGAATTATTGGCTGTCATCTAGCAACGTTTTGGAATTATTCGCTATCATCTAGCAACCATTCTGAATTTCTTGCTACCATCTAGCATCAACTTGGAATTCTTTGCTACCATCTAGCATCGACTTAGAATTATTTGCTGGCATCTAGCAACCATTCTGAATTTTTTGCTACCATCTAGCATCGACTTGGGATTTTTCGCTGGCATCTAGCAACGTTTTGGAATAATTTGCTCTCATCTAGCAACCATTCTGAATTTTTTGCTACCATCTAGCACCGACTTGGGATTATTTGCTGTCATCTAGCAACGTTTTGGAATTATTTGCTATCATCTTGCAACCATTCTGAATTTTTTGCCACCATCTAGCATCGACTTAGGATTATTTGCTGGCATCTAGCAACGTTCTGGAATAATTTGCTACCATCCAGCAATCATTCTGAATTTTTTGCTACCATCTAGCATCGACTTGGGATTATTTGCTGTCATCTAGCGACGTTTTGGAATTATTTGCTATCATCTAGCAACCATTCTGAATTTTTTGCTACCATCTAGCATCAACTTGGAATTCCTTGCTACCATCTAGCATCGACTTAGAATTATTTGCTGGCATCTAGCAACGTTTTGGAATAATTTGCTACCATCTAGCAACCATTCTGAAGTTTTTGCTACCATCTAGCATCAACTTGGAATTCTTTGCTACCATCTAGCATCGACTTGGAATTTTTTGCTGTCATCTAGCAACGTTTTGGAATTATTTGCTACCATCTAGCAACGATTCTGAATTTTTTGCCACCATCTAGCATCGACTTAGGATTATTTGCTGGCATCTAGCAACGTTCTGGAATAATTTGCTACCATCCAGCAATCATTCTGAATTTTTTGCTACCATCTAGCATCGACTTGGGATTATTTGCTGTCATCTAGCGACGTTTTGGAATTATTTGCTATCATCTAGCAACCATTCTGAATTTTTTGCTACCATCTAGCATCAACTTGGAATTCCTTGCTACCATCTAGCATCGACTTAGAATTATTTGCTGGCATCTAGCAACGTTTTGGAATAATTTGCTACCATCTAGCAACCATTCTGAAGTTTTTGCTATCATCTAGCATCAACTTGGAATTCTTTGCTACCATCTAGCATCGACTTGGAATTTTTTGCTGTCATCTAGCAACGTTTTGGAATTATTTGCTACCATCTAGCAACGATTCTGAATTTTTTGCTACCATCTAGCATCGACTTGGAATTTTTTGCTACCATCTAGCATCGACTTAGAATTATTTTCTGGCATCCAGCAGCGTTTTGGAACAGTTTCCTGCCATCTAGCGACCATTCTGAACTTCTGCTACCAAAATTCAGAATGGTTGCTAGAAGGTAGCAAATGATTCCAAAACGTTGCTAGATGACAGCAAAAAATTCTAAGTCGATGCTAGATGGTAGCAAAGAATTTAGAATGGTTGCTAGATGGTAGCAAAAAATTCCGAGTCGATGCTAGATGGTAGCAAAAAATCCAGAATGGTTGCTAGATGGTAGCGAATAATTCCAAAACGTTGCTAGATGACAGCCAATAATTCTACGTCGATGCTAGATGGTAGCAAAGAATTCCAAGTTGATGCTAGATGGTAGCAAAAAATTCAGAATGGTCGCTAGATGGTAGCAAATTATCCCAAAACGTTGCTAGATGCCAGCAAATAATTGCAAGTCCATGCTAGATGGTAGCAAAGAATTCCAAGTTGATGCTAGATGGTAGCTGCTACTGTCCTATTCTCCTACTAGAGTCGTTGGCAGATGATCAAATGAATCATACGACGTATGCTCAAGGGAACTGATTTACATTGTTTCGCAATCTCTCTGTGAGCCAAAACATAATGGATATCATCACTCCTGACGGATAGCCAGCTAACATGGATTTTTCCAATTGAGATTGTAGATAATTGATGAAAAATATTATACCGAGCCTGCTTCAGGATTATTCGAGTTTATTAGCTACTTGTTCACAGGTAAAATTATTATTCACAGGTTTAATTATAGTGGATATACCATGAACGATGATGCACAGTCTGCTAGTGTATACTATTCCCTAACCAGAATCATGAGCGGAAAATGAAACATATGATATATTGAGTCCGCTCATAGAAAAGTGAATGAATCAAACATTGTCCTCCTCGCATACCCTGATCGATAATGACTATTTTCGAACTCAACTAAGGCGACTGGGAATATAGCTCATCCTAAAATAACCATTCCGAATATTTTCCATCTCTCTCCAGACAGGAAACCATATAGAGATGTCTTGTGAGAGAAGGTACGTTCAAGATGATGTTGTTGTTTGTGTAGTTCCGACGAAAAGTATAATATCAAATCCTCATTTTTTTATAACCAGAATCATAGAAGCCTTGCGAAGTAGTTGATTATCTGGTCTGATCAGCTACTTTAGAACAGTGATGCCAAAAACTAAGTTTTGCCTCCTCCATCAAGCCCCATGTGTATAGAAATTCCACGCACACAATGAAGCCGCTGACAGTAGGAATTCGATTGTGTAGAGGCAAAATGTTTTGATGGAGGGAGCACAAATTGGAATTTCTGGCATCACTGCTTCGGGAGGCTCCATAGTGCATACATTAAAAATCCTCGTGTTCAGAGGACTGTTGTTCCCCCATTCAGAATTGTAAACGGATGTAAAGCGAACTTTGCAAAGTCTGAGTGAAGAAAATTGAGCATATGGAATCATATCTTCAGTATAGACATTAGTTTATAACCTCGTGAAGAGTAATGGTACCCTCGTGGGAATATATCTACGCCAAAGTACGCCAAGAACTACACCATTTCACGCCAAAACCTACGATAAATTACGCCCAAAACTATTCCTAACTCCGCCGTTTCGAACACATCTGTAGATTGGCGTAGTGAATTACGGTGCTTCAATATTAGTTAGAGAACTACAACCTCCCAGGCTCGGATACTTCAAATTATTCAGAACTACCACTCATTACGTAAATCAACGCCCAAAGCGATAGTACATAATTACAACAATTTATGCCTTCTCAAGTTATAATTCCAAGAATGGATAAAAATTACTACCTTTTACAACAATCTACGCCAAAAGTGAAAAATACAAAATTACGAAAAACTACGCCTTTTCAAGTACAAGTACTTTACATCAATGAGAAGTACTGCTCTCCACGTTGATCTACGCCAAATATAAAATATACCCAACCACGAAAAACGACGCATTCTCTTAGTTCTTCGTAGAAATTCGTAGTTTCCACGCGATTGGTTGCATATTCGCGTTCCATCGTGGAAAGTTCTCAAAGTCCCCACTGGGTCGTAGACATTCTTGGAAATGCGTAGAAAATGGAATTTTCTAAGAGGATCTACGGATAAGTACGTCAGTGCAGTGGGACGAACGAACCCTCGTTAAAGTGCCTGAAAGGATATGATAGGAATTATTTCTATCATTTAAGAGTATGTTTTTGGCGCATATTCTTAACATAGAACTTCAGATATTCAACAATCGAACTATCCGAAATGAATCGTGCATTTTATGAACAACGCGTATTTTTAACAAGTCACATTAGAGATGAAATTTAAGTCATTCTACAATATTCTATGCGATTTTTCATAAACCAGAACTATTATAACTTATGTGATATCAGGCTGGTATGATGTTTTATCCGGTTTACCGAAAAATTGTTCTATGGCATTGTATCTGATCAATAATATGTGAAAGATCTCAACAAAATTTTGTATGATCTCCTATTGTGATGAGAACGTAAATTGTCTTCAAATTTTATTCCTTTTCTCTTTCTCTTTCCTATTCGCTCTCTCAATCTTTCCCTTCTGTTGAATTTCTATGAATGAATTGTCTATAGAGGTGAAACAGAAACCTGTTGCCCTATCGACAAATTCATCCTAGGAGATATACGCATACGGTAAAGGAGGATTCCTGTACACTCTAATTATAGAGAAAAAGAAATCTTCCTTCAAAACACAAGTTGAGAACAACTTGTGTTCCCGTTATGTTTCCACCATATTTAAAAGGGACAAGTGAATCTGGAAAACCAGAGACCCCTTTCTTTATCTTTTATTGCTTCCTTTTTCAAATAGAAGCACGCTCCAAACTACCCTGCGATAAAGAACTCATCAAAAACATAGACAGCAGAGGATTAGAGCGAAGAATCGTGTCGCCAACTCTGTTTCAAAATTTCTCAATAAATTCACTGTTGAGAATACGAAAAAAATTCAATTTGTTTCTTTTTTACAATTAAAAAGTCCCAATATTCCTCATTGAGCCAAGGTTGGTCCAGGGTTGGCGGAGTATCGGTTGCCGATCTTCATCGATCCTGGTTAAATTCAGCCTCAACTGTGTTAACACACATGGAAATTCCAATTTTAACACCAATCTAACCATTGGTTTTGAAATTGAAGATTGGCTGCCGATGCTGGCTCAATCTAGCATTTATATAATGCAAAATCCTGAGTTTGAACCAGAATAAAGCATTATTTGAAATAATGAAAGTTTTACATCTTTGAAATGGTGAGTTTTGGTAAGTTGAAGGTAGGTAAACTGAATATAAATGTTGAAATTCTTTTATAATGATTTGAATAGAGAATCATTATTCCTCAATGTTCTTTCAGTGAATAATATAGGTAATCATTAATAAATATCAAATTTTCTAATTAATATTTGATTTTAAACTAAAAATAAAAATCCCTTCAAATTGTACATATAGAAAGGGAAATATATACAAATTAAAAAGAGAGCTAAATTAGGCATTATGCTCAAGAGAAAGGGTGAGTGGGAAGTCCTAATTAAAGAAAATAGAGAATTCCCTTCTCAAGGACAGGCCTACCCTCAGGTAATGCACGAATCCATGCTTCTTCAACCTATCTGAATCCCATCTTTTTCTCCTAAAATTCTGTTGTTCCCACCCACATTTCCCTACTACTGAAATTTTTCTCCCACTACCAAAAAAACCGAGCTGAGAATTGAGCAAAAATGCATCAACAATTCACTCTCGTTTGATCATTTTTATGGAAAGGTTCTATCACTAGTGAAAAGTTTCAAGTTAAAGTATCTGTGCAATTTGTAGTTCAAAGATATAAAGTTCAAAATATTTGTTCAATTTTTAGTAAAAGTTTCAAATTGAAGTTAAAGCTCTAAATAGTTAAAATCAGTGTAAATTCACCGTCCCTACAAGCCTGCTAGGAGTTCATCTCAACAATTAATCAAAAGTAAGTGGATCTGTTCCATCATATGAAATTGACATTCTTCGATTATTTTTTTGTTGTTGTTGTTGTAGGAAGATATATTGAAAACAAAATCAGAGCTTTGCAAGCTCGAACTTCGATCTAAAAAAAAAAATTCAACTAATCAAATATAATTTTCTTTCCGATGAGATATTCCCTCCTTATTCCTCTTTCAATTCGTTTTTTCATTTCTCACTGAGGAACCCTCAGAAGAAACAATTATTGAATTGATTAAATCTATAAACTTCTATCATAAAAGAAGATTTACACCCCATTATCTTCAATTTTACAAAGAAAATTACATAAAAAAACACAATACACTTAACTCCTTTCATACACAACAATTGTACAACACTAAAATTAGAATATAAATTGTATACATTTCAGCACAAACATTTAGTATTTTTGAATCGATATCCTTTCCCCAGTCCTTGTCTAGATTCTATTCTAGCTAAAGAGGGGTAATAAAGGGAACATCGGACTAGATGATTCGATGCTTTCCTTTAGCTACCGTGAGTTGCGAAGAAACTGAAATTCCCAATAGTTTTGACGTAACACTATCATAACTCCCTCACAATCTGTGAATGATAACCTGTATGAATAAAAATTCGACGGGTTGTATGACGATACACATGATTCAATCATATTCTATACGATTTTTCACAAATCCGGGCTATCATAACTTTTGCGATATCAGGTTGTTATGATGTTCTATCCGGTTAACCAGAAAGATGTCCTATGGTATCATTTCTGAACAAAAGCATCTCCAGAATCTGAACGGAATTTCGTATGATCTTTCATCATAATTTCCTCACAATCTGTGAATAATAACCTATATGAAATCAAAGTCGAGATAACCTGTATGAAATTTATGATGATTCATATGAGAATACAGAACTGAGGTCTATCATAGTGTATAAGGGTCCTTTAGAATCAATGATGTTCTATGTGAATCATCAGTCATGTCGCTTATCAATATCACCCCGTATGGAAATATTTCACGGAAAAATCTCTGTGAAACTATAATCTCTGAAAAACATCGCATTTTCTCTGCAAAAATCTGAAAAACTCTGACAAACTGCAATAATCCCTTATCAAAAAAGGCATGTGACTGACGCTTTTTCCGTGATTGTGATTGGTTGTTGTTTCCCCCGATTTGATCTGTGTGAAATGAATTTTCGAACATTCATCTTGGACAAGTAGGAGGGGGTGATAGTTGGGGGTGTGATTAATTCATCGGGCCATACACACGTGAGGTGTATTGTGGTTGTTGTTTCCCCCGATTTTATCTATGTGAATTCCCAAACGTTCATCTTCGAAACAAGTAAGAGGGGATGATTTTGGGGGGTCTCATTAATACATCGAGCTATAGGTACGTCAGTTGTGTTGTAGCATCGTGCTATATGAGGCCTATATTTCGCGAGTGGGTGTGTGTGTGATTTAACTATACATATACATATATAATATATAATGTTATCATATATTATAATATTATATAATAACCTTAAATTGTATAATACATTTCATGATATTATTTATTATATATGTATAAATTTATATTAAAATAATAGAGTGAATTTTCAATTGTCAGTTTATTGTGAGTTACGGAAGTTTCATCTGTGAATTATGCCTCGTCGAAAAATTGATCGCACTCCTGTAGAAGAGGAGAATTTTCAGCGTGCAAAACGAGCGAAACATGCGGAACGACAACGCCGTTATCGGAATTCTAGCAATCATATGGAAGCTAGAGATCGTCAGCGTAGGAGTCAAGAACAATATCGATTACGTCAAAGAGGTATTGAAAACAACCCACAGGTAAATTCACCATCAAATATTATAACTGGACATTATATAGGAGGAATGAATATATGTTGTTTTCATTGTGGGGCAAAACATTTTCAACCGGAAAAAGTATCCGATGCAGGTCTTTCTTTCAACGATTGTTGTAATCATGGGGAGGTGTGTTTAAACCCTTCACCTGAGCCACCTCGACCCTTACGTGCTTTGTTTGACGGTTTGGATTCCCGATCAAATACGTTCTATAATCATATTCGCGGTTATAATAATGCTTTTTCTTTCGCATCATTCAATGCTAATTTAGTTGATACAAGGGGATCTCGTCGCGCTCCTTATTGTTTCAAAATTCAAGGTCAAATATATTATCAGATCAACACGAGTATATATCCATTCGCAAACGAGCAGCCCAGTTATGGCGAACTGTTTATTGTTGAAGCGAATGAAGCTGCTCAATGCAGAATTGATCATGATCGTTCATTGGATTTGGATATATTAGTGATGCTGGACAATATGATGAGATTACATAATGTGTTTGCGCAATCTTTTGAAATGATGGGTGAAGAATTGAAATTTCAGCAGCAAAGAACAGATCTATTACAAGAAAATGTTCCGAACGAATTACAATTATTATTCACTTTGAAACCAGGTACAGATCGACGTCGCTATAATTTTCAAAGGTGTAATGAAGTTGCTGAAGTTTTCTCTACCACAGCTGATGTAGAAATTCCAGAATCTAATGTTGTGGTACGTAGTGAGAGTACAAAGGAGTTACAGTTACTCAGTACCATGGATCCCAATGTTGAACCTTGGATTTATTCATCATTTTATCCTTACTGTACTCAAGGATTGCACCGTAATTTATTGTTGAAAGACAAGAATAAACGGATCAGTGGATGTGCCTAGATAAAGCATCTCATAGCTATATGTCATGACTGTAATGTAATTCTGATGGGCCGCCGATTGTTTCAACAATGGCTTGTAGATTCTTACGTGAAAATTGAGAGAGACAGAATGGATTATTTATCAGAGAATCAAAAAAAATTGCGAGTTGATAGTTATGTGGGTTTGCAGGATCATTTGGAAACCATAGGCCAAAATCATAACGCTCGAATAGGTAACATTGTCATATTGCCTTCATCATACGTGGGGTCTCCGCGGAATATGATGCAACATTATCAAGATGCCATGGGTATTGTACGGAAATTTGGTGAACCTGATCTTTTTATTACAATGACTTGTAATCCACGATGGCGAGAAATCCAAGAAAATCTGCTGTCTGGCCAACAAGCCCAAGACAGACCTGATATTTGCGCTCGAGTGTTCAACATCAAAAAAGATTATTCATTGGATTTGATTGTTCGTGAAAAATGTTTTGGTAAAGTTCAAGCGTTTGTTTACGTCATTGAATTCCAAAAACGAGGATTGCCTCATATTCATTCACTGACTACTTCAGATCAGAATAGTAAAATTACAACTTCCTCGATTGTTGATCGTTATATTTGGGCGGAAATTCCACATCCTCAAGACTATCCAATTTTACATGAAATCGTAATGAAGCAGATGATACACGGACTTCGCGGATCTTGGTGTGAAGTTGATGGAAAGTGTTTAAAACATTATCCTAAACAATTCCAAGAGGAAACATCAATGGATAATGATGGATATCCATTTTATAAGAGACGAAATACTGGAATTACTTTTGAACGCCCTGGTAATTATATTGTTGATAACCGACACGTTGTTCCATATTGTCCAATGTTATTGCTCACGTTAAATTGTCATATCAACGTTGAAGTTGTTTCAAGTATAAAGTCTGTGAAATATTTATCCAAATATTTATTCAAAGGCCATGATTGTGCTTCCATTGTGATTAATGAGATCAGACATGATGATACAATCATTAATTCCGATGAAATACAGAACTATATAGAAACTCGTCATGTGGGACCTGTTGAAGCTGTATGGCGTATTTTAAGTAAACCTCTACAAGAAAAAAGCCATACAATTATCCGATTACCTGTACATTCGCCCAATCAACAATCTGTTATTATTCCAGATGTGGATGCTGGTGCATTGGCAAGTGCTTTGAATAAGATTACAATGTTGATGGAGTATTTTGCACTTAATAGTCGTGATAAAGCAGCCAGAAAGTATACTTATTCGGAAATCCCTTGTCATTATGTTTTCAAAAAAATACGATTGAACGGTGAGGATGTGTTCAGGTGAATGCCTAGAAAAGCTCAGTTCAATGTCATTGGTCGTATGTATTCAATAAGTCCTACACAAATTGAATTGTTTCACCTTCGTTTATTGTTATTAACTGTTGAAGGTGCAAAAAGTTTCGAAGATTTAAGAACAATGGAAGGACGCACTTATGCATCTTTTTTTGCTACGTGTTCAGCATTGAGCCTCATAGAGGACGACGAAGAGTGGAGTCGTGCGATGCAAGAAGCAGTTGTTTGGATGATGCCGCAACGACTCCGGAGATTATTTGTCAGAATTCCGATACACTGCCATCCCGATCATCCTGAACAGTTATGGGAGAAATTTCAAATTCATTTATCAGAAGATTATATGAGACGATTGGGGCAAAATGAAGGTGTCAAACGAGCATATGTTCAAATGAGTCACATGCTGAATAATGAAGGATGGAGTTTATCTCAATTCCCAAGTATGGAACAAATTGTAGGTGATGTGGATGGTGAGGAATTCATCCCATCTCAACGATATGGAGAAACGGGTATGAGACAGTATGAAAAATTGAACGTAAAACAAAAAGAAATAGTTGATGTTGTTCTTGGATTAGTTGACGCTACTGACTCCCAATCATCAAATAATCAGACAAATTGTTTTTATATAGATGGATCAGGAGGTTCTGGAAGAACTTTTATTTACACTACACTTTATTACTTATTGAAAATGAGGTGTAAAAATATTTGTGCTATGGCTTTCACAGGTATCGCTGCTACTCTATTTCCTCATGGCAAAACCGTTCATAAAACATTGGGATTGCCAGTACCTCTTTTTTCGGATTCTCCATCGAACATTAAAATCCAATCCAAAGAAGGAGAATATTTGAAGAATACAGATGTTTTCATTTGGGATGGAGCTCTCATGGCCCCGCGATACGCTTTAGAAATTATGGATCTTACACTAAGAGATATCATGAACAATCATTTCCCATTTGGTGGGAAAATCATAATCTTAGGTGGTGATTTCCGACAGCTCTTACCAATTCAAGTACGTAGTACGCGAGCTGAATCAGTCAACTTGTCGATTGAAAGGAGTGAATTATGGCCATTGTTTAAAATATTTTCTCTTACGGTAAATATGCGTGCTTTATCTGAAGGAATTGAATTTTCACAATTTCTCTTGAGTGTAGGAGATGGTATTCTAAATAATTCCAATGATATCGTTATTCCTGAACGATTATTAGCTTCTCCTGATGGTGATATTGTCGAAGATGTGTATGGAGATTTGATGAGAAAAAAACTCTATAGGCAAATTACTAAGTGTGCAATTCTTTCTGCTATGAATCGTGATGTGGATGAAATGAATAAGCGAGTAGTTGAATTATTGGACATCGACACGCAAAAGATATACACAAGCATTGATACCATCCCGGAATCAAGTGATAATGGAAATATTGCAGAAGCTATTGTTCCAGAATATCTGAATACTTTATCTCCTTCATCTTTACCGGTTCATGAATTATGCTTGAGAGTAAATAGTGTGGTAATGCTTATAAGAAATCTCAGTATTAATGAGGGTTTATGTAATGGTACAAGGTTGTTAATACTTGAACTCGGGTGTAATTTATTGCGTTGTGAAATTTCGACTGGAGATAAGCAAGGTCAAATAGTTTTCCTTAACCGTATCAAGCTTTATTCGGAAAATGACTTCCCATTCACCTTCGCAAGGCGACAATTCCCCGTAAAATTAGCTTTTGCAATGACAATCAATAAATCGCAAGGACAAACTTTTGATAGAGTTGGAATAGATTTGCGTAGACATGTATTCAATCACGGACAATTGTATGTTGCTTTATCACGCGTACGTTCTTGGAAGTCGGTGAAAATTCATCTCGGCGATCAAGGAAATACTAGAACAGTCAAAAATTATGTTTATAATGAATTGTTTTCATGAACAAGATTTTCTAATTATTATAAAATAATTTGGCCGAGAAATTCTTTCAAAATATGTTGGACTTGGTAATATTGATGATGATTTGATAATGATGGGTGTTGTAATAATCCAAGTGATATTGCGATGTTTAACACTATTGTTAGAGCTGTAAAAGCATTTGAAAGACTTTTTGGCGGAAATTTCGTATTTCCAACAAATTTTGCTGTATGTATTCCTCTTTTCTGAACCTAATGTTTTGTGTTTTCACAGTTTTCCTTCCAAAAAAATTTCACCTGCACTTGATATAGTTTGTATTTCGTGATATGATTTTTTAAATGGATGCGTTTCTTTTAATGCATGGGAATTACAAAATACATTTGGAAGTCTTCCATAAAATATGAAATGCAAAACATGCCATCCTTAGGGAAATTTTCTGAAGAAAAAACCACGAAGCCCCGTAGAAAATTTACAGGGAGGGGGAATATACAGCAGAATGTATTGAAAGTAACATATTTCCGCGAACAATTATTTTAAATTATGACTGTGTTTTATTAGTGATTCCCAAAGATTGCAATCTGTTATAACATATTTTTGAATATCATTGAGATATTCGATTGTAAAATAATCTGAGATATGAGCATTTGGATGTACCGATTCAAACAATTGTTCATATTGAGACGATGACGTTGGAAGTTATTATCATAAACATCAAAATTATATTTATAAAAAAAAATATGGTATATGATATGATGGTATATGATCTGATGATATATGATTTGATGATGATATGATGTCAATAAATTGTTTTATAAAAAACAATATTTTTGAAATGGATTCGAGATATTTTATTCTGAACTATTAGATATTATTGACTTATTTTACGATAAGAAAATGACGTTTATGAAGATCAGGCCCGAATCTAGCGAATTCTCTATCTCTCTCTCCGTCCATTTGAGATCATTTCGGATCGAAAGGGGGCAATTTGCCCCTCTTTTGATCCTTTATTAACCTGCCCGTTCGAATTGATGGAGGGAGAGACCAAAAATTTGCTAGATCCGGCGTTGATGAAGATGATACCCTAATCTGTTGTTATGCTTGTACTGTTCTGTGTACTCTCAGACAGAGGGTTGGAACGCACTGATTAGTATGAACATAATCAACACAAGGAGTATTTGGATTTTTCCAACAGAAAACAACATAACTGATGACCTTAATAATATCCTTGAGTAGACTTCGTTCAAGAATTTTCTTTCGCTTCTCATCATTCTTTCAGGGCCGCATCAAGAAATTCCCCGCCCCTAGGCCAGGTACGTGATCTCGCTGCCCGAGTAGAAAAATTGTCGGAATTATATGTCTTTAATATGTAATAGAATATAGGTTTTATATATAATTTTCATACAATTACATGAAAATTATATCGTGTGTCGCCCCTAGACCAGGCCTAGGTTGGGCTAGGTGCAGATATGCCACTGTATTCTTGAAGCTGTCCCAAATATACTGTCGTCCTAAGCCAAAAGGCAGTATGTCACTTCTTTGATGTTCTGAGATATCAAGCATTTTATTTAGTCTTGTACATGTTGAATAATACAAACGCAGTTATTTCTAAAACAGTTTCCTTTACACTTTTGAATGTTGTAAAGAGTTGTCGAATCGAGATACAGGTGAAAGACTTGTTCGAATATGAATGTGTGAAAAACGAAGAGAAAATTTTCTGGACATACGGCCTTTTGGCTAAGCACGGCAGTATACCTGCTCAAAATCCAAATGAAAAATTCAATGTACTAATATATTTATGGTTAGTTGAAAGAAATCATTCGTTTATAGTGTAATGTCTAATTGAAGAAGGAGAATGTTAATTCATTTATGAAATAAAAATTTCTCCCAGTAAAATGCTGAATTTGTTATGGGAATCTTATTAGTTTAATTGGAAAAATATCAAATTGCAAATGTAAATATCTTCTTTCAAGGAAGGTTAATGAAATAAAGATTATTTTCAACTTCGAAGGTTTATAGTTCAATTCAACTTGAAATCTTTTACTTACAAATTCAAGTTATTGAGGGCGGGGTAGGATATTTTCGGTGAAAGAAATAGGCATGTTTTTGACAGTCTTTCTGGCGATACGGATAGTGTGAGTTCATTCAGTCAATTCCCATATGATAATGCAACATTTGAACAATATTTTTCTAAATTTTCATTGCAAAATATTGAAAATTGAGCGAGTGAGAGTAAATTTCCGGAGGCGCCTCGTGTTTTTTGCGGTCTTCATCAAAACTCGCCACAGAATCATCTGAAACAAGGGAATCAGAATGCGTTTGTTGGAAGAGATGTTTCTTCGGGTAGTGACGAAGAGCTTTTATTATTATTACTATTATCAATTTGACAACAACAAATTAGCTGATTTTCCTCGGCAAGAATCGGTGGTTTTGCTTCCAAGTGCTTCAAAAAATTGAAAAATTGCAAATAAGAAAAATCCCCTCGTCATTACTTCGAGAAAGATCTCCTTCAACAAATGCATTTTGGTTTTTTTGTTTCACATGATTCTGTTGCGAGTTATGATAAACACTGTAAAACAATTTTTTTTCGAGACGCCTCTGGAAATTAACTGTTACTCGTTCAATTTTCAATATTTTGCAATGAAAATTTAGGAGAATATTGTTCAAATATTGCATTATTATATGGAAATTACCTGAATGAAGTCACACTATCTGTATCGCCAGAAAAAAATCTTCAAAACATGCTTTTTTTCTGCCTTCAAAAACCATACCCCGCCCTCAAATATAAGAAACGAAAATAAATAATCAATGAAGTGATACATCTCAATCTGATAACAATTTTTGATATTGGTTTACCATTTCTTGGAGATTTTCTTTTATGATAGAATAGAATCCCATTGAACCTGAAAGAGGAGAATATGAATGCAAGAATAAATTCCTATTACTGAGAAAGAAATTAAAATCATTGGAGTGAATCATCAAAAAATTGTTAACGGATATGAACATTGTAAACGTGGAAATTTGAGATGTTTTCCCAGTGTGATGTATAAAAACTAAATCGGTATGAAAACTGAATTGGTATCGCGGTCTGTGATACCGCTTAGAAAAAACTTTCAAATCCTCGAATGTTCTATTCAACCGGCTTTGAGGATATTGTTTAGCCATACATTTTTGCATTCAGTACGTTTCCATCCCTTTGATATGGGAAGAGTACTTCGGGATAAACAAGAACTGGGATACACAAGTTTAAAAAATTCTCACAAAAATAATGAGACCAATTGAAGGTTAAGCCCAATGAACGTTTGTTTAACGTTTCTGATCTCTTGGGAAAGTTGTATGAGAAGGAATCGAATGAATCACGCTCGGGAAGAAATACTACTCAGAGTTCAGATTTCGACTTGTAACTTGAAATACTAATTCTTCTCGATGTACAGTGTTGGTTTATGAAGAGAAAAATTCTTTGATTTTTCCAAAATGTTACAGTGTTCATACCCCATAATCATACTAAGTCATTTTATTAAAAATTCTGTGAAAGGAGGGCAACCTCTTGAACATAAATCCAAAATTGTGAATATATTGTGAAATTTTTTGTTGTTATATTAGATAAATCTACATAATTTGAAACATTCCATTTGTGTAATCAATTTATATACCTTATTATTGATAAGAATACAATTTTCAATTCCGAGTGCCGTTTTATTCTGAAGGATATGTGATGTGTGGAATTTCTTTATTCTGTATTGGATAATTGCACAAATTCAATTCTCGATCCATTTGAAAAAGCAGAATTGAAGAGTTCTGATATTCAGCCCAGGCTGAGAAAAGTAGAAGAAAACTAAACGAACGGAAACAGTTCGGATATCATTTGTTTAGATTCAAGATAAAACTAAACCATTTGCTTCCATTCACTATATGTGTCTTTGTTCACACTTTTATCAGGGAAATGATATATTCTTTCACATCATTCAATTATAATAGAATACCAACATCTAATTTATCGGCAATCGCCAATATAGCTATTTGATTTTCGTGAGAATGATTGCATTTGGAATCTTCATACAGGATTTGATAACCCTCGCAGATTCACAGTGACCAATTTTTTTGATTATTTTCTTGTATATTTTTGGTTTGGTTGTTATTTTCTTGGTGAAACGATGGCGTTTTCAAGGTTTTCACCACATTCCACCCAAATTATTACTCAAGAATCGAAGCTACTTTGTCTATTTCTGACACCAAAAAATGATGAAAATTGAACGTCAATTTATTCTTAATTTATGGTAAATCACCAATTCATTACGAAGAAAGAACGGAAAAATGTCCGAAAAATGATCAAAAATTGTTTTCGGTAATATTTTGATTCTATGTTGGTTGGTTACCAAAGCGCACAAAGTGGTTGATGGGTTTTGGCGATTGTTTGGTGAACCCAAAACCGTTAGGGAACATCTGAAGGGAAATTGACTTTTTCTGAAATGGTTTTGTGTCATTCAATCGGACTCATTTACATATTTTAATCGAAAATTTTTGAGGACCAAGTGATGGGTTGGATTTTGAACTTGAAAATCTGATTAGAATATTGAAGTAGGAGAAGAAATTACACTTCCAGAACTTTATCTACAAAATAAAATTTTGAAATTTTGAAATTCCCACGTGAATAGTTGCGGAGTTTTGATGAATTGGAAGATAATTGGATAATTTATGGGATTCTGATGATGAAATATATTATAAGTTTTGATATTGATTTCTATAAAAATCATCTAGAATGTCCGAATAGCAAGGGGTCATTCAGCCCCTTCTTGGAGTCGATTCAGAATGTTATTATTCTGAATGTTCATGAAAGGGGTTGCCATCAATTATTTTTTTGTATGAAAAATAGGATTGTACAAGATCTGATTCGCATATCATGGGCAAGCCACGCGCGCGGAGCGCGCGTCTGGGGTTGCTAGTAATCATAAATGGGAACGAAATTGCGCTCTGAAAAAGTTCCGACAAAACTAATAAATTTTCAATACTTTTTATGACTAAAAAATTTTGAAATTCTATAAATACATTCATGTGCTATATTCAAATATCATATGTGGAAAAGTGTTTGAAAATATTTTAATTTTTTTTCAATAGTCAGAAAAATGTTAGGGATTTCTCATGATTTCGTTGGAATTTTCTTCATGGCGCAATTTTGTTTCTGGTTGTGTGGAAATAAATGGCAAAAAAACTCTGAAAAAATTCAGGAAGACTCAAACAAGTATGTACGAAATGTCCCATCTTATTAGATGTTCCATTACAATTCCAGAGATTCTCAGAGTTTGTCAGAGTTTTTCAGATTTTTGCAGAGGAAATGTGATGTCCCTAAGAGATCATTCATGGTTTTGCACAAATTTTTTGGCGAAATATTTACATACGAGTCAAAAATCGGTTTGATCATAATGGTGGGCCTTCAATACACCGAATCGTTTGTGCACCGAATGTTCATTGTACCGAAAACTACAGAATGGTTCGTCTCTCGGTATCTATGGGAAACAAGCGATACTATTGGATGAAAAATATTCGGTACAATGAACATTCGGCAGATCTCCCTTAGGGGCTGAAATTTTCGGTTCAATCATCTTTCAGTGTATTTACCTTTTGGTGGATAACAGGGCTACCAAAATTTCTACTTGTGAGAAACCTTAGAAAAATTTGCGCCATGTTGATCAAAACGCGTCATTTTCCCGCAAAAAAATAACGCATTTTGCTTAAAATGGAGTAATATTTCCTTAAGAGAAGCGAATATTAGAACAAATGAAACGTGAATACGTTTCAATTTCCGCTTCTTTCGCGATTAGATACTGCTTCGGTTACTCTTCCATGTGGTTTCATACGCTCATTTTCACCGGGACTTAACCGTATACAATATCATAGGCGTGATACTCTTTGCGTCCGCGCGAATGAATTTTATACCTGCATCACAAAATTACGCAAGAATGAATTGTGACTAATATGATGGCTTATCGTAGCATAGCAAAGCTACTTCCACTATATCGCGAACATTATCATACGACCTCCTTCCGACGGATATTATTGAAACAACCACCCATCCCAACAAGCAGAAAGATATCTTTTAGAATCTGAAAGATGTCTCAAAATCATGGAAGATGTCTTGAAAGACTTCCGTAAAGATATCCTTTCGGCATCTAAAAGATGTCTTATACAACAAATTTCAACAAGTTTTATACATCTCAAAGATCTCTTGCAAAAGATATCTTTTAGACACGCTGATCGAGATATATTTATAACATCTGTTAGATGTCAATGATTACAATGATTATTCAGTAGAATATCTACGCTTTTGTTCAAAATGTTTTCAAGGATGAAAAAAATTATGAGCGGCAAAAAAATGTTGAGCGGGATCATATTCCGGGATAGTGTTATTAATTTCACCACGTTCACTTCATTCCAATCTCATCGAGCGGTAATACTTGACCTCGACGGGAATCGAACCCTACCTACAACCCAACCTACCCATGATTATTATACGTAATGCTACGCTGCCTAATATCCTAACACTTTGACAACCTGAGCTAAACCGGTACAACTGTGTAAAGTATAGAAGAAGATCAATATTAATGACGTGCTCATCTGATTCAATGATCTATCGGTTGAACATAACAATCGATAGATTGATAGATTTTATTGATCTGTGTGAAAATTGCAACTCGGTTGTTTTTTATGTATGGTGTTTGTGATCACAGTGAACTAACTAACGCAACTCGATTGACAGATGTAAGGGTAGGTTATTGACATCAAAACATAAATGTGAATGATTTTAGTAAAATTCGCGGTCGTTTCTTAGTCATTGATCAGAATAAATCTCAAAAAAATTTATTATTGAGTCCGAAAGAAATGATTAAATCAGTTATAGTTGTTGTGAAATGGTAGAAATCATAACTTGTGGGTTCGTTGACAATGATTTTACTCAAGTACTGAAATCAATATTTCTAAAAAAAACTCAAAAGTCTAATTCATTTGGTAATAATACGAGGCATGAAGAACTCGTTTGATTGAAAATATTTCAGTAGAATAGAGGAAAATGAATCTCAAAAACTTGGATTATTCACTTGGAGCGCATCAGATGGTTCCACTCTTCAAGTCGAAGAGTACTATCGAAGTTGAAAATTGGAAATTGCCAGAAAAATTCTTATTTCCTCAGGTGAATTTCTGGTTAGAGTGGTGATATACTGGTGAGAAGAGTTGAAGGTTTGGGTGGAATCTATAGTGATCAGAAAAATCCACACCGTGTTGAGAAAATCAGAACATCTGCCAACTTTGCTTGCGTTTTTTGGGTAAGGAATCAAATATTCTTTATCGAACCAAATTGATGTAACAGACATCAGAATAAGTGAATTTAGGTTGATATGAAGTGAGACAAGAAGAAATATTTATTGGAATTCATTGTCTATCATGAAAATGTTAAAAAATAAGGAAAGATTATAGAGGCTCGGGAAATAATAATTCATATATGGTCGTATATGAGCGTATATGAATCATATATGAATCATATATGAACATATATGGAATGCATATGAACATATATAAACATCTATGAGATCATATATGAGCATATGGGGCAAAATTTCTTAAGCGTACCAGCTCAGAATTTTTACCTCCCCAATCTTTCTTCAATTTCATTGAAATGTAGTACTAGTTGGTGACTTTTAACCCTATGAAGGATTTTGCTCTGGTACCTCTGGTTATCAAACTACAGGGGTGCGAAATTCACAGATTTCGTTTGATCAGCTCTTTTGAAGATATAATTTCCTCAATTACATTTTTGAAAAAAATCATTTTCGGTATTGTTTTTAGTGGATTTTTTTCTGTTCTTTACAATGGAGCAATCTTTTTTTGTGAGGAAAAATTTTTTCCAACAAATTTAACGAGTTCAAAGTTATTTTGGCATTTTTCTTCAATTTCGACAATTTTGAAAATTTTTTAAGTTCGTGCATCTGAAAGCTGGATTCTTCAGCTTCAAAATCGTGTAGGAGGAATTGTGGGAAGAAAATTTTATCTGGCATTGGCAACGGTTTGGAGCGCGCGTGTCGCATATTCCTATTATCTCCTGATACGGTTTACCATACCATCGACGCGGAATACGAGTGAAACGAACTGTTTTCCAATAAAATATGATTTTTCAATCCTGCCAATGATTTCATACAATTGTCCCGTACCCTTATATCATCAAACTTCATCAATAACAGCTTTTGAAATTATGAAACATAATCATGAATAAATACACATAATATAATAAATATGTAATAATTCTGCTCGAAGCAATATATTTAGCGCAATTTCTTATTCGTATTATTTTTTTTTTGAATTCTCATCTTTGGGAAAACATCTACATTCAATGATGACGAGAATACTCGTAAATGCAAAGTCATGTTCGAAGTGGGGATGAAACAATGATATTTGAGCGTTCCTGGGATTGTTTTTGCAATGACGGAGCGAGTTTTGAGCTTTTTAGCAGTGGTTTCATGTTTTGTCTTCGAACTGAAAAAAAAACAACAGTTTCTGATAGATTTCTCTTTGCCCATTCGTGAAGCGCATCGGGATTTGAAATTTGCTGCTTAGACCTTGCTTGAAGACTTGCTCGAGTCGTTTCAGATTATCACCGATACCGTCACAAGGCCCTTTTCCATGAGCGGTTTCATGGAAATGTCATTCCGCTGCTATTCCAAAATCTTTGTAATGATACAAAAGATTTTCGAGATTATATCTATTCTTGAAGTGCTGAGATGCTCCATCCGTAAAATGAGAAATTTTTCTTGGTTTGAAATGCTCTCCCAGGTACGCTTTTATGATTTTTTAGATTTCGTACACAGCGATTGTATCGTGATTCAAATTGTCCGATGAAATAGCAATGCTCCGATGACTGAGCTCGTTTCCTTGTTTGTAATGAATGACAGTGGTGAAAATTGTCGTTTCGTCATTGTCCCAGTGGAAACCCTGTGCAGCATTCTGGGCTGAAGACGCATGATTTTCCGCGAAATCGCATAAAACTAAAAATTCTACTTCTTGTAAATCATCCTTCAAATTTCTCACAAAAGATGACTGCTGTTTCGCAACGAATGAATGGAATTTGAGTTCCGAAAGACAGCGAGAAAGTTCTGAAAAATCTTCCGCATCTGCAACTTCAGTACGCAAAGTGCCACGATCAGTCTGTTGCCAAATTTGATATTCGAGGTTTACGATGCAATTGTCTTCGAAAACTGTTTGTAAAAAATTCTGGAAACCCTCTTTGCCAGGACATAATGAACATTCATCGAGATAACATTCGACACATGGATTCTGACATAAAAACATTTCAAGAGCATCATGATAAGTGGCGATTCGATTATTCGTACCGGATGTTGATTTTTGAATATCTATTGCATCAAGCATTGAATTGACATTCTCGTGATGGACACAGACGCAAACAGTATGCGTTCCACTAGCACCAGCGAGTACGCAATTACGAGGTCTAAGCTGCGAGAATGTAGAGAGACTGACCGGAACAGTAGGATTCTGATCTTTGAAAGCAAAATATAATTCTGAAAGATTGCACAGAATCAATCTCTTTTGTACGTGCTCTCGTGATCTGTCTTCTTTTTTAACTGAAACAAAATCTTTCATGCCCGGCATTATACGACTTTTCTCTTCATCATTTTAGAAACCTATGATCTTATTCTTTATTTCAAAAGCTAAAGCATGACCCTTTCTTGGAGATGGTGACGTTAAAATACCATTTTCTTCCACAAGTTCGATAGCTTTCTCAGTTCGGGGTTCAGAAGTCTGAAACTCGTCAGCAAGTCTCTTCCGACCCCAGGATTTCGGCGCAAGCGTGAGGAGTAATACTTTTTCCGAAGCACTCGAGGAAGTTTTATATTTCTGCTCAATTCGATCAAGAACCTCCATAGCCGATTCATGTTCCTCAATATTACAGTCTCTTGGTTTCTCCTCTAATGGCTGGTAATCATCGTCATTACCATGTTCATCAATACCATCATCATCGTCATCCTGAATTATGTGAAACATATCGTAGTAATTAATTGTAATTCACATAAATGTATTATTCATTTTCAGTGATGTACAAATTGTCTTTTTAGCAATTGAAAATATGATATCGATACCTCGAGTGAAACATGACCGAACGAATCATCTTGTGCATCAATTGGAGGCTTCTCTCCAGAACAAGCAGCAGTTTCTTTTCTACATAACCCATACATTTGTGCGCCGGAGAGGATACTGGGAACCTTTTTTTGTAGATTTGGAGAAATAGTTCTCAAATTTCTTGATTTGAATTTGTGATGGATTTTGTGCAAAGAGTTACAACAACGATCAACGAAAGTTTGATAGCAGACATCTTTGAGAATCAAGAAATATCGTGTCAATAATGCTGTATTTCATCTATTCATTGAATTGCCTACAAACAAACACAATCAAACAGTTGGAAAAGGAAAAATTGATTCTCATCATGAATTGCGAATCATATTTAGAATTGAAACAACTTTACTTACAATTCAAGATCGTGTCATGCGATGCGATTTTTCGTGTGACATCAAGTTGTATGAAGTATGCGTATAAACAAGGAAAAACCAATGAACATCGTCGATACGTTTGATGTATCGAAGATGTTTACAGAATTCCAATTGTTCATCGAATTGAGAAAAATTGATCACAAATTCAAATGAATAGATTTGGGAACTATTTTTCCGAGTTGTAAGATTCCTATATTATTATTTATATCATAATCGATTTATTCTGCATTTAATTTAAAATATACATAACAATCATTCAAGAGCCCGTTTCCTTCGCTCACAAGCCGAGCGAGCTAGCTATTAGAAATGAATTATAGAGATGATGATTAATAATTTCGAAAGATATTAACTCTTTCAAAATGTATTTGAATCATGAATTTACTTTCAGATATTAATGAAATAAACTTATCTCTCGTTATGACGTATAGAATATTGAAACCACCAGTGATAATATTGAAAACCAAAGCCCATCCGTGCCAAGTAAATCGTTTAGCTTTCGTCCTTGTAATAGCGAAGATTGTTGCTTGAGGAGAAAGAGGGATTCATCCTGCTCTCCCCCTTCATATTATATGTTTCTGAGGCAGTGTTGCTACTCACACATATTTTTGGCCGATTACGTCCATGCTCTCATGAGTGGGCTATTTGATTCACCTATTTCGTTCATCACGTTTTGTGATTCACGGTATGTGTATGTATGAACGTATATACATCTATGTATATGTACATGTATATCTCACATTACCCCCCCCCCTTTTTGGGAATCACTCTTCAAAGTGGTTTTCCAAAAACAAGCCTTCCATAACAATTTATATTTTCTTACTCAATCAACTCGTCAATCCTTTTGGGATTCTCAATCATCATCCCTTTTTTTTTCAATCATTCTGACTATGTATATATTTCCTCCTTCCGCCTTTCTGATACAATTCCATTCTTTTCCATATAATTCTTCCGAATATGAGTGCTTCGGTTAACTCACAGTTCACATTCTACAATTGCTTCGTGTATTCACATGTATGTATATATATACAATCTATATTTATTTATTATTTGGTTCATATATAATACCTCAATATTATAATGTCAAATCTTATGTTATTCTTATTCTAATTTCATACTCAGTCTTGTATTACTTGTTCATGACGATGTTATTTTTTATCAATATTTCGCACATACTTCCGTCTCATTTCATATAATTTCTATGTTCTTTTCATTGATATATTTATGTATATGAAATTGTCGTTTACGTGATTTTTTTCTCCACTATACACCACATCTCCGGTATATACAATATTCACATGTTAATATACGTGATGACTTCCGTGGAATGAGCAACTTATTTTGATTTTATTTTATTTCATTCTGTTGTTTGTCCATTTTTATAGATTCCATTCGTCTTTCATAATATTTTCGTAAATTTATTCGATTGTGAGTGCCTTTAATTTTCTTCGAATCATGTGGATATGCTAATACGAAGGCATTTTTTCCTTCTCTTCCAACAATTTGATACGGACCTTCATACAAATGAAAAAATTTCTGTGTAACTCGATCAATTGCGCTAGACTTATACGGTACCCTTGACAACACCAAGTCACGTTCTTTCAGAAACACTATAGATTTTGTTTTTTGACCTTTCACCCTCAATCCAAAACTATGTCGTAGATTACATTTTGCTTGCGCGATTTTCTCTTCATGATCTACTAGTTTTGACACTGTAAAATCAATCATCCCTCTAATTTTTCCTTCAGGTAACTGGCCAAATTGAAGTTCATGAGGAGTAAATTTTGTACTTGAATGGGTTGTTGAATTCAAAAATTGTTCTATAGTTGTTGAATATTTTGCCCATTTGGTATGTTCATCTGCGCACAGCATCCGAAATAACCTCCCTAATTCACGCATTGCTCGGTCGGTAGGATTCGATTGCGGATGCCTAACCGATGAGTATAACACTTCAATTCCTTCATTTTCTAAGCGCTTTTTCCATGCTGGCGAGGTAAACTGCGTACCATTATCGGATAATATCTTTTTCGGTTTTCCCAATAAAAGAAAATGTTGTTTTAATAATTTATTCAAACTATTCGAAGTGGTTGCTTTTCTCATTGAATATAGTTCCGTATATTTAGTGAATGAATCCATGACAACTAAGATATATTTTACCTTAGATATTGATGGTGGTAATGGTCCATAAAAGTCTACCGTAATTAGCTCATTCGGTTTTTCAGAATGAACTCTTTGGTTTCCCCCTCCATATTGATAGTGAGGTATTCGATACGTTGACACATGTCACAAGTCTTTACAAACTTTTTTATCTCTGCTCTCATATTTCCCCAATAAAAATTTTCACTAATTTGTGAATATGTTTTGTACACACCAAAATGTCCAAATTGATCATGGATATATTCAATCAATTGATTAGTTATATCTTTTGATACTACCAGTCGCCATAACTCATCTTTTTCCTGCTTGAAAAATAATATATTATCTTTTATTTGGAATCGTGGATTTTTCGTTTTTTTAATATATTTACGTATCTTTCTACATTCATCATCTTCTGATTGCAACTCTTTTATTCGTTTTATCACTTCCTGCAGTTTAGAATTCGCATTTCCGTTTTTCTTTCCTATTTTATTTATATTCCCTCCCATGAGTATTACTTCATTTAATGTGGCTATCAAAAATTTATATTCTCCTCTTTCCGCACTTTGATTCCCAATATTTCGACTGAAATAATCTGCTATAATGTTATCTTCTCCTTCACAATGTATAACGTTGTAGTCATATTGTTGTAGCATTATTATCCATCTAGATAATCTTTTTGTTAAAAGGGTACTACTTTCAATAAAAGTTGAAGCTTTGTGATCTGTTATGATTGAAAAACGTACAACTCGTAAATATCTTTGGAACTTAGTAACTGAATAAATTATAGCCAATAATCCTTTTTCGGTTGATGTATGATTTTTTTCCACCTTCGTTAAACATCGACTTGTTAATTCTATGATTTTAGGGTCATTATTTTCGTTTATTTAGTATCGAATACCACTGATCCCTAAGTCGCTTGCATCAGTTTGTAATCGGAATTTTCAATCTGTTCTGTAATATGTTAGGCTTACACAATTTATAAAATTCTCTTTTAACTCATTGAATGCTTTTGTATGTCTTTCTTGCCATTTCCATTTTGTATTTTCTTGTAGCAATTCACGAAAAGGCTCAATGTAGTTTGTATGCTTCACACTAAACACTCTATAAAAATTACATATCCCTAAAAATTGTTGTAACTGCTTTTCATTTTTTGGTAAGCTAATGTGTTGAATAATTTTCAATCTCTCTGGATTGGGTTCGATACCCGAATAAACCCGCTTCCTGCCGTCTTTAAACCAAAAGGTATTCTTCAAAACTGATAGCACCTTGATTTATGTAAAAAGGCAGTATACGGTCTAGATTCTTTGGCCAAAGGAATTTGCCAATAACCATTCACTGAATCAGTTGTCGTGGATAATTGTACTCCCTCAAATCTCTGTATTAATTCATTAATGGGCATAGGTGATTCTGTATCAGATTCCACCTATTTATTCAAAAATCGAGCATCTGAACAAACTCTCATTCTTTTGTCTTCTTTATGAACTATTCTTAGAGGATTGCAATATGGACTAATTGATCTTTTAATAATTCCTGATTTGAGCATGGATTGTATTCCTTTATCCACCTCCGCCTCTGAGGCTTTTGGTATTGGATACGTTCTTTTGATTTTTGGATTCGGTGTGGTAATTTTAATATGGTGTTCATATATATTAGTGAATTGCATGTTCCCAAAAAACAGTCTCTTTCTTTTCATAATACATGCTTTGAATTGATTTTTCTGTTTCTCATCTAACATTGTTAATTTCTCATCCATTTCATTTCATTGCTGTTCAATTTCCTCTCCTGTTAAATTTATCAAATTGGTATTTTGGTATGTATTTTTCAATCTTTCACTTCCTTTGTTTTTATGTAATTCTAAATCTACACAACTCACATTCAGTTTTGTATTTTTTCTCAAATTTTGATCAAACATACATTCATCACTTCTTTTCTCTTTCAGCTCTTCATGACTAATTGTTATTTGCTCATCTTCTTCTGTTTTTTGGTTTTTCGTTTCCTTTTCACTTACATTATCTAATTTTATTCGTCCTATCATCACATACATTTTTCCTGCGTGAATTGTTGATATTATTCTTTCTACTCGATTATTATCAAACACTACTATCTCATTTTCTAAAGGAGCATCATTCATGGTTATCATTTTTTTTCCATAATCAAGAATAATTCTATCATGGCTCATCCAATTATTCCCTGAAATTACATCATTCGTCAAGCTGGGAATTACTAGAAGAATTGATTGGCTCATGCGTTTTCCGAATTTGACATCTATTAATGTTTGAATTTTTATAGGATATGTTTTCTTTCCTATAGCTGTTGTTGCCATGATATTATTGACTAGTAATGTCATTATCGAATGTTCAGAAATCAAATATTTGTACAATTCCTCAGAAATACAGGATATTCGACTTCCTGTATCCAACAAAGCTTCATAACGTTGATTGAATATATCCACTGTAACAATTCGTTTTCCTTCGAATTGTCACTTTTTTATTCTTTCATATTCTGTAGAGTGAATTCATGAAATTTTAATACTAAAATGGAAATGAAATGGATGAAATAATTTAAGTTAACGTCTTAAAACAATATATTCAAAATTGACATGGAATAAATCATACAGATTCGATGTTCATATATATACACAACTCACAAGCCGAGTCGGTAGCTCACACCTATTATTTTCACGTCAATAGGAGATTAAACCTTTTCAGTTGAATAGAAGAATAAGATTTTTATCTGTCATTTGATACGCGCGATGGGGAGAGAGAAGAGAAAGAGAATCCAATGTCTTGCGTGCACGCTAATATATAATCATAAAACTAGTCGACTTATCTTTTTGCCTTGGTGGAATGGTCCACACTCTTGGCCTTTCGGTCCCATGAATATTGGTTTTCTTTGTTATTGATCGGATGTGGTTTGGTCCTTTCCAATATACGTGGCCACGTGTTCTTTCAAATATTCTTCATTTTTTTCCAATTCCACATCCGTCTTCTAGGAAGGCTGACGACCAAGAGAACTATTTCCTTCTCCGTGATACCGGCAATCACTCTTTCCCCTTCTCCTCTCCCCTCAATACTATCGTTACCTGTGGGGTAACGATCTCTCTCTTCTCTCAAACGTTATACGAACCGTCACACCACCCTCAAAACCGGACAAGAGCCTATTTTCTCTATATCATTAAGTGATTCCTCAATATTTTCTTTCTCTCCATTTTCAATCCTATCTGCAAGATCCTCCCTTGAATCATCATATTCACAACACGATGGCGGATCTCTTTCCACCGTGTTTTTCTTTAGTTTGAATTTTCATTCACTTGAGAAGATTGTAATTGAACATCAGTTTCCAGTCGTCTATTTTTTCTCCCTATATTCATTCTATTTTCGAATATTCTATCTGGAATTTCGTTCATAGAGGAAGAATCAATTTCATTTCGTGAGCAATTTTGTTGTCTTTGGATGTTATGAGTTCCATTTCTATTGACATTGTGAGCAGTTCTCAATTGATTTCTCTGTTCTAAATTTATATTATATGAACAATTACAATCATCATTTTTGTTATGATATTGAGATGAGCTATGAATTTGACGAACATTTGGATATTGATTTATATTTGAATATCGCTGTTGATTTTGATCAAAATACGTTCGTTTATTTCCCTCCTGGTATCGATATTCTTGAGGTCTTCCGTATGAAAAATCATATTGAGATCTCTGCTCACTTATATTTAGTACGAATCTTTCTCTATGACCGACATTTGTATATTGATATCTTTGTCTGTTATTGAATCTTGAAGAATTTTCTCGCGCTCTAGAATACATATTTTGCACATAATATGGTTTTTGTTGCCATTTATTGTCATTTCTATACCTATCTGTTTGTTTTCCCTCGAAATTCATATGAAATTGAGATAAAGCTTGTAAGATGATTTGTGTATTACTGAAATCACATGTGGCTAAATTTTCTTTTATTCTATTCGGTAATTGCTGCACAATAGTATAATTTATTTAGAAATCAGTCATAATAGGCAACAAATTTCCAGCAGTTTTCATTTGTTTCAAAAAGTATTGTTGTAAATTACCTTCTTTTGGGTTATATTTTTTATTTATCCATTGATTCTTTCATTTTACACGTACCGGAATAGAATGAAACTCTGCCAAGAAATGATCTTTGAATGTTTGGAAATTATTGGATTTGAAATAATTTATTTCCCACCAAATCTTTGCTCCACCTTCTAACGTGCTTTCCACAAGATTCGAAGAGTATTCTTCAGATATACTTTTGATTCCAATAAAACGCTCCAAATCATCCATATATGTCATTGGATTATGAACCATTTCATTATCAAATACAGGCAACTTCAGATCAATCTGGTTACCTTGTATATTTCGTATTAATCCGTTGATAGTTGCTATCGGCACTTGTATGTTATTTACATCTCGATCTCCGACGTTGTCGATATGTTGATCATCTCTTTGTCTTTCTCGTCGTTCTAAGTGATAGTCACGTAGTTGCCCATTCTCAAGAATGTCATCATCTCTTTCCTCATTATTTACATTTCCTTCGTGTACTCTTGCTTCTCTTCCATGTGGTGGTGTCCTATGCATCGTATATTATTAATGATAATTCTTCATCAATATCTTATGAGTTCAGATAATTTTCCAACTAATGTATTAATACTTTCCTGGCGAAATTCTATATTCAAATTCTATGAAAACTGAATGAAAATTCTATATCAATTCTTCAATGTATTGAGAGAAAGAAAAAAAATGTTGTTTTCATCCCCTTGTTGGGTGTCAATTGAAAGATTCCTATATTATTATTTATATAATGATGAATTTATTCTGCATTGATTTTCAAATATACATAACAATTATTCAAGAGCCCGTTTCCTTCGCTCACAAGCCGAGCGAGCTAGCTATTAGAAATGAATTATAGAGATGATGATTAATAATTTCAAAAGATATTAACTCTTTCAAAATGTATTTAAATCATGAATTTACTTTTAGATATTAATGAAATAAACTTATCTTTCGTTATAAGGTATAGAATATTGAAACCACCAGTGATAATATTGAAAACCAAAGCCCATCCGTGCCAAGTGAATCGTTTAGCTTTCGTCCTTGTAATAGCGAAGATCGTTGCTTGAGGAAAAAGAGGGATTCATCCTGCTCTCCCCTTTTATATTATATGTTTCTGAGGCAGTGTTGCCACTCATACATATTCTTGGCCGATTACATCCATGCTCTCATGAGCGGGCTATTTGATTTACCTATTTTTATTACGTTTTGTGATTCACGGTATGTATATGTATAAACGTATATACATCTATGTATATGTACATGTATATCTCACAGAGTCTACAACGAAAGTTTCCTAACATTTTTCCCGATGCAGAAGTGTGTGGGTTATGCAGGAGGAAAGCCAGCGTGTTTTCTAGAGAGCAGAATTATTCCATATTTATCATATGTATATTTATTCATTACTATGTTCCATAATTTCAAGAGCTGTTATTGATGTAGTTTGATGATATAAGGGTACGGTGAAATTGTATGAAATCATTGGCATGATTGAAAAATCATATTTTATTGAAAAACAGTTCATTCCACTTGTATTCCACGTCAACGGTATGACGGACCGTATCAGGAGATAATAGGAATATGCGACACGCGCGCTTTGAACCGTTGCGAATGCCAGATCAAATTTTCTTTCCATAATTCCTCCTACACGATTTTGAAGCTGAAAATCCAGCTCTCAGATGAGCTATTTCGAAAAAATTTCCAAATTGTCGAAATTGAAAAAAAATGCAAAAATAACTCTACACCCGCTAAATTTGTTGGGAAAAATGTTTCCTCACAAAAACAGTTCACGCCATTGTGAAGAACAGAAAAAAAGCTACAAAAAACAATATCAAAAATAATTTTATAAAAAAATGTAGCTTAAGAAATTATATCTTCAAAAGAGTTGATTCAACGCAATCTGTGAATTTTGGACCCCTGTAGTTTGATAATCAGAGGTACCAGAGCAAAATGATTCATAGAATTAAAAGTCACTCACTAGCATTACATTTCAGTGAAACTTCAAACAGATTGAGGAGGTAAAAATTTTTGAGCTGGTACGCTTGGGAAATTTTGCCCCATATATGGACCTTGGCCATATATGATCATGTATGAATGAGACTGTATATGGCCATATGTGATCGTTTCCAATCATACATTATCATATACATCCATGAATGGACAAAAAAATGTCACAATTTTACATGGAATGTGATAAAAAAACAAAGGAAAGAAAAGTGAGAGTAATGCTGATAGATTCCCCACTTTCATATATGACCATATATGCTCATATATGAATGCATATATGAATCCATATATGGGTCCACATATGGAATTTTTTTTCCCGGGGGATCTAACTGGTTGTCTTCCAATATTTTTGTTTCGACAATCTTGTATTATGTGCCTCTGTGTATTTTTTTACTGATGAGTTCAGAAACATGGTTCTTGAGCCTGTTCTGTAAACATATTGGTATGTAATAACATCTATTCGTAGGAACATCATATAAAATTGTTGGAACAAAAATATTGGGAGACAAGTTGGATCCCTTATAGTCTCTCCGTATTTTTTAACATTTTCATGGTAAACAATGGATTTCAATTGATACTTTTCCTTATTTCACTTCATATCCACTTGAATTCACTCATTTTTATATGTGTCTCTGATTACCTCGATTTGCTTTGATAGAAAAAATTTCACTCCTTACGCAAGAGACGCAAGCAAAGCTGGCAGATGTTCTGATTTTTTCAACACGATTTGGATTTTTCTGATCGATATAGATTCCACCCAACCCTGGAACTCTTTCCACCAGTATATCACCACCCTAACGAGAAATTCACGGGACAAAATGAGAATTTTACAAGCAGTTTCCAAATTTCAACTTCAATAGTACTCTTCAACTTGAAGAGTGGAACCATCCGATGCGCTCCAAGTGAATGATCCAAGTTTTTCAAATTCATTTCTCTACTCTTCTGAAATACAGGTTGGTTGAAAAGTTCCTGCGCTCACCAAGAGATAGCACTGCTAGCTCAGAACTTTTTTTTCTCAAGTTGGTATATCTGTCCTGAGAACACATGCGAAGTTACAAGTCATTCTGTCAATTCATTCTTTGTTTACAAGCCATTTGAAGTTGACGTGTCATTGATTTTTCTCAATATGGAAAAAATTCAATATCGTGCAGTCATTAGATTCTTTGTTTTGAAGGGTTTAAAAGCAGAGGAAATTTATGAACAATTGTTAGAAGTGTATAAGGAGTCTTCAACTTCGAAACGCACCGTTGAATTTTGGGCTGGTGAATTTAAACGTGGTCGTACTAGCCTTGAAGACGATCCACGCGAAGGACGACCAAAAACTGCAACCACAGCAGAAATCATTGAGCATGTACATAATATGGTTAGTGAAGATCCAAGTTTGACTAAGCGTGAAATTGCTAATGCCATAGACATCTCAGACGAACGAGTACTCCATATTTTACATGGAGAATTACGTATGAAAAAACTGTTTGGAAAGTTAGTGCCGCACACGTTAACAATTCAACAAAAACTGGATCGAAAACAAATTTCTCAGCGTAATTTGGAGCGTTTTAAGCAGAATAAAACCGACTTCTTGCGTCGTTTCATAACTATGGATGAGACTTGGATCTACCACCATGATCCTAAATTGAAACAAGAACGTTTACAGTGGACCGAAGCTGGTTGTTCAGCTCCAAAGCAGGTGGAGTCACAACGATCAGCAAAGAAGGTTATGGCATCAGTTTTTTGGGATGCAAAAGGAATTTTGTTCATTGATTATCTTCAGAAACGTAGAACAATCAACTCCGAATAATACTGCAGCCTTTTGGATCAGCTGGATGAAAAAATTCGTGAGAAAAGACTTAGTTTCAAGAAGAAAAAAATCATTTTCCATCAAGATAATGCACCTGCTCACAAAAGTGTTTTGACGATGGCTAAATTCAAAGAACTCAAGTATGAATTGCTTGAACATCCACCGTATTCGCCAGATTTGGCTCCTAGCGACTACTATCTCTTCAGATATCTCAAACAATTCCTTCGTGGAAAGCATTTTTCGTCGAATGAAGAGGCCATAGCAGCTGTAGACAGTTATTTTGCAGAGCTTCCGGAAAACCATTATAAGGATGGGATAAAATTATTGGAAGATCATTGGAACAAGTGTATTGAGCTTCTAGGAGATTATATTGAATGAAGAAATATATTTCGTAACAAAAACAGTATTCTTTTATTTCGAGCGCAGAAACCTTTCAACCAACCTGTATTTTCAATCAAATGAGTCCTTCATGGCTCATATTATCACAAAATGAATGAGACCTTCAAGTTTTTTTAGAAATGTTGATTCCAGTACTTCAGTAGAATCATTGTCAACGAACCCACAAGTTATGATTTCCACCATTTCACAACAACTATAACTGATTCAATCATTCTGTTTTGACTCAATAATGAATGTTTTCGATATGTATTCTGATCAATGACTGAAGAACGACCGCACATTTCACTAAAATAATTCATTTTTTTGTTTCTGAATGATAAACCTAATTATTCACGTTTATGTGTTGATCTCAATAACATAACCTCACATCTGTCAACCAAGTCAAATAATTTCATAAATCCATCATGAACTTCCAGTCGCAAATTCCATAGCTTGTCACATTAAAATATTTTATCATACCCAACTATAAATTACTATTTCACCTCAACCCAGGTTCGTTTCAATAAACGATTCAAATTTCAAGAACTTCACCTCTCTAAGTTTGTTTCATTATATGTACATTAATCTTACGTTTAGGATGGGAGCCAAATCAACGAAAAACCAAATCAACGAAACCGTTAGTTGGAAAGAATGAGACATCATACATTATACATCTCTTCCTTTTCAACCAATGGTTTCGTTGATTTGTCCTTTCGTTGATTCGGCCCCCATCCTACGTTTCATGTACAAAGACGTGAAATTTCAATAACATGTGCACGACAAGTCATTTCAGTTGTGAAATATTGAAAAGTACATGAAATTTCAAGAAATTTTTAACAGTGTAGTTAATTTTGGCTTGTCGTCGCGCAGAAAGTGAAACCACGGAAATGGAACACTCCGCGTTCCAAACAAGGAATATGGTACGATATTCATGCTACCTTTGACATAATTCTCGAGACATGTAAAAGATATCATTTAGAAATTGTTCCAAGATGTCTTTTAGACCATGCTTGATAGACATCTAAAAGATGTCTTTTCGGAATACCTTCGAGATATGTTTTCGACATTTATGGAAGATGTCTAAAAGATATCATTGCGATATATCTTGGAGATGTCTTCAGTGAGATGTCTTTTAGATGTCTCGAAGACATCTTCTCGACGTTTCTAAAAGATGTCTTCCTGAAGATATCTCTTGGATGTCTCCAAGACCTGCGGTGTTTCTTGGGCATTTGGCCTTTCCGTGAAAGCTCATAAAATATGATAGAATCCCATTCTCCTTGACCATATAGATTATCATAGGCCTGATACTGGTTGGGTCCGCGCGGATGAATGTTATACATCACAAAACTGCATAGGAACGAATTGCGATTAATATGATAGCTTATCATAGCGAAACTACTTCCGCTATATCGCAAACATTGTCATAGGACCCCCTTCCGACGAATATTATTGAAACAACCCCCATTAGGGCTTTCATTAAAAGCTCATAAGGTATGATAGAATCCTATTCTTCCCAACATTATACAATACCATAGGCCTGATACTCGTTGCACCTGCGCGGATGAATGTTACCACATCACAAAACTGCATAGGAACGAATTGCGATTAATATGATCGCTTATCATAGCGAAACTACTTTCGCTATATCGCAAACATTGTCATACGAACTCCTTCCGACGGATATTATCGAAACAACCACCCATTTGGTCTTTCCGTGGAAGCTCATAAAATATGATAGAATCCTATTCTCCTTAACCATATAGATTATCATAGGCCTGATACTGGTTGGGCCCGCGCAGATGAATGTTATACATCAAACAACGTGGAAATAAATTGCGACTAATATGATAGCTTATCATAGCAAAACTACTTCTGCTATATCACAAACATTGTCATAGGGCTCATTGATGTCACATATTATAAACTACCACAGCCGTTTGACGCTTACGCAGTATCTGATAAATCATGATGGGGTTCAGTACTCCTTTTTTAACACAGAATGTGACTTCAGTTCGGTTTCCTATGTATAACATCATTTCGGATAGACTGCCTTGTTGATAAATATGATGCACCTTTCAATCTGAGTTATTCTGTTTTTCGCATCAACACATATTACAATTGTTTACGTATCAGTATCATTCAATCTCCTTCATCTCGGGTAACTTATAAGATATGATAAGTCCTATGTATTGTAAATCCGAAGTATTCGTATAAAGTAATATATATAATTGAAATGATAATTGAAGATATGATATATGATATAAGATATGATAGGCCCTATGTATTGTAAATCTGAAGTATTCGTATAAAGTAATATATATGATTGAATATTATGAACATCCTATCATTTGTGTTCCAGTTTATTATAGAACGCATAGTATATCATGAGATGGATAGTAGAAAATAATGATTTTCCTGTCATATCTTATCACACACTTTAAGCAGGGAACACTCATACCGATGATGATCTCAGTTTTTCGTAGAAATCGGTTGTTTCCAAGCAGTTGGTTTCATGTTCGCGTTTTACCGTGAAAAGTTCTCAAAGTCCCGACTGGTTGGTGGAAATTCTTGGAAATGCGTAGAGAATAGAATTTTCTGAAAGAATCTACGGATAACTAGACTAATAGCTTCGCTTTTGTCTGCGAATCATGATGAGAACATCAACAGCAATGCACTCTACACTGGAAATTGTAGGATATCTGCTATACTGCTGCCTGCACAGAATGTGTGGATGAGAATTATAATTGACTGTATGCCTCATAAATTCCAAAATTCCACAAACAATACAATCATATAAAGCTTATCCTTTTCACTTTCGTACTGTACATATACACTGATGAATGAGTAAACAGACTATTCACGATCAACTTGATGGAAATTGAACGTATGCAATAATATATTGATTATAGGAATTGATTTAGATCTAGAATAATTAGAGTTCAACTGGACTGAAACAACTGCAGATACAATTCCCTCTAAAATCTTCTCTCCAAGAGTTTCACCTCTCCAGTTATTCTATTCAAGCTGGATTATATTTCTATTCCTACAAACCTCTATTCTCAGTTTTATTTCCAGATGATTCTCTTTTTGAATATTATTAATACTACCCAACGAGAAATTCGTGGTTGCTAAGAATAGAGAAGAATTGGAATTTAAAGGACTGGATTCGAATTTGGAGGTCACAAAATTGATTTCTGCAAAATTCTATTATTCTCTATTTGATATCATTTCACAGTGAAATTCATTCTAATCCTATGGTTTCATGTCATTTTTCCCAACGTCAAACTCAGGATGTAACTCACAGGATGTGAATGAATGTCGTTGACAGTTTTGATTCAACATTTCCCAATTTCAAATCATTTTCAACTTCAGATAAGTTGAATTTACCCTTCACTGACACTGTACTTAATTGCGATCAATGATAAGTTCATTATTATTTCCTAAACCTCCTTGTGATTGATATGTCCAAAATTGTGGGCTGCTTTGAGCGTTGTGAGCTGTTTCCAGCGTCAAGTTATAACCCGTGTGTGTATGGACCAATGGCCTAATGATGGACCAAGCCTGGCACTAGAATTGCCGAAACTTGTCTTGAACAATTTACCAAACTTGGCCCAGGCTTGGGAGTGATAAGATCAGGACAAGCTTGGGCCAGTGGTTCTGCCAGGCCCGGTCCAACTCATTTACCAAACATCAACCAATGCTCCTTCGATCGCAGATATGGATGAAAAAAGTGATTGATTCATATTTCAGTTCATGACTCTCTCCCTCAGAATACCGTACATGAATTATCGAAGAACGTTCTTAAAAGTCAGTTGATCTCCGTGTATGATTACATCTAAAAGTATCCTATTACCATTAAGTGAAGTTCTATCCTTACTTAGATCAATAAAATCTAGCTTGGTGTGTAAAACTAGTTTGTAGGATTGATTATGGCAGGGAGATCGGGCCAGCCCTGGCCCGATGGTTATTCACAAGTCTTCAGCCATTGTAAATTCAAAATTCAGTCAATATTTATAAACATTATGCCACTCATGTGGGCAATATTGGCACAATTGTTCTCAACGAATGCTTGATTTTTACACTTGTTCCAAGCTTGTACCATAT